>CM049795.1:21216975-21532176 GCA_027422405.1 Ptychobarbus kaznakovi
TATTTAAAAGCATTTTGTTTTGATTTAGTACAGCAGCTACAGCTGTTTTTACATAATATATTTTTACATAGCCTAGTCACTGAAGTCAATGATTATTCTTTGATAAAGTAAACGTGCTTTGCTCACTGTATAATTTATGTCATGAGTCCAGGCCGGCGTTCCTCCCTCTCACCACTAGAGGTCACCATCTCTCTTCCTCTTGGACTCATTTCTCCTTCATTCCACACACCTGTCACTAAGCACATCCTCAGCTGTTCCCTATTTGCAACTCATCACTTCCCAGCTGGTCTCAATCACTGTGGACTATATATGCACCTCATTTCCATCCCTCTGCCTGGTTAGATTGCTACTCACATGCTGTTGATGCAGATGTGATTATGTATGTATAGGTTTGTCTGTGTTCCTGTTTACTGTTACAGAGTACGTTTTGTTTTTGCCTGTTGGCCTTTTATTTATTAAAAAGAACTTGCTGACCTGCATTTGGACCCAGATCTCCATTTCTCCACGGGCTTCCTAGCTGTCCCGTGACAGAATCTAACCAGCAAACATGGGTCCAGCAGGGAAGTTCCTTTCTATCCGGCAAGGAGACCGGAGCATCGAGGAGTACGCAGAGGACTTCTTGGGAATGGCTCACCAGTCAGCTACAGATAAGACCTGCCTCATGATCATCTTCTGGGGAGGCCTGGCCGACCCCTTTAAGTCCATGATGCCATACTGGGCTCCAGAGGCATTGTTGGAGGATTACATCAACCTGGCTCTGAATTTAACCGGCTCCGCCTTCAGGGTTGAGTCCGCTCCAAAGCCCGCTCTGTTCCACGAGCCCAGAGAGTCCGCTCCAGAGCCCACTCCGTTCCGGGGGCCGACAGAGTCCGCTCCAGAGCCCGCTCCGTTCCGGGAGCCGACAGAGTCCGCTCCAGAGCCCCTCTCCGTTCCGGGAGCCGACAGAGTCCGCTCCAGAGCCCGCTTCCGTTCCGGGAGCCGACAGAGTCCGCTCCAGAGCCCCGCTCCGTTCCGGAGCCGACAGAGTCCGCTCCAGAGCCCGCTCCGTTCCGGGAGCCGACAGAGTCCGCCCCAGAGCCCCTCTCGTTCCGGAGCCGACAGAGTCCGCCCCAGAGCCCGCTCCGTTCCGGGAGCCGACAGAGTCCGCCCCAGAGCCCGCTCCGTTCCGGGAGCCGACAGAGTCCGCCCCAGAGCCCGCTCCGTTCCGGGAGCCGACAGAGTCCGCCCCAGAGCCCGCTCCGTTCCGGGAGCCGACAGAGTCCGCTCCAGAGGCCGCTCCGTTCCGGGAGCCGACAGAGTCCGCTCCAGAGCCCGCTCCGTTCCGGGAGGCCACGCAGTCCGCTCCAGAGCCCGCTCCGTTCCGGAGGCCCCCAATGCAGCCACCTCCAGAGCCCGCTCCGTTCCGGGAGCCCACGCATTCCTCTACGTTCCGGGAGCCCACGCATTCCGCTCCGGTCCGGGAGCCGACAGAGTCCACTCCAGAGCCCGCTCCGTTCCTGGAGCCCATGGAATCCGCTCACAACCCTCCTGCTCTGCCTGCCCCACCCTGGCACCCGTGGCTGCCTCTGCCTCAAGGTCCTCTTCCTCTACATGGGCCTGGCCCCCCCCATCCCTCCCCCTACTACCCCCTTCCGCCCCCGCTCTGCCGTTCCCCTTTGTTGGGCGATTGGGAACGTCTGGAAGCCGTTCCTTAAAGGGGGGTTATGTCATGATCCAGGCCGGCGTTCCTCCCTCTCACCACTAGAGTCGCCATCTCTCTTCCTCTTGGACTCATTTCTCCTTCATTCCACACACCTGTCACTAAGCACATCCTCAGCTGTTCCCTATTTTGCAACTCACATCACTTCCCAGCGGTCTCAATCACTGTGGACTATATATGCACCTCATTTCCATCCCTCTGCCTGGTTAGATTGCTACTCACATGCTGTTGATGCAGATGTGATTATGTTGTATTAGGTTTTGTCTGTGTTCCTGTTTACTGTTACAGAGTACGTTTTGTTTTGCCTGTTGGCCTTTTATTTATTAAAAAGAACTTGCTGACCTGCATTTGGACCCAGATCTCCATTCTCCACGGGCTTCCTAGCTGTCCCTGACAATTTGTTCGTTGTTTGAATAACCGTGGAAAGGCGTTTATAATTAAAACTTAAAATGTATTTTTATTAAACCTGGATGATCAGGTAAATAGGAGTTTAGTCTTATTAAAATATGTGACATAAATTGTACTTGCCTAAAAGGGGTTTATGATGTGTGTTAATGATTAGGCTACAGTGAGCGCATTTGACTAGAGCGCAGTTAAAGAGCTGTTGTAGGTTATACTGTATGTGATTGTCGGTGACACTCTTGAGCGAGAAAGCTTCGGAAAATGGAAAAAATCAAATAAAAAAATATATATAGCTGCAAGCAGCGATAACCAGGGTTCAAGAATTTGAAGGCCTAAGGTGGTATGATTTTAGGGTCTAGGCCAACATAGCTGGATGCATAGCTGACAGTGAAACTCATCGAAAATGGACAATAGGCTCACAGAAACACACACACACACACACACACACACAAATAGAAATAGAAATGGTTAAAACTATCATATTAATAATCATTAAGCTTGCTTACACAGATACACACACAGACACACTCATATACGGACATACATGCACACATATTTTGTTGCAGATATAGATATTTGAAATAAATGACAGGTGACAATACTCTTTGCAAGTCTTCTCTTTTTAAGAGATTATATTTCAGAGATCTCCAACCCTGCTCCTGGAGAGCTACCATCCTGCAGATTTCAGTTACAACCCTGCTCCAACACACCTGTCTGAAATTAACAAGTAGCCTTGAAGACTATGATTAGCTGGTTAAGGTGTGTTTGATTGGGGTTGGAGCTGAAATCTGTAGCACGGTAGCTCTCCAGGAGCAGGGTTGGAGACCCCTGGTAGGCCAATGTGAAATGCAGGGCTGACAATAGAACACATTCACAATGGAGAATTCATTAAAACGGTCTCTCGCTCTGTCACATACACACACAGAAATGAAAGGTTTAAAAATGCTTAATAAACAGTAAGCATACAAACACACACACACAGACATACGCAGAAATTAAAGGTTTAATAATACTAAATATACAGCACGCATGCTAACACACACACACACACACACACACACACACACAGACATACGCAGAAATGAAAGGTTTAATAATACTAAATATACAGCACACATGCTATCTCTCACACACGCACACACACACACACACACACACACACACACACACACACACACACACACACACACACACACACACACACACACACACACACACACTCACTTTGTTGCAGATATACAATAGTGATTTTCAAAGACATCCAAAATGGAGAATAGGTTAACAGACACATGTAGCCTACACAAAAATGAAATGGTTAAACTAACATATTAATACCTAATAAGCAAGCTTGTTTTTTTTTTTTTGCATTAATCTGACAATAAATGTGGCACACCCAGTTTTTCTGATGCACATCCAGAGTCTCCTTTCTGGCTACGCTCCTGCTATCACACATCATTTTTTATGTCAATTTATCACGTACGCCTCATATTCTGTTAACAAACTAACGTTAGTCTACAAAACATCTCACGATGAAACCATACTTAGTACATTTGCAGACAGAAACAGCTGCATTAATGTTTTATTTCTTCTCTTTATAAGTATTTGTATAAGTAAAATGAGCTGAACAGCGCCCCTCTGGTCAACAAGAATAAGTGAAACTAGTTTCACTATGTCATCGAGTTGATCCACGGGTTTGAACAGGCTCACTACATATTATTTCGGTTATAATTAGTATTTAGCATATATCTCCCCAAAGCGAGAACAGTTTAAAGCAGCTCAATTTTGAGATGGCTGGCCGGAGGAGCGTCTTCTTTCCTGTGAGTCTTTTCTGTTGAGTCTAGTTCGTTGATTTTGATGGATGTGTAGCATATGTTCGAGTTGAAAGAGAGAGAAATAATGACACTGTTTTGAGGTGGTTTTGAAAATGCTTAAGCAACATCATCTGTCGTCAGGTCTCGACTCTTCATTTAAATTCATAAATCATTTGTCGATGGCTGAAAGCTATTTGCTGTTTCCCTTTTGATTTCAGTTTAAAGTCTTTTCAAATCAACAAAATGCAAGTTGAAATTATTTCACTGCTTCTCTAACACCTTTTTATCATAAACCCGAGAAGCGTTTTCGTAATTATTATACTTTCAGGACTGCTTTATAAAAAAAAACGAAAGTATGCACAGAACAAAGATTAAGACATCACTATAACTGCGGTAAAATTGGTTTCACACATTCTGACTTCCGTGTTCAATAGCTTTGTTAATATGCATTTAAAAAGTAAATTTTCAATACATTTTGAAAATGAGAATGAGCAGTACTTACAATTAGGGTGTGACCAGACACTTATCCCACGAGACGAGACGAGAACGAGAGGAGACGAGATTTTTAGACTTTTTTTTAAGATCCTCAATGATGAAATATAAAGGGGAAAATAGTCTTTCATTCAACTGAAAAACACAAAACCAAAAACAATGTAGGTGCATTTTGAAATCAACTTATACTTTATGAAATTAAACTTCTTTTTTAATTAAATATATGCAGTACGCTAATAAACAACATGCAAACTGCTGTTCCTGTGTGGCTCAGTGGTAGAGCATTGTGTTAGCAGCACAAAAGGTTGTGGGTTCGATTCCCAGGGAACACATGTACTAATGAAAATGTATAACCTGAATGCAATTGTACGTCGAAAGCGTCTGCTAAATGCATAAATGTAAACTAGAGCTGCATGTTTCTGGACAGATTGAGAATCAGTTTGTTTTTCATAAATTGGAGATCACAATTCTCTCACAAAATAATGTAATTTACTAGTGGTTCTGACAAAATGTTCATTGCTTGAGTCTTATAATATATATAATATATATATATATATATATATATATATTATTAGTGGTGGGCATAGATTAATTTGTTTAATCTAGATTAATCTTGGAATTTTTTGTTTTTGATAACTGTCAATTACAGTACAAATATAGTACAGATTACAGCGTGCCCACCTTATTAGTTGAATAAAAACCCAAAATGTCGTTTTTTGTTATTATATTGAACTGAAAGCCATCTTATGCACAGTGTTGCACAGATTCAATTTCATGTAAATCATCCATGCTAACACACACGTCTTCTATTTTTATTTTTTAGACATTTCACTCTCTATAGATATATTTTTCAAAGACGGAGTTTCGAAGTTTCTCGCTCAAGTTCACATGAGACCTAAAGCGCATCCTGTTTGCTTAAAAGCGCACGTTTCGTTTTATTCTGAGTGCACACAAATAAACGTAGAGTCTTTACAGATTCGAAAGATGTATTAGGCTACTTTTATCTGTATGACCAAAAATGACGGAGATTTTAAGAGCAAGTGAGCGCACAGGAGCCTGTCCTGCAGCAAACGCGCTTCCACACAAACACTTCAATAGCGCACATTTCTCTAGGTTAACATCATATTGAGCGGCCATGTAAAGTTGCTACTACATACATCTTTCAGATGAAAAGCCATATTTGAGGTTGATGAATGATAGGTGAGCGTTTGGATGTCCTGCCCGATTGTATTACCACATAGACCAGCCGTTAACAATCTGTCCATCACGGACTGCGAGCCTCTAGTTCGAAGACTCGTTCTCGCCCCCTACAGTGCAATTCGGCTAGGTATACATCCGCGCTAAAATATCAGGGTGAAAGTCATCATAGCTTGCGTAGTATAGACCCAGCTCCCAACCCAACTTTGAGAATAGATTAACGGCGATATTTTTTTTATCGCCGATAAGAGTCTCACGTTAACGCAGCACGTTAACGCCGATAACGGCCCACCACTAATATATATTGATTTGAATAAAATAAAAAACATAAATGAAGGAGTCAGTGTCTCAGTTCATATAGACTTGTTTCTCTATTGAAATATCCTGAATGAATGATTCAATGTCAAATACATGTTTAAAACGAGTTGTTGTCACATCCGAGCGGAAGATGATAAACATTACAATACAAGTGTTAAGATACTTTCGTTTTGATCGCTACTGTAGACAATTAGTGTTTATACACAAACTATAAACTTTATCCCAGTACTTCTGTTATTTAAATGTCTGTAGGGCTGCAGCTAACCATTATTTTTATAGTCGACTAATCTATGGATTATTTTTCAATTAGTCGACTAATCTATGGATTATTTTTCAAACTATCCATGCATAATAACAGTAAAATTAATCTTTTCTTTTATTCAAACCTTTTCTCATAATTAATACTTTACAAAAAATAAATAAAAAAGCAACAACAAAGAAAGAAGGAAAGAAAGAAAATAGCAATAAAGAAATATAATAACAAGTAAAGAGAGAAAAAGAAATAACAATAAATAATCAATAAAAACGAAAGAAAGAAAATAACAATAAAATATAAGAAAAGAGAGAAAATTAATAATTAATAAGAAAGAAAGAAAGAGAATTACAGGGCAGTGATAGTCAATAGAAATGCAGATTATGGATCATTCACAGTTCTGTTTGGGACTGACAGCACTTACAGGTGAGAAACTTGAAAGGTTTTATTTATTCAGCAGATTAAAACATCTACTTGTATACATATCTGTATATGAATGAACAGCTGAAGTCACAACAGCATTCAGGACACGAGAGCGACAGAATCAAAAATAGCATCACAACACGGGAAAGTTTTATCACAGCTGACAGCCGTGTTTAAATAATTGAGCCCAGTCGAGGCTTGTCCATCACACAGTTAAACAACTAACGATGACTTTAAATGCTTCGTTAGTGAGTGCAGAGAGTGCGTTTGGTGCACGCGTCTGAGAGCTCTCGCGATCTCATGCACACACACACACACACACACACACACACACAGAGCACTGACTTGCAGCTCCGGTTTAAGATGAACGCGAATCATTTCTCCGTCTCTGTCTCTGTGAGTGCATTAAACCCGTCATGATTATCTAGTATCTTAAGTAGGGATAACTGCAGGCTGTTTTTAATGATTAATTGTGCAGCTCTATTTTATTAAGATCCACCTGTATATAAAATTACAAAATTGTAATAAAGAAAAATGACGAGTGCACATTTCCAATTTATTCAGGTAAGATACAAAAGCTCAGAAATGGAGTGGATACATAGCTAGTAGAAAGACAGAGAAAGAGAAAATTATACCTGTCAAAAGAATCAGCAGCATAACAAGTTTTATCTTGCCGAGTGTATTATTAGTCTCCTTTTTTCCGCTTAAGTTAGCTTCACCTGAGCAGCACAAAAACGATGTCACGCGCTTGGCTGTCTACAGATGTATAGGATTTACATTTTACATACTTAAAAACAGACTTCAGTGACTGTAAATAATGAATGAAATTGACTACATCCATTTTCTTTTGTTTTTTTATTTATCTGTGCTTCTCATCTGCTCCTCGCTGTCTATGGGTAGTGCAGCTTCACCATACAGATTTAACTACGCACAGCTAATTAAAACAGCCTGGGTGCTGATTAATATTTCTGAAATATATATATTTTCTGTGAAACACATTAGGTTGCTGATATATACTGATATAGCAGCAGAGGACTATTATTTTATTAATAATTTTTAGGATGGCTTCAGCCAGTCAGTTGAAATGAAAGAGTTGCACAATAGCACTGGTCATCAACAGAAACACAGCAAGATTTTCAAAAAGTCAGTGCTTCGTTCGCAACACAGACGGGGTGAATTTATGAATTAACGTGAGAAAGTTCTGTCACACAGTATATATATCGGTCACAAAGATGTTGTTACGTCACTTTTATAAATTGGTATAGAAATCCTTGACCTTTGCTAGTGGGCATATACTTGTGTATCACACACCACTGAGCCAGACCCATCAAATTTACAAATGTCCGAGCCTGATTTTATGGGAAGAAAAAGGTGGATTGAAAGTTTGAAAACCAAAAACATCACAAGCTCAAAAAAGTACAAGTGAAATTAAAGTTAAATGCACAGCTCATAAATTGTTAATTGGTCATATTAGACGAAAGAGTTAAGATAGCCTATTCGATGCTAGTGGTGGCTTAAACTTTGTTCTGTGCATACTTTCATTTTCTATATGCACACATTATGAAAAACAAAACGGATTAAATCAAGCTACATCGTACATCGTCTGCTTATTTAATAAAAAATGGAAAACAAACTATCAAAACGTACACGGACCCTTATCATTTGCACGTGTTTTTATGCCTTTACCATTTAAACATTCAAATGAGTTTATAAGCATTCAAACACAGGACGAGGAAAAACTAAAAAGAGAACTTTACAGAAGCATCGCCTCTTCCTGGGCATGGTCCAGCGGGGTGTTCATTTCGGAAATTTGTGAGGTGGCCGTCCACATCTCGCCATCCACATTTGTAAGGTTTTACAACCTGGACGCCCCTGCCTTACAGGCCAGTGTCCTTTCTGCTTAATTAGCAATATTATGGGTTCACATGACCAACATTGTTCAAGCTCCTTCTTCACTTGGTCTATCCATACTATATGGATGCCAGGTATCAACATACGGGACGACACCCAAGCCACGGATGACCCTATGGCTCAGCCTGTGCTTGGTGTACTCTATTGACTCCCTTGGGTCTTACTCCCACATGAGTCTTGGTTTGGTGTCGTTCCATGTTATAGCACGGCGTGATTGTACTTGTTCCCATACAAGCGTCTTCGACGCAGTACAAGTGAAATATCGAAAGGGAACGTACTCGGTTACTATCGTAACCTCGGTTCCCTGAGATTCGCTTGCTTCAAAGAAATCTGAGATGCGATGGCGAAGTGGCCGCCTATATAGCCAGATGCCCCGCCCAGTTTGGTGGGCTATGGTGGGCTGCATAGCCAGTTCGTTTTTTAGTACTGCACGAACCAATGGACGTGCAGTTACACTGCGTAATTAATAAAAGAACTTCAGTTGAAGAGGAAAAAAGAGTTTGTCCCATACAAGCATCTTCGACACAGTACTCGTTCCATATCTCAGGGAACCGAGGTTACGATAGTAACAGAGTACGATTTCTGACATGTACTGATGTAAAAACCCAACGAATAAAGCATAAGTCAATTTAAATGTTCTTTGTCCTTTAACTGAGTCAATCAGGTGAAATAAACTGAAGTGCGAGGATTGAAGAGAGACAAGACAATGTTTTAAGATATTTGAGTGCAATGCAATGTTATTAAATCCACAGCGTCATTGCCGTTCGGCGTGTTGCTATGCTGTGTGCCGCGTTGGAAGAACCCACCCGCGGTAGTTTCACTACGGGCCTAGATCGTCGTTGTAGAAATACACCTCGTATCCAGAGGTGATTTAAGATGCATCCGATCAATGGCACATGAAGAAATTAATCATTTGAAGAATAAAACAGGTGTAGACATAGGCAAATAAAGTCCTAGCTATAAAGAAAGCAAATGGCTGACATCAGTAACTTCATAATACAGACATGTTGTGAGGTCGCAAACCCCAGCTACGGCCCGGGAGCAGTGACCGATCATTCAACTGTCCCAAGCATCTTTCACACAGTCACCAGAACTCGTGGCCAGCCTTGTCCTTGTGGACCGAAGGTCCGGCTAGGGAATTTAAAAACAGGCACTCTTAAATGTACATTGAAAATTGCCAGCTGATAAAACCTGTACTCCAGGGACCATTTTCAGGAAAAATGTAGCTCTTAACTGTGTAGTCTCCCCAGCTGTAAATGTCATTGGCTGTCTTGTGTTGCTTTTAATACATTGACATGTTGATATCACATAAGCAGTCTTTCAGAAGGCTGTCAGTTACATGTAGATGCATACTGTACACATTAGTGAGTGGTGCTTATGGGGTGTCGCTTTGAGACAGGCGAGGGAGGGAAAAATCACAGAATGCTCACTACAAAAACTAGACTACACCACTGGTCTGGCTTCCGGTCTCATCTGCGTCCTGCTATTTGTAGCTGTACAAAACCATTGGTTTGCTGCTTGATATTGAGAATTGGTGTGTCTTACCATATTATTTAAATGTATTATCTTAATTATGATCACACTGGTTTGTAGTGCAAACAGTTTTACTGTTTGATGCACGTTTTATTCTTCTCTTTATGTCTTTATATAGAGCAGGGCTGTCAAACTCAATTCAACCCTATTTAAACACACCTGATCCAGCTAATCAAGTCATTTAGGCTTATCTGAAAACTAATTGGTTTGTGTGTTTTTCGCTGGGTTGGAACTAAACTCCGCAGGGCTTCGGCCCTCCAGAAACTGAACTTTGACTTCCCTGATTTAGCGGCTATTGAACCAGAAGTCTTGCCCATAGGCTTACTTCCGCGTTGAAGAAAATGGTGGATAGCATGTTTACGTTTGTATATCAAATACTGTTATTAACCTTTTTACATTTTAATAAGCCTTTGACACGTTTAAAGCAGATATTCATAATAGCACATTAACATAGTACATTAGCTATAACCTTTTTACTTCAACTCTTCACAGAATACATCTGATTACTCGATTTACTCAAGAGGAGACAAGCCAAGTGTGAAGATGAAGAATGTTTGTTGGAGTCAAAGCATCTAAAGCCTCCATCAAACTGATCGTCTGAAGGCAGTGAACCAGTCATCAGGATCTGAAACAGCCCTTATATGAATATAAAAACACAGACCTAAAGTCCCTCTCAGTGGACAGGAATGCCAAGTACTGGGATCTAATTCATTATATAATGTGAAAGTGTGAAAAAAAATAGATAAATGAAATCTGAAGGTGAAACGTTTTTATTTACTTTCAAATGGACTGAATAATCCTCCCTTGCACTTTATATGGACATGTTATTGTTAAGGACCATTATATCCACTGTTGCTATCATCATTGCTGCTAATTTGGGACTATGTTTCTGTGGATGTGCCCCTGCTGAATATGAGATCAATGGAGAATGTTGCCCCATGTGTGCCCCCGGTACAGTACAAATGTTTATTTCAGATTCTGTACGATAAATGCTGGAATACACTACACAACTTCTGGACAGATTTTTGCCCAATGTTTCTGATGCTAGATGCCGAAAGGCAGAGCCAGTTTGCAGCTTTTAGGCAGACAGATCTTACAAAAAAAAAAACATGTAGTGTATTATGAATACAGACTCAGCTTTTTAGCTTCAGGCTATGATTCTATCTAGCTGAAGCAGATCAAACATGTTTAAGATTTTTAGTACTTTCATTTGTCATATGTCTCTAACAACGAGACACATTTGTATCAAAGTCCAAAGTCGACAAGCATGATGCCTAGTGTTTGTTAAAAATCTGTTAGATTTTAACAGTTATGTTGTGTATTCTGGCCTAAAGTAATTTTTAATGTTAAACAATATAACAGATAATAAGTGTTAATATCCTAAATAGTTCATCTTACAATTTTACAAGCACAAAGATACACTGTTTACAACTTGCATTACATCTTCTTTGAAACTGTTGATTTGGTTTTGTTAAAAAGCTGTTATTTTTATGTCTTATGTAAATGTTTTTGGCTGCAACCACTCATGACTAGAATGATCAAATCAGCTGATAACTCATGTGATGCAGCAAAGAGGTCACTTGACAAAAAAGTTTCTATGACCATGTTAGTATGATAAAAAAACAAATTTTTCCCTTTTTTTTCCAGGAAACCGTGTTTATAGGCATTGTACTGAAGATACAAGTACAACATGTATTCCTTGTCCTGCATCAACATACACAGATGAACCCAACGGACTTATATCATGTTTTCCCTGCACTGTGTGTGATCCAGGTATGTGTCCAGTGATAAAAGCATTAATTTATGGTAAAGATTTATGACAACTCTCAATATGCTTATGTTCTCTGTTTTTGTGTTCACAGCCCAACACTTAAAAGTGCAAAAGGCCTGTAAACGCCCCGCAGATACAATTTGTGAGCCTCAGGAAGGATTCCATTGCATTAAACTAAATAAAGACTCCTGTGCATTTGCAGTGGAGCACTCTGCATGTACACCTGGACAATATATTAAACAGAGAGGTGAGTGTATGTATTTATATCTCATTCAATCTCAATATTTTTACAGGAACAGGATTTAGTGATAGTGTGCTGTAATCTGCAATAGTAGTTTTTTTTACACTGGATACAATGCATGCAGAATCTACAGTAGTCAACATTTGAAGTGGATCAAAAAAGTACATTAATATTGTCCTAAGACAAGAACAGGTATTGGTTTGGTTTTAGGACAACTTTGATGAAAGGTTTTGAGCTACTTTACATTTGAGTTAATAATAATTCTTTAATGTAAAGCAGTTTTCAGATTTAATTGCTGATTTAGTCAGTCATTTTTTAATTACCCTACAAACAACCCTAGTGGCAGCTTTATTGACATTTTATATCTCTTTTGATCTCAATATTTTTACAGGATCAGCATTTAGTGATACCGTCTGTGCAAACTGCACATATGGAACGTATTCAAATGGCTCTCTAAAGACCTGCGTGTCACATTCAAAGTGAGTAGTGTCCACAGATTTATACATTTCATTTAAAGATTACTCTAAGACTGGATATACTGATATTACTGAATGAAACATTTTCAGATGTGAAACTATGGGACTTAGAGAAGTAAAAGCAGGAACAGCATCATCTGATGCTGAATGTGTGGAAGTGTCTTCAGTTGGTCTCATAGCTGGAGTCACAATTGCAATTCTAATAGCTTTAATTATGCTATTATTAGCATGCATTATATACAGAAAACATAAAGCACGGGGCACTAACGAATGTAAGAACTAAATTCTTACAATACAATTCCAATAAAAACTAATTTTAACATATTACTATTATTATTATTATTAACATTAGTAGTGCTAATACTTTTATATTGTATTGTATTTATATTGTAGGTGTCTTGTACATACAACAAGCAACTGAAGATTCATAATCAGTAAGTGAATATTTGACCTGTTCTTTATTAACACAGTCAAACAGTTATAATAGGAACCACCTTATTAAAATACTGATGTTGTTTTCAAACTGAAGTGACATAAAGCTTTATTTGATCTATTTTTTACACAAGTTTGGACCGACATAAAACAGTATTAACAGGTAAGAGCCAACAGCTGATCAGTTGGACCTTTATATAATGGTGCTCACATGAAATCAGTTGTGTAGTCCTTTCTTTGAACAAGTGCTTGCTAGTAAAGGTCCTGATATTTCTGAATCTATGCCCCACAATCACCAAATGACATCTATTTATTTATCAGCACTGACTGTCCTTTAAAAAAAACTGAATTTGCTTGAACACTACACAAACATGCATAATAACACCTTTTACAAATCATAAATGTGCAATCTATTAAATATAATCCAAAGATCATTTATTATTACACAACATGGAGTGTATTTGTGTTCTTTTACTGATTTGTAGGCTAGTGTTTTTTTATATATATTAAATATCACTATATTTTTCAATTATACATACATGACTGTCATTAAAACCAAACCTAGATTATAAAACTCACTGAAATAAAACCATGTCTTTGCATACATTGATCAGATCAATACCTTATGTAATCAGAATTTGCAAATGTTTCAAAACATCAGTCTTGCACCTATCACAATACTGTCTCATTGCTTTCCATGTGGTCTCATATCAGTGAAAAATTATATTACACACAGGACAATTTTGTATTGATTCATACAGATCACATGATGAGGGGGAAAAACGACTAGGCATTATGCTTTTCTTTCCACACAAATCACAAAAACGTATGTGCTGCCCGGTGTTGTGGGTGACGCATTATGAGTAACGTGAGTTACGAAATCAGATTACTTTTTTTAAGTAACTAGTAAAGTGTGTTAATAGTAATGTGTTACTTTTTAATTTACAAAATATAATATTATTCAAAAAAAGTAACACCAGTAACTTTTTTTTGCCCATTTTCTTTTCTTTTGACTGAAAGCTCTCCTGTCTGCATGCTGAGAGAAATCAGGAGTAAGATGTTACTGTAGTCCTAGAATAAATGTGAACATGCATTAATCATCTCACTCAAAAAAATTATTCAGCATTCCTCAAAATGAATAAAAACAGTCAAATGCAACTCCGAATATGATGTAAACATGCGATAATTACATGTTAAATAACACAAATATCCTTTATGTATTTAATCCCATTTTATTAACCAATGTCTTTGCTGCTGACTTTCGATGATCCAATTCAACCATACTATTAAGCAAAAATGACTCTACATAAACATGCTTCTTTTTTATTGCTTAAGTGTGTTGAACTTTCTTCTTCTGTGTTCTACTGAATAGATGGTGATTTTTTTTCCTTCAGTCTTAGGCATATTCGTTTCACTTTTGGTATGAAAGGGCTTTTACATTTACCAACAATATAACTTTTTTATATTAAAATTAAAAACAAACAAGCAAGCCCAGCCCAGGTTTAAAAAGTAACACAAAAGTAACATAAGACATTATTTCCCATAAAAAGTAACTAAGTAAAGTAATTAATTACTTTTTTTTGGAGAGTAACGCAATATTGTAATTCATTACTTTTAAAAGTAACTTTCACCAACACTGGTGCTGACATTAAAGTTCAAGGATGATAAGAATGTTAAAAGTGTTGTTGCTTTTAATAATATTGTTTTAAATATAAACAAAATCGACAATGATGATCTCGTGTTTATGAGCAATTAAAAAATTATATAAATACAAATAAAAAAAATCAGTCGCCAGCCAGACTCTTTCTGCAAAGTAAATCTACAATGCAGTTTTCTCTGAACAGTGACCATGGATGGACTAATTCCAACATCAACTCAAATCAAGAGAACATGCCAACGCCACAGCCTTTTTTAATGCAATATCATACTGTTGTAATTGTAGATAGATAGTTATTCACGTGGTTTACTTTGGATAAAAGCGTCTGCAAGATGCATAAATGTAAATGTACTGTACGGGTTAAATCGTGTTTTTTCCTTATTATACACTCTTTAAAAAAATGTCCTTGCTCCTTTGTCCTCTTCCTCCCCCTCCTTCATCTACTCTTAACAGCTGACAACTTTGCCACATTCTTCATTAATAAAATGAAAACCATCAGTGCACAATTTTCCACACCATAATCTGTCAAGCACATCTTACCAGCAAGCATGCGCTTGTTCACATCCTTCTCTTCACTCTCAGAGGCAGAAGTCTCCAAACTCATCCTTTCTAATCCCCCTACTACTTATCTGCTTGATCCTATTCCATCTCTCATCTGCTTCAAGCCGTTTCTCCTGCAGTTGTACCTGCTCTCACTCACACCATTAACACATCCCTTCACACTGCTGTTTTTCCCTCAGCATTTAGACAGGATTGTATAACCCCTCTACTTAAGAAACCCACCCTTTACACATCTCTTTTAGAGAACTACAGACCGGGTTCCCTTCTTCCTTTCATTGCAAAAACACTTGAACAAGCTGTGTTCAACCAAGTCTCTGCCTTTCTCACACAGAACAACCTCCTCAAAAACAACCCATCTGGTTTCAGAAGTAGACATTCAACCAAGACTGCCTTGCTCTTAGTTGTTGAAGAAGAGCTAAGACATCAGGCAAGAGGGGATAAGGTCCAGAAGCTGAAGATACGGGTTCTTAGCTGGATCTGAGTGGACACAACTGTTTGAATGACCAAGAGCCATCTAAACTGCAACGAGCTCCTCTGCTTTATTTGCTGGATCAAGTCCAGCAGCTTTTGACACTGTTAACACGCCAGATCCTCCTGTCAACCTCTTGCGAAGGCATCTCATGAACCGCACTCCAGTGTTTGACTCTTACCTCTCAGATAGGTCCTTCAAGTAACTTGGAGAGTAGGTGTCCAAGTCGCAACATTAGCTACTGGGGTGCCCATCTCAGTTCTGACACTTCTCTTCTCTGTCTACTGGCATCACTAGGTTATATCATTCAGAAACATGGCTTTTCATATCACGCTATGCTGATGACACTCAACTCAAACCTCACATTGCACTCTATGATCCGACGATAGCTGCTTGCATCTCAGAAGGTCTAACAGACATTTCTTGCTGGATGAAGGACCATCACCTTCAACTCAACCTAACTAAAACAGAACTGCATGTAGTTTCAGCAAACCCATCGTTTCATCACAATTTCACCATCCACTTAGGCGCATCAACCATAACTACTTCAAAAACAGCCAGAAACCTTGAAGTTGTGATTGATGATCAGCTGACTTTCTCAGACCACATTGCTAAAACTGCTCGGTCCTGCAGATTTGCTTTATTCAACATCAAGAAGATCAGGCCCTTTCTTTCGGAACATGCTTCACAACTACTTGTTCAAGCTCTTGTTCCGTCCAGGCTATACTATTGCAATGCTCTCTTGGCAGGTCTTCCAGTCAGTTCTCTCAAACCTTTACAATTAATCCAGCTTAAAACGCATCTTTTCCATCTTTATCTGACCCTCCATCTGTCACGGTGCATGAGGAGAGATGAGGACTCAAGGACTCAAGTTGCGGGAAGAATGGTCTTTCTTTTAATAATAAAATGAAACAAATGAACAAAGACCACACGAGAGGGAAAACAGGCTGGCAGAGAACTGCAGTACAGGCAGACATAATGCACACACAACGTAAAACAACGGATCAGCAAAGGACAGCAGACACCTGAAAAATAAATAGGGAGACAAACGAGGAGGGTAACAAGGGAGACAAAGGTGGAGCAACTGAAACAATGAGGTGACAAGATGGGAGGGGACAGACAATAGACAGGAGAAAGCACATGGCACAACACAAACACAACAGAGGCCATGTGCCTAAAATGATACAGTGTCCTCTGGTGGCCATCCTGGGCACACCAGCTGAAGACCATGACAGAACCCCCCTCTTTAAGGTGCGGATTCCAGACAGATTCTAAAACAGAAAACAAAAAGTCCAGGAGGGAGGTGGCCCTGGGGACGGACCAGGGGGCAGGATGGCGGGCCAGGCCCGTGTGGTGAAACATGCAGATCTGAAGCCCTCCAGGGCAGAGCATGAGAAGCTGAAGCCCTCCAGGTTAGAGCAGAAGCCCACGGCATCCACTCAGAGAAAACTGAAGATCCCCATGGTGGAGCAGATGACCACCACAGCAAAACAGATGGGAGAGAGGGCCGATTCATAAGTAGGAGTATGTTCTAGAGCGGACTCTGTGGGCTCCCGGACTGAGGGGCTGGAGTAATAAGGAGCTCTTCTTCCGCTGAGTCCTCATTGTGGCTTATCCGTTCTGTCATGGTACGTGAGAAGATATGAGGCGAGGACTCAAGTTGCAGGAAGAATGCTCTTTCTTTTAATAATAAAATGAAACAAAAATGAAAAAAAAAACACCCGAGGGGGAAAAGCTAGTGATGTGACATTCGACACCGAGACTTCAAAGCTTGTATAAAAAAAACGAAGCATTTCACATCGAAGCACTGTATCGGAGCTTGATTAATTTTGCCAAAAGCATGTGATCTATGACGTCCGAAGCTTCATTCACCAGAAAACCACATGACTGCTTCAGTATCTGCTTCAAACGAAGCCAACCTCAACGCTGTTTACTTTACATAACAACACCATATAATGCGTTAGCATTATTTCATTATTTACAAATTAACTTTGCCCATGAAATAACATTGACAGATCACAGATTTAATTCATGAGTTTATGTTTGATTTATTTGAATAATTTTAGTGGCAGTACACCATCACAAATGAATGACTATGACAATGGCCATAATTTTTTATACAATAAATTAAAACAAGGAATCAGTAGTAGAACCAGATGTGAAATCAGCAGCTGTAATGGTTCATAATGCAGCGGCACAACTGGTTTTCAACGAGCCCAAAAGAGCCCATGTTACACCTCTTTTTATCTCCTTGCACTGGCTACTGGTTGCAGCTCGCATCCAGTTCAAGACACTGATGCTTGCATATAAAACAACCACAGGCTCAGCACCCACCTACTTCCACTCACTATTACGAATTTACACCCCCTCCAGAAGTCTGAGATCTGCTAGTGAGCGACGCCTCGTGTGGTACCATCACAGAAAGGCTCAAAATCACTCTCCAGAACATTATTGTTCAACGTTCCTGACTGGTGGAATGATCTTCCACCCCCATCCGACCGCTGGATCCCTGTCAATCTTCAAGCAACAACTGAAAACTCATCTCTTTCAACACTACTTGACTTAATCCTAAATTTCCAAAAAATAAAATAAAACTGTCTTTCTCTTTATTTATTTATTCTCTTGCTAGCTTGTACTTATTTGAACAATGCCTGAGACTTGTGTTACGAGCACTTCCTCTGTCTGTTTGCCTCTTCAAGATGAATCGCTTCATGTATTCCCCAATTGTAAGTCGCTTTGGATAAAAGCATCTGCTAAATAACTAAATGTAATGAATCACAGCACTTTGGAAGGTGTTATTGATTTTTATGACCACAAAATGGCCACAGCATGAAACGTTTTAAAAAGCTTCGAGTAATTAACCTTTTCCCTATACAATTGGGTTTAAAGTTTCACTTCGCCATAACTAGGAAAAACAGACAGGCATCTATCTATCTATCTATCTATCTATCTATCTATCTATCTATCTATCTATCTATCTATCTTATCTATCTATCTATCTATCTATCTATCTATCTATCTATCTATCTATCTATCTATCTATCACAACACACACAACACACACACCACACTCTGGTGGCTGTCTTGGGCACTCCAGCTGAAGACCATGACACTAACTCTAGCACTCTCTGTTCTAATTCTAATCTTTAAAAAAATGCTAACACTAGCTTGCTCTTTTATTTTTCTATTCTTTTTATTTATTACATAATAAAAAAACTTGCAACATGTACTGCGTTAAGCTAATCGAGACTTGCACTTGCATATCATTGCTCTTTTGTTGATTTTGATTGCTTCCATTGTCCTTATTAGTAAGTCGCTTTTAAGCGTCTGCTAAATGACTAACCTGGCTCGTTGCCAGTTTCACTGACAAGACGTAAACCTAATACCAGACTCAAATCTAAGTCTGAGCGGTTTAAGCTGAAATAAACTTGCTCTGACTGATCTTAAAATATATCAGTGCCTTTATTTTGTCTCAAGATGCACACCAGCAATGTTTTTTTTCTAAGGCACGTTTATAAAATGACTTAAAGGGATACTCCACCCCAAAATGAAAATTTTGTCATTAATCACTTCCCCCCAGGTCGTTCCAAACCCGTAAAAGCTTCGTTCATCCTCGGAACTCAATTTAAGATATTTTGGATGAAAACTGGGAAGCTTGTGACTGTCCCATTGACTGCCAAGTAAATTACACTGTAAAGGCACAGAAAAGTATATTCCAAAATTATCCCTTTAAATGTCCTAATTATACTATGGCCTAATCCTGGTTTAGTTTAAGCCCTGTCTGTGAAACCAGGCCTAAATATATTCAGTTTCAATATATCAATAGTTTCATGTGATGACCCTGTTTTGATCCATGTTCCTGTGAAATTTATTTATATTTATTACCTTTTTTCATCATTATTTTATTTTGAGGAGATAAAAATGGTCCGTATTAATCTTGATTGACATGGTAATAAAATCATATCACATTATTTTGGCAGTTAAAATTTTGGGCTGTTTTTTGTTGAAGTGGGCGGGTTTTGGTGAGCTTTTGGTCTGGAAATCGTCAACCCGATCTCAACACTGTGTGGGATATCAAAGGCAGCGAAGGATACAGCCATGCTGCCTTCAAAATTCGATCAGAAGAAGGTGCCTCCAGACATAGACATATATAGGTAGATGCCCCATGACGTGCTGGAACGTAACCAGTGTCGCCGCCATATTGAGTGGGTCTCATCACTCTACGCTAGCACCAGAGTCAATCGGAGTTAACGGAGAGCGAGCAACTATGTCCGTATTTTTGCAGCTTACGGTTGCAATAACCGGCGCAGTATTGATACCAGATCACGTGGGATTACTTTTCACAAGTAAGATTGAACAATAATGCTAGTTATTTTACCATTTATAACATTATGTCATCGTAACTAACTAACGTTATTACAGCAGGAACTGGTACTCTCTCTCGTTGTCTCTTGCTGTTTTTTCTTCTTCTTCACATTTTGAAGGTTTTCCAGTGATACAGGCTTGAGGAGGCAATGGGAAGTTGCTATAAGACGGGTTTGTTGTGTCTGAGTCGTCAAAGCTCTGTAGTGAGCACTTCAAGCCTGATGATTTTGACAGGACGGGTCAGATTTGAGTCTTCAACTTCCCATGTCATCTTCAAGAGTAGGTGTATTTTTACTCTACATGCTAACAGAGATGTCTATGATTCATATGTAAAACAAAAGTTAATATCACACTTTGCTAAACATGTTTTTACCATTCTTTCTGCATGTTTAGGAATTAGTGATGTATTGTGTATTGCAATACACTGTGGGATACCAAAACCTTTTCAAGTGTTTTTAATGAAGTTGTTTTTAATTATTATGTTTCTTATATTTTAGCCTGTTGTGACTAGGAACACAAAAACTTCAAGGAAAACCTGAAGAGAGCCTACCAGTGGACCTTTCTCAGCATTTCCCTGAAAGTGAACCTCAGCCCAATGATGTGAGTATTTGTAGGTTATTTGATATGTCCCATACAGCTGTGAGCATCATGGCTCTGGTCATATCAAAATCTCTCCCTCGCTTTCTGCAACTCTTTTCAGACATACTCACATATACACTTTTTATATGTTATAAATAAATAAATACACACGTGAACACATACACACCCTCTTTCACTGACACTCTCTCTCTCACACACACACACACACACCCACACACCCTTTCTCTCTTTCCCATACTCATGGTGCTGGCAGTGATATTACGGGTAAGAAATTAAGAATGTGTCCTCACATATGCAGTGCTATGCACCAAGAAACAACTGTGAGTGGTATGATATAAACATCACTGAAAATATTTTCATCCTTCTTTCTACTAGGACCACTCATATGCATTGCCCAATTCTCCTACTCGTCTAAAGGCCAGACTCAGTGAAGCTTTGGCTAGAGCGGGAGAAGCAAAATGCAAAGGAGACGGAGAGCAAAGAAAACCGTAAAGAGTCTTCTGGAAGATCTGAAGAAAAAGAACCTTGTGTGTGTGTGTGTGAGAGAGAGAGTGTGTGAGTGAGATAAATAAATTCAAATAAACAAAATCAAACTTGTTTCTTTATTAAAATATAAAATTAATTCATTTATATATTTATCAATATGCTATAGCCTACCATATGTCTTTGTTAAAGAGCATAATACAAAGTATTTTAGCATGAAAGCACGTTTTTTTCAATGTGTGACAGCGTCCTGTATCATAACTAAATCTCTGCCGTTTGTAACAAACCAAACCGTGTGAAAATCCGGTAAAAATTCGGGGAGTTTATATTGTAGTTGGGGATACACCTTCCTCAGTAGAAATAAATGCAGGGGGTGCGCCTTGGGACCCATCCAAGATGGGACGTGCGGTACGTCAGCTCCAATAGGCAGCGTCAGTCCATGGGGCGTCTACCTATATATGTCTATGCCTCCAGAGACAGGAAGTGAAGCGGAATTTATAACGGCCTATGTATAATCTGCTGTACCTTCGCATATTGTGGGTGTGTATATATATATATATAATATATATATATATATATATTTGTACATAATGTAGAATGTGTACATACTGTGTATAATGTGTATTGATAACTGCAAGTATGTCTAATAGTACACTGTGTGTACTGAGTATATGTATGTGTATTCTGCACACTGCTTTCTCTGTAAGTATGTAGTCTATATGTAAATTGTTTTTGCACTGTCTGGAGCACGCTCTCAAGAATTTCACTCACCAAGGCACATGTGCTGTGGTGATGAGACAATAAAAGTGATTTGATTTGATTTGATTCATTTACCCATTAAATGGTGCAATTTAATACCCGTACGAATATCAATATGATGTAATAGAAGAATACACTTGTGAATTACATGACAAATATTAATTTTCCTGAAATAATTTTTATTCTTCAGATGACTTGCATGACTGGGTTTCTCAAATGTAACTGGATAAGTCCGAATAAAAGCTTACTCGTAAAGTAAGATCTGGGGATCTGGCGAGCCACATGATTTCTGTCGGAGTCAGCTCAGCTGCTCCCAAACACAGTTGCTATGGAGGAAGCGCCCCTGGTTACGCTTGGGTTGTTTACAAATACCCACAATGCATCGCGCACGGCCACTACAATATGGTGAGTTCTGCGGCAACTTTTATTCCTTGTTCGTTTTTTAGAAGCGTTTACGTTTTATATACTGTAAAATTATAACCTTCAAGTAACAAAGTTAGATTCGCTTCGTTAACAGGGTTGATCAGTTGTGTAGCGAGTGTTATTAGCATTAGCTTGCTAGCTTAGCCGCTCGTAACTGTGACAGGCTGATGCACGATATTTACAGTTTGTGTATATTTTGCAGTCGATGCTCTGCTGTCGTTTAACGTCAGGATTGAAGCGATAATGTATTAACATTCCCAATACATCATCAGCCTGTGTGGCAGAAGAAAACAGCGACGAAAGAATCGTGGTTTGTATATCAAAGACAGTCATCTGTCTCCATCTTCAGAGTTTGTGTATCCTCATACATATGCCAACATGGACAAGGAGCAACGAAATACCGTTATTTTCAACGCTTCCAAACGAGAGCTCTTCACCGCCAACTCTGGATACAAGTCCATGCAGAAGAAATTAAGAGCACGATGGAAGATTCAAAGGTATAACCTCATACATGTCTCGTGTATTACTATATTACTGGAGATGTGCCATCTATAGCACAACATCTGACTCGTGAGCACAACATCATAGCACAACATCTGACTCGTGAGCACAACATCATAGCACAACATCTGACTCGTGAGCACAACATCATAGCACAACATCTGACTCGTGAGCACAACATCATAGCACAACAACTGACTCATGAGCACAACATCATAGCACAACATCTATAGCACAACATCATAGCACAACATCTGACCCATGAGCTCATTCTGTTTGATTTACAGACATACTAAAGTAGTCATGAGAAATGAATAATATAGTATACAAGCAGAACACTGTGCGTTACTAAACTATACATGTTCTTCAGCATCAAAGAGGAGCTCACTTTGGAGAAACTCCAAGCAGTCAAGTTATGGATCACTGCAGGCCCTCGAGAAAGGTTCTCCGCTGCTGAGGTGAGAATCTGCAGCTGAAGTAGAGACGAGCACAGCTCTTACAAGAGTAGCTGATGAATTACTGTGTTCAGTTAGAGGTTCTCAAGCAGTATCTGGACAGTGGTGGAGGTCTACTTGTGATGCTCGGAGAAGGAGGAGAAATGAAATATGACACTAATATCAACTTCCTCCTGGAAGAGTTTGGCATTATGGTTAACAATGGTGAGTGTTTTCAATGTCATCTGCACATCATAGAGTCATTAATTCAAGCAAACGTTTCACGTTATTTCAGATACTGTTTATTGCTGAGGTTTGTTTATATATATTAAATGTGTTTTTAAAATGCATGTTGTTCTTATGAATATATATAAAACTTTTTGTTTGTTTTAAAATACATAGCATTTAAAAAAATGTCTTTATTTAATGACTCAAAAATGTCAGAGGTTGTAAAAATTAATGAAATATTTTTGAATTTGCATGAACGCATCTTAATAATTTTCAAGGTATGTTTTTTTATGAAGTATCTTGTCATGAATGTCATAGTATTTTGCCATTAACATTATTTTAAATCAAACTACTTTAGCTGATTTTCTTTAATATGATATCAGGATGCCTGGACCACCATGGCGTTATTTATTTTGTGCCTCACATAAACTTGAGTTTAGACATTTACAGTGTGCTCATCCTGGAAGAGGTGTGTGCAAGTTTGTGTTTCTGAAATCTACTTTTCTTTTTTTGATTTCCAGATGCAGTAATAAGGAACGTCTATTATAAATATTTCCATCCCAAAGAAGCACTAGTGTCCAACGGCGTTCTGAACAGGTTTGAGTCTCCCGTGTGCATTACAATGTGTCTGTGGATTTGTGTAGATATTACAGTAACACAAACCAGTCTGTACAGAATTGAAATGATTGTAATCTTTATTTCAGAGAGATCAGCCGTGCCGCTGGTAAAGTGGTGACGGGGGGGATTGATGAAGAAAATACAGGGAACCATTCACAGTAAGCTTCAGCTGAATGCTCTGTTTAGGTTGTTAACATTAACACTGTTTGAGGTGTAGTCATGCTGATTTTATAAGGTTCCACATAAGAAAGCGTAATGAGTTCTTATTTGACGATTAAACAGGGCACTTACGTTCGTATACCCTTACGGGGCCACGTTAAACGTGATGAAGCCTGCGGTGGCCGTCCTGTCCACCGGCTCGGTGTGCTTTCCCCTCAACAGACCCGTTCTGGCCTTCCATCAGCCTAAGGTGAGTACAGTCACAAGTATTATCTTACTTGTGTTAAACTCATTGTGCTTTCTTCTGTGCTCTGATTGTGTCTCTGTTTGCATCAAGAACGCTGGCAAGTTGGCCGTTCTGGGCTCATGTCACATGTTCAGTGACCAGTACCTGGACAAGGAGGAGAATAGTAAAATAATGGTAAGGTAGTCAGTTGCTATTGCAAAGCGTCACTATTACTGCTGATGAAAGTGTAGAGTTAAGAGGTTTGTTCAAACTCAAAGTGCAATCAGGAGTAAATTAGTACTGCTATACGAATCAAATTAGTACTTTGAGATATGGCTCAAACTTTCGCCCATAGCTTGTCCTGCTGTGCAATGAGCGTGTGATTGCTCAAATAATGTGGCTTAAAGGATAAAACATTTTTTTTGTCATTGTTTATTAACCTTCAACCCTGTATAAGTGTCTTTCTTCTGATTTTTCAGTCAGTTGTCGAAAATCAGAGCCAGTCTGCAGAATTTGGGCAGTTGAAGTTGACAGATTTCACAGAAAATTGCATATAGTGTGTGTGAAGGGCACAGACTCTGACTTTATAGATTCAGACTTTGATTCTGAAGGAGAACAAACATTTTATGCCGTGTGTGTAATGGCCAGAGGTGTTGTGTACTGTATTCGAGCCTTTAGCTGGACATTTGCTAACTTTAGATCTGCAGGATTGTAGCGTTGCAGTAAAGTGAAGTAGATTATGTATTTGATTTTTATTATATGTAGCAGTATATTTTTTGAAAAGACTCTAGAGAGTGTGACGTCATATTAAAACCGTTGCAGTTTCCGTATAAATGTTACGTGCTCAAAGGCTGATGATACACAGGGCAACGTTTTTTGAGAACTTTCTAATAGAGAATGGGTAACACATTTCTATTTGGATATTTTAGATCAGTCGTGGGCTCTGTGTCTCACCTGGTTGCCTGTTGATGGCAACATTGCTCAAAAAGTTGCCCCGTGTATCATCAGCCAAAGTGCGACCACGGTTTTAGGATTGTGGTAATGAGTTTTGCATGGGCAAGAAGCACTCACATTTCCTTCACACATTTAAAACCTTACTTATTCTTTCACTATGGAATGTATTTTAATACAATATGATGTCTACGTTCCAGGATGTTGTTTTCCAGTGGCTTACAACAGATAGCATTCCTCTCAACCAGATAGATGCAGAGGACCCAGAGGTGAGCGCTAAACCTATGCTGCCTTCACGTGCTGTCGCAAATGTCATATTTCACTCTTATAAAGTCATGATTACCAGTTTGTCGCAATCAAGTGCTTTGTTTTCGGAATCGGAAAGATAAAAATGTAGCATCCCATTGGTTGACAACCATATAAATATTCACCATGCTAGATATACAGGTACATCTCAAAAATTAGAACATGGTGAAAAAGTAAAACAAATTTCTTGTAACTTATTTCAAAAATTGAAACTTTCATATATTTTAGATTCATTACATGTAAAGTAAAACACTTCAACAAACGTTTTTTTTTTTTTTTTTACTTTAGATGATTACAGCACAGCAAATGAAAGTAAAAAAAATCAGTATATTAAAATATTACATTTGAGTTTCAATAAATGAACATCTCTTGTTCTTTGAAACCACAATAATGGGGAACACTGCTGACTTGGCAATGGTCCAGAAGATGACATTGACACCCTCCACAAAGAGGGTAAGTCACAGAGGTCATTACTGAAGGGGGGGGGGGCTGTTCAAGGAGTGCTGTATCAACATATTAAATGCAAAGTTGACTGAAGGAAGAAATTGGGTAGAAAATGTGCACAAGCAGCAGGGATGACCACAAGGTTGAGAATACTGTCAAGCAAAGACGATTCAAACACTTGGAGAGGCTTCACAAGGAGTGAACTGAAGATGGAGTCAGTGCATCAAGAGTCACCACGCTCAGACATCTTCAGAAAAGGGCTACCAAGCCTCTTCTGAAACAGAAACATCGTCAGAAGCATCTTACCTGGGCAAGGAGAAAAAGAACTGGACCGTCTTCGGATGAGACGTTAAAAACCGAGGTCCTGACTCTCTGTGGTCATTAAAAATCCCAGGATGTTCTTCGAAAAAGAGTAGGGGTATAACCCCGCATCCTGGCCAAATTTCCCCATTGGCCTCTGACCATCATGGCCTCCTAATCATCCCCATCACTGAATTGGCTTCATCACTCTTCTCCTCTCCACCAGTAAGCTGGTGTGGGTGAGCGTTCTGGCGCAATTATGGGCCGTCGCATCATCCCAGTGCATGCTGCCACACTGGTGGTGGTTGAGAGATTCCCCCCCTTCTATGTAAAGCGCTTGGGTGTCTAGAAAAGCCGCTATATAAATGTAACGACTTATTAATTATTATTACTGTTGCAGAGTCTGGAGGAAGAGTGGAGCGGCACAGAATCCATGAAGTTTCAGTGTGAAGTTTCCACAGTCAGTTATGATTTGGGCTAGGGCTGTCAAATTGGCTGAAAAACTACATTCAAATTATTTACCAAAATATTATCAATATTCAAATTTTAAAGGCATAAATTCAGTTAGGGAAAAAAAAGCTTTTGGCTTCTCTCCAGAGGCCACAAGAGGCGCATCGAGTTAAATTTACCAAATGCACATTTCTTCAAAGTAGGCTGGGCAATAAGAGCAAAATTCATATCTCTGTATTTTTGTCCTGATTTGCGGTATAAGGTACATATCTTTGTATTTTGTATTGGATTAAACAAATAAATAAAGTGAATGTAACCATGTAGGCATATATAATGTGCAAAAAGGGTTAACATCACATTACATTCTAACATTGCGCCTAAAAACAAAAATAATGCTAAAGCAAAGTAAAATTGACTACACTAAAAAAAACAAAAAAAAACCAAAGCACAGACTAGGCTAATTGAGTAAAAAGGCTATTTTGATAACCCAAGACAGTCACTTTACATTAGTGCTATCATACAAATACACTTACTTGAAGTTTAAAATGTCCAACTACAAACATTTCAGCAAAATGTATAGTTTAGTCAGAGTGATTATTGCGCTCCTATTTCATTGCGCTCTGTCTGTTTGGTGCGCATTCAGACCACGTCTGTGAGTTTAGCAGAGAATTGCAAGATGGAAATATTTCCATTGCTTTCTAACATTTACAGATGGAGAATATACCTGTGAAATGTAGTTATGCATTTAGGAAAAGAGCACATCGCTCAAACATGCGTCTCTGTCAACACAGCAGCCTTTCTGTCAGAGCCGCTTTAAGCTCAAGATTCATCATTGCTGATACACGCAATTTTTTAACATTACATTTAATCATATGAAATCTCAAGTTCATGTTTACGCTGTTAATATGCATGTTCGCTTCAGCTACCAGGACATTTTGAGCACTTCATGCTTCCTTCTGCTTAAGCTTTATGGAGATTCTGATTTCATTTTCCAGCAGGACTTGCACCTGCCCACACTGCCAAAGGTACCAAAATCTGGTTCAATGACCATGGTGTTACTGTGCTTATTGTCCAGCAAACTCCCCAACCTGAAACCCATAGAGAATCTAATGGGTATTCTCAAGAGGAAGTGAGGACACCAGACCCAACAATGCAGATGACCTGAAGACCGCAATCAAAGCAACCTGGCTTCATTACAACGAGGCAGTGCCACAGGCTGATTGCCTCCATGCCACACTGTATTGATGCAATAATTCATCAAAAGGAGGCCCAACCAAGTATTGAGTGCATCGAAATGAACATACTTTTCAAAGCCTGACTTCTGTTTAAAATATATATTTTTTATGATCTTATGTAAGCTAATTTTCTGGACACTGAATTTTGATGTTTTCGTTATCTGTAAGCCATAACATCAAAATTTCAAGAAAAAAGGCTTGAAATATTTCACTCTACGTATAATGAACATATATAATATATGTTTTTCCCTTCTGAAATGAGTGACAAAAATATGACCTTTTTCATGATATTCCAGTTTTTTAGATGTACCTGTGTGTGTGTATATATATATATATATATATCTATATATGTATGTCTACGCTCGTCTAACTCGGAAAATGGTATCATATTATCTCCTAGTTTCCCCGTAGTGAATACGAATTGAGAGACTGTTTATGTCCTATGTCTGATTAGGAAACTTGTATTTTACACTACCATTCAAACGCTTGTGCTCAGTTGGATCTTTAAATATTTTAAAATAAATCTCTTATGGTCACCAAGGCTGCATTTATTTACAGTAAAAACTGTAATGTTGTGAAGTATTATTACAATTTCAAATACAATTTATCTACAGTAATAAATATTAAAATGTCACTTAATCCTGGGATCAAAGCTGAATTTTCAGCATCATTGCTTCAGCAACATGATTCTTCAGAAATGCAGATTTAATACTCCAGAATCATTTCTGATTTCTATTTTTCAGGATTCTTTGATGAATACAAAGTTGGAAAGAACAGCATTCATATGAAATGTCTATACTGTTACTTTTGATCAATTTAATGCGTCCTTGCTGAATAAAATCTTCCTGATCGCAAACATTTGAAGGGCCTGACTGGGAGCAGAGGCCATGCTTCAGGGCTGTGAAGTGACACTGTTTTTCACTGTGTAAACTGGCTTCATTTGTTCCCAGATCACAGACTACACCATGCTGCCGGACACAGGGAGTCTGTCCGACCGTCTGAGAGTGTGTCTGCAGGAGGGAGACGAGACCCCGCGAGATTTCACATCTCTGTTTGACATGTCTTTGCTGAAGCTGCACACAAACACTCTTCCCTGTGTCCTGGAGTAAGAGCTGCCTTCAGTTAACATTTATTATACTCTTCGCACGCAGTCGTACATTCAGAGTGAGCGAGCGTTAAAACTATTCCTGTGTGCTTTAAAACCACAAGAATTGTCAGTAAGAACCATCACTGTCACAAAGACTTGAGTCGTGTGTTTGGCCAATCAGACAAGCGATTACTGAAGCAATAACTATTGTCATGTCTGTATTTCTTTAGTGCTTACAAGCAGCTGAATGTCAAGCATGAACCTCTCCAGCTGATCACACCACAGTTTGAAACACCTCTGCCTCCGCTGCAGCCTGCTGTGAGTCTGTTTCCGACCACACATTCACTTACAGTTTATTTGTTACCGTAGGACAAAATGTACCAAACTGAACTTTGTCCATCTCTGATACAACTTTTCTATTCTGCTGATGCAACCAAGGCTGCATGGGTGGAGAAATGCAATTATATCAATGCTTACTTTAATAATCGAATGAAATAGAGCGCTGCAGTGATGGTGTATTTGTGTAGACCAACCCATACGTCTGCCTCACCCTGATTCTCTCAACAAAAACCCAATAGAAATTTTCCACTGGCGTTTGGTTTATTGCAGGAAGCTCTGTGACCAATAATCTTCACAAACAAGCACAACTTTTATGAATTCTGAAGCCTAAAGACAGAAGTAATTAAATCAGCAGAAGTAAAAAGCTAAATGTGCACTGTAAATGAACTTCACCATGGTCACATGACTTCACTACCATTAAGCTTCCAACAACTCTTTCAGTCTTTATTATAAAAAAAGACAAAAGTTTGAGTTAGAATAGTTTGCAAGAGTGTGATAATAAACACAAGGCTGTGAAAGTGAGTAGATGAGTTTACCTGTTCAGTGTGATGATGCTTAATATCCTCCGCAACCTCGGTAGCCCCATTTAGACACTTATTAGCAAAGGGACAAGTACAATCTTTAAAAAGATCACAAGGGGACATTACTTTTATATGATAGGTTGTATAATAAAACGTGAAAATATCTTGTGCTTGTGGTAAAAACCTACCTTATTTCAGACATTAAACCAAAAACCCACTTCAGTGGCCGGTGGTGTAAAAGGCTTAGTAAATGTTACAAGTTATCTGAGAATGGTCATAACAGTTGGTAATGTTAAAGGGGTCATTAACTGAGAAACTAAAATTCCCTCTTTTGACATATAATGTAAGAGGTGTACAATAAAAACATCCTGTAAGTTTCAGAACTCAAAATGTTGGCGTTACTTAAAAAACGCTTATATTGAAGGCACTCTATGATGTAATCGTGTGGCTAAACACCGCCTCCGCAGAGGAAGATCAACGCCTGCTTCTACATTACTACATTACTAGCCCCGCCCACCAATTAACAAATGTAGTGTAAATAACAAGAGTGGTGAATGTGCAGGGGTGTATTTCAGAAAGCATGGTTACAGGATAAGTTTTGAGTTGACAGAACCAAACCAGTCCAATCCGGCTTTGTTGGTACCATGAAGCTGATAATCAACTTTCTCTGTCAACTCAGGCTTGATCCTGAGTTAATGGAGCGCATGCACATGAATGTGTGACATCATTAATGAACAGCCAATCACAACACAGAACAAGTGTGATTCACTTCTCGTGAGAGAGTCAGTGCGATTAACAACCAAAGATTGAACAATATGAAGAATTTAAACAGTTACACAGCTAGATGAAACGATTATCCATGAATGAGGAAAACTTAAAGAAAACGTCTTGCATAAAAGTGCAAGTAAAAGAAGTTAGTTAATAATTTGTATAGGTAGAAAAACACTTTCAAATCTAAACTCATATGTAGTCATGTTTAAAGCTATTGATTCTAAAACATTTATATTGCATATTATTTATGTTTATATTAATTTAAAATAAAAGATTAATAATTACTATTAAACTAAGCTGGATTGTGTAAATGATTAAGGGTATAATAATAAGAAATAATAATCTCTAAAAATCAGATGATTTTATCTTAAAAAATGTTTATCTTCGAGTCCTTTAGTTTCGAGTAAGAGAAACTGGAGGAGTGGCTTTATTGCGTCAGAGACGTGTCACTTTGCTGGAAGCGGATTGGTCTAAACCAGAACATAAGCTGCCCCGGAGCAGGTTAGAGCATAAGTTACTATGACAATGGACACGGATAAAAGCCAAACCACTGTCATGATACCTAAAACCCAGGATTGGTGCACACTGAACTGAAACGTACCTGGCTAGCCAGCTAAACCGCTTCATGATACAAGCCCCTGGTTAAGACTCGAGATTCTCAACAGAGCAGCAAATCGACGAGTCCCTTTGGAAAAGTTTCTCTCTTCTTCTTTTGTTCTATAGTCGTTTACATGCTTTGTGCATATTGCCACCTAATTGATGGTTGTGCAATCATTTTGTTTTATCTTTAACCCTTTAAGAATCCAGCGTACCGCCGGCGGGACGTCTAGTGGTGTGACAGGGTAAAGTCGTCAAAAAATAAAAAAAATTCATGTCATAAATCCACGGAAAGCTGAGATTCTTGTGATTTCAACTATGTAAACCATTTTAAGATACTATAAACACAGCATGTACAATCTGTGTCTTTATCAGAGCACTTTTTGTTGACATAATGAAGACATGCATGATAGTACAGACATACATAGGAATAACACAGTAGGGATGCAATATAACACCAATATAAGAAAAAAAACACCACAAATTAAATAATGTACTATGTACAGAAATAGAAATATAGGGAAAAAAATTTTTTAGATTATAAATTATAAATATATATGTAATTTTAAAAGTGTACACATTTTGGATTCTATAAATAAATGTCACTATAATGTGTTTATGCTTCAGTTACTATGTGTCAGCAATTATTGACAGTGAATCCGGATGAGAAATTGAATAGCTCTAAGTGTAACTTTTCATTAGAGCCCAAAATGATGACTGTACATTAAAGCATTCAAGAATTACAGCATTGTATGTGTCGTTGGTTACAAAGCGTCGTTTGGAGTCTCCCAAGTGTAATTTTTTTGGAAGCGTCTAGACATAAAATTAGATAACCATGTGTAAAACACTAATTTCTAATATATTGTTTATCAAATGATACATTTGGCTTGTAAGGCTTCATTCTGTGATCCCAATGTATTTTCCAGTTCATACCTCCCAGCTATAGTCATCTGCAGGCTTCTATTTACAAAACAAATGCAGGCGGAATATTTTTTTTTCTTTTTTTAGTGTATTCAAAGTGCTATTACTCAATATCAGTAAGACTTACAGTGATTCTGACTGTTGAGAAACAAACCTCAGAGTGTCACCTTTCAAAGGAGACCAACACCATGCATATCATCCAAATGGCTCAAGAACAGCATGCAATTTACTTTGGGTATGCCTTTTTTAGGCGTTTTAGGCAAATTTTACAGGAATCTTAAAGGGTTAATCCTAGAGCATGTGACTTATATTTTTAGTTTGATGCTAATTATATATTAAGTCTATCAGATATGTATTTTTATTATAGAAATACATTATAAAAAAATGCCGATCCATGTGTGAGATATTAAATGAAATAAATATAATATAATAAATTAAACATTACCTTGTCATTGTGTTTTATAATTTATACAGATAACTTATATATGCCAATATACCCTTGAACTAACCCTGAAACAGAACCTGCTCCGGAGCAGGTTATCTTCAGAGAGCAAGCTACTATGGTTACTTACTTACCCTGAAAGTAACCGAAAGCTGAGGTTATCTGCTCGCTTATCCTCAAACGTACCCAGGTATGTCACATAACCTGCTTTCTGGTCTACACAGAAACCAAACGATAAAGATCCCCCGAAGACAAGAAGACTTGTGCAGTGACAAAAAAAGTGTTTTGCCTTCCTTCTGATCCCAACGTTAGGAAAGAGTGGATGAAGTTCCAGACTCCGTCTGTAGGAACCCGGTCTTTTGTTCACTCTTGTTTTATCGTGGGTTCGTTTACGTTCTGATGAGGGGGTCAAAAACAGGACAGAAAATAGCCCATTACTTCTAAATTGTGATGTTGTTTGATGTAAAAATCTTGATAACATTATAAGTGGACCGGAGGCATGAGCCCTTTAAAATGTAGATTGGTCTAATTTGAATCCAAAAAATAACACTCAATAACCCCATGACTAACTGCTAGTTGGTCAGACTAGTTCTCAGGACACAAGTTTAATAGACCCCTACGGTACTCACAGGAAAATTCGAAGTTTGCAGTGCCAGTGGGGTTCATTCCATCCCATTGAATTGTGTGTTAACAGAGAATCTCGTCAAGACAAACGTAGGGCTGTGACGGTGGCAGATTTTTACCACCGCGGTGGTAATGGACCAACTACCGCAGGTCGCGGTGTTGTGATATATATATATATATAATTCTGAAACGCAAAAATAAATAAATGGCTCATCATCTAAACAAACATCGTGTTTATTTTAATCGTCATGAACACAGCCTGCAAAACACTAAAATATTCAAATAAATAATACAGTTAAATAGGAAAGTAGCCTTAAATAGAGAAAGTTAATACACCGGTTCCCACGCGAGCGGCACGGCGAGAACCCATTATAATCAGTGATGCTGTCTACGCCAGATGCGCGATACAACACGGACAATCGGTCATAACTGACTCGTCCTATTTTATGATGTACTACACAAAGTAGTCCTATAGCACAACTGTTGTGTTGCGAGCGGCATCTGGTTTAGACACGGTTCACTGCGCCACCAAGCAAGCGGGGCGTTCTTGTTTACGCGCTCTCTGGGAATAGGAATCGCGCCGTATGTTGCCACATTTCTTGTTAACACTTCCATTTACCGCGGTCTTATTCGTATTTGGCCAATTTGGAGAAATCTCACCAATACACACCTGTTCCGGGCGTTGCGATGACGTGAACTTGAAGACACTTGTACAAACGCGGATGGGTGACTGAATGGAGATGATTCAGCCGATTTAGTATTTGGTTTTCCAAGGTCCATCGCTATCACGAAATAAATTTGGAATAAACAGTATTTTCCTCCTCAAACCTGCCACTAAAGGAAGCTATTAAACGGGCAGACTGGGACTTACTACGGTCAAAGAGGCTCTTTGACCTCACTTATATCAGACATTAAAGATCCTTTATTATCCCTTTCTGTTTGCTTACCGAAAGCCTGGATTGCATGAACTTCTGAGAAGCTAGCAAGTTAATAGTGTTGTAAAATGTCATGCTGGCTCAGCTCCAGCTCAAGTTAGCCGCAGGCTAGCGCCAATGTGACAAGTAGAGTTTAAGCCATGATAAGTAAACTGTTTTCTGTAAACTGTAGACTTTTAAAAGTTAGGTGAAGTTTGATATCGGCAAATTCCTGTGGCATGTTAAGACTGCAGATCAGAAGCTTTACATTAGCGCTTTCACTATGACAACAGTAGATCTGTTGTACTGTGTGCAATTATTTTTTGGGAGAGGTCATTGTCCAGTTCTACTTTGCTTGTTTAGTACACAAAACAAAGCCAGACACCTAAGACAAAAATGAAAGGTACAAATAATAATAAAAAGTATCTTATCTATCTATAAGGCTTGTCTATTTCTCCTTGCACAATCTATGCGTCTATTAGCCGCGCCATTTTTCTCCCCAAGCTGCGCGCGCACCCAACCTTGGCTTTCGATGTTTACAAACATTGAAGGGGTCTATTAACTGGGCCCATGAGACATCTCCCTGGAGTTTTATCAAATCAAATCATTGTTATTTGCCTTGACTTCCCTGCATTACTCCATGCTAAATGTACTACATAGTGCACAACTAGTATGCGTTCTTGTTTATGGCTCTGTTTCACTGAGGCTCTGTTTTGTGTTCAGGTCTTTCAGCCGGCCTTTAGGGATCCTCCGCCACCCATGCTTGACCTCTTTGACCTTGACGAGACCTTTTCTTCTGAGAAAGTGAGGCTGGCTCAGCTCTCAAATAAATGTGAGTCCCTGCCATTCGTTCAAATGCTCAGAAAGAGTTCTAATGCGGTCATTGTTTCTAGCTTGAGTGGATTGATTAGTAATGGATGTCTCGACTTCTCTAAGGCACCGATGATGATCTGGAGTTTTATGTACGTAAATGTGGAGACATCTTAGGAGTGACAGGGAAGTTAGACAAGGACAAAAGAGACGCCAAGCACATACTGGAACACGTCTTCTTCCAGGTGGTGGAGTTTAAGAAAATCAATCAAGTAAGTTGACCATTCATTTAGTGGTGAACGTAGTGAAATCATTGTGTGCACCACAGGTTTCAAACCTGTATGGTTTTCTTTTCCATGAAACAAGAAATGGGAATACTTGGCGAAAAGCTGCATTTTCCACACAATGAAAGTACCATGCTCAGAAGAGGACCAAAAACTAACTTTTGACTTAAAAAATGACTAAAGTTTGTGCGTCACAGACCATCAAAGGACTAAAGAAAGAGCTGCTTTTATGATATATTGTTGCTTTGTTTGTAATTTATACTGCCAAGCTCTAAAAACAACCATCACTTGAAAAGAGCATCTTACACATTCTGCCTAAATCCTCTTTGTGTGTCTGACGGAGGACAGAATTATTACTCTAAAACTGCCCTTTCTCCCCTTTCCTCCAGGAGCACGATATTGACACCACAGAAGCAAGGTTTAACATGTATTGAAGCAGACAGGCCATGGATCGCTGCAGCGAGGACTTGAGATCTGTGTGAATATGCACAGTATAGACACTCAAACATGTGCTTTACTTCCAGTGCAAGAAAAGCCAGGTGTGGTTTATCAGATCTTTCTTCATTAGGAACTTTCTCAGGCAAATGCTTTAAAGAATCCACTACATTTCTTGTAACTTTTTTTCCAATAAATATGAGCTTTTTTTTCTCATGTCGGGGCATTTGTATACATACACGTTGGGGTCCTAAATCCTGTGTTTGAGATTGATATTCAGGATTATGCACTGCTTTACGTCACTGTGAAGAAAAACCTTGGCACTGAATGAAAAAGTGTCATTGATGCAGGACCTCCATAAAGTATAATATACACATGAACTCCCTTTATTTCCATGTTAGTGTGAGACCGTCAGCTGAACCGAAACGCCAGGGGACTCTTGAGCAGGGCTGTCCAAACCGGTTCCTGGAGGGCCGCTGTCCTGCAGAGTTTAGCTCAAACCCTAATTAAACAACAGTCAAGATAATAGTCTTTAGACTCATTAGAAACTTCCAGGCAAGTGTGCTGGAGCCTAAATCTGCAGGATATTGGCCCTCAGAAAGCAGGATTGGACACCGCAGAGTCCTAGCACAACAGCAGCAGACTGGCACGGAGTCATTTATTCAGAAAATTACACAACATCGAAGCAGTCTCAGTTGTATTGATCCCGTATGGTCACATTTCCTCCGTGGATGAAATAATTGCATATTCTGAAACCTGATATTGATCGTGCACGCTCACACGGAGACATCAAGCCGAGTAGATTCTTTGTAACAATGAATAAAAGTCATTTCAACAAACTTTATTTTTTGATTAAATACATTTATATAAACATTGATAGCGCTCTGGTAAGAATCACAGTAAGAAGCCTGTAAAATAAAAACGCACATTAGAACAAACCAAGCTTTTCCAAGATCAGCATCAATGCACATGCATACCTAAAATATGGCGTCTATCAAATGGCCAAGTTAGATGAGCTTTGTTCCTCTCTGAGATCTGGGACTGCAGGAACCGGACCAGATCCCTGCCAGACCATTTCCTTCCACGAGCGCTGAAGCTCATCTGAAGTGTTCGGGTGAGGTGACCTCCCTGACGACACCACAGAGCCCTCAGGAGCGGCCGACAGGTTAATAGGACTCCATGTGGACTCCAAGCATGACTTTGGGCTCTCAACTATGGCCTTCACAAAGGACACTTCCCATGACGGGTGAGTGGTGGTCAAATCGACGCAGGACAGGTCCAGCGAGCTGACCAGGACGGGTTTCTGAAAGCGGACTCTCTCGTAGGGTGTGGAGGACTTGCCTTCCACTGGACTGCCCAGGGCTGTGCTCAGGCTGCTGCCTGGAGAGAGGCCGTTCTTGTTGAGGGCAACTAAAGGTGACAGAAGGCTTGTGGAGTAGTTCAGACATGCTGCAACAGCAGGGTTGGGCTCTGGATACTCCAGCACAATGCTTTTGTTTGGTCTCAGGAAGCCATCGGCTGAAACCGCTGATAAAGACAGACTCTGGTCCGTACAAAAGCCTCGGTCAAACTCAGACAGCGATGGGCCCTCATAGCTCCTGGTCAGCTCTAGAAAATAAGCAGGGTTTAGAATTAGATTGAATTTAAAAGGTAAAATGAATTTGTATAGCCGCATGTATTGGGACTTCACCAGGTCTGTCACGTCCTGCGTCCATTAGGAAAGCGTGGTGTTAATTAGACCCAGCTTGTATTTATAGCTCTGCTTGATTAGGTCATTTACGAGTAGCTCTCCAACTACAGGCTCACATGGGAAACCAGATCTGTGTTTAATATCTCGTTTAGCAGATAATACAATAAAGTAATTTCGTTCTCTTTTAGTTTACACGTCCAAATCTCTGAACGTCTTTATAATAGTAGTAATAGCAGTAAAAGGTAAATATTGAGAAACAGAAATGATGTAAGTAACTGAAAGTTTGGATTATTTTTTCTAACATGCGTATTTATGTTTTGGACAACATGTTTCGATTTTAAACAAACATCAGTGATTTATTAAATTAATGTAGAAAGAATTAAAAAACAAACAGCAGTATTTCCCTGATATATTATGGCCATTTTAAAATACGTTAACAATATATTTGTTGTCGCTTTTGTGTAATTTGTAACATACGATAAAAAATGCATTGTTTGTTTTTAAGTAAGCGCGTCCATGTGTTTACGCGCGACCACGTACTGCGTCTGGGTTCAGGGGACGCGCACGCTGCGTGTTTCCGCTGACGTCACTCGCGGGAATGTTTGAGAAAAAGAAGCGCGAGATAGAAACTTGGGCGCGCAGCGATACATGTTTATCTGGCGGGTCGCGGTGCGCTTTTTAATGAAAGCGTTTATTATATTTGATCAACTATCTCATTAACATCACAGATGTGTTAGCGCTTGTATGCTGCATGAGCGTCCTCGTAAAGTCTTGTTTTATTGGGGCATTTTGAGCAAACTTTCGGGAAATGTCTTGGTGGGCGCGCGGGTAAGTACATAAAGAATATTGTTCTCGTATGTTTAATGTGAAAGTATTATATAATTTCACTTTAGGACAAGAAAACGATCACATATGATTCAACACAATGTCTGGGTTTGTAGAGATTGTTGACATTAAGTTAGTTAATGAAGCTTTGAACCCCGCCTAATATCAAAAACAAAGAGCTCAAACTCACGGCACCCGTTCAGTTTAAACACCATACCGTGTTATTAACTAATCCAAATGATTTCTATGTGATGCATACCTCAGGTTTTTTACCTATATTTACTCATGTTGATGAAATGCATTGAAACAATTAACCAGATATGCTAGTTGATCGAGGTGATGCTTTACATTACACACACAACACAACTACATGCTTGAGAGCGTCTGGGAGTAATTAATTAGCACTGATAATTAAACGATGTTGAGTTCTTCATCTAGTTCTGATGGTCATTGTCTGGCAAACACAAGGCCAGATGTCAAACAGTGTCAGTGCACCATCAACACATTGTTGCCAGAGTTTGCTGAGTGTTGTTTTCCCCAACACTAAACATGAAGTGTGTGTGTCTCTCTGTGTGTGTGTGTGTGTGTGTGTGTGTGTGTGTGTGTGTCTCTCTCTCTGTGTGTGTGTGTGTGTGTGTGTGTTGTGTGTGTGTCTCTCTCTCTCTGTGTGTGCTGTCTCTCTGTGTGTGTGTGTGTCTCTGTCTCTCTCTCTGTGTGTGTGTGTGTGTGTCTGTGTCTCTCTCATGTGTGTGTGTGTGTGTGTGTGTGTGAACTGTCTCTCTGTGTGTGTGTGTGTGACTCTCTCTCTCTCTCTCTCTCCTCTTCTCTCTATCCTCTCTCTCTCTCTGTCTCTCTCTCTCTCTCTCTGTGTGAGCAGCGAGGAGGAGGAAGAGGCCATGTGTCAGGACACAGACTCCGATGTGGCTGATCAGAAGGATTGTGGGAAAGTGAAAGTCAAGTGGACTCAAGAGGAGGTATGCTGCTATAAACAAGGTCTATCACTCAAACCTTATCTAGAGGGGCTTTGTTTGATATTCTACAGAAATGATTCATGCATTAGACATCACTGGAAAAGTATTTCATTCAATTTTTCTCTCTAATTCTCATCTGATGTGAAGTGTAGACACAAACGACAAACCTTAAGATTATTCATGATCAAAAAAATCACTGCTTGAGATAAAGAAACGCACTAAAACAAAAGATTGAACATTTTAGAAAGCAGCTGATATAAGACGCCTGTAATTATCACTTTTGTTTCCCAGATTTTCCATCTCCACTTTACACTATTAGAAAGATAAATGAATAGTTCACTCAGAAAATTATACTTTTTTAGTAATAATTGACTTGCCTTGATGTCATTGCAAACCTATGAATCTAATATTTAGACCTATAAACATTGATCTGCATGCAAACTGGGAGCTCATGACATATGAGCTCAAACATGCTCTGTCTGTGTTGATCAATGTTCATGTGACTAAAGGATAAAATGAAATCTGTTCATATCTCCAGAAGAAATCAGTGAATTACAATGTCTTGTTTGTTTGTTTTTTAAGTGTGAAGGTTTTGGTTGTGTAAAATTGGGAGAATAAATGCACCGTTTTACTGTTGCATTGAATCCAGAAGATATTTGTCAAATATGAAAGATGGTATATTAATTTATTTCTTGGCTTTTGTCTTTTCAGGATGATAAGCTGCGGAAATTGGTGCTGAACTTTGGGCCAAATGATTGGAAATCCATCGCTGGCTTTTTACCTGTAAGTCTGTTTACATCAGTAGTGCATCCAGAGAGCTCACGTGAGATTGCTTGTTTAGTTCGTGTCTCCACGTGTTCATCTCTGTGCTGGTCTGCTTTAACCGTGGCAGTGTGCTGTTGTTAAACAGAATCGGTCAGAGCATCAGTGTCAGCATCGCTGGTTCAAAGTGTTGGATCCGGATCTCGTCAAAGGACCCTGGACAAAGGAGGAGGATGAGAAGGTACAAGAGTTCACCAAAGAGTCTTTTAAACTGAGACAGCCGCCCGCGGCTAAACATAACTATTGTTCTTACACGTTTAATCACTTTTGAACCGCTAAGCCTATCTGAATGATTTAAAAAAGGATTCTGCATTTGTCTCGTTTGATATTCAGAGGCTCCGTAGCGTACGTGATCATGTCATCACATTTTGACAACAGAAACCAATGCCTTTTGTCCCTCTGAGCCAAACAGGAACGATTGTTGACGCTTAGTCCCGCCCCGTGCCCAGATTGGTTCAAACTGTCACGTATTCAACCAATAAACATAGGTTTTGGTCTTTTGAACCATTGTTTAGCGTGTTTCTTTGGGTGTGTTTTCTTTCGTGCATGCATGAAAACAAACACTAACACATTTGCATGAGAGCACTCTCTGAAAAAGCCCAGAGGAACAGGACAGAGCACCTTGGCATAAAACAAACCAAAAGCACGGATGAAAAAGCGGTACATATCGGATAAAGCACTGGATTTTAGGTATTCACGTCGCGAGGCGATGTCCCGGTAAAATCGACTCTGACGCAGATTGCAGCCAGCGGATCGATCCATTTGGCTGTTATATTATATAAATGATAGTTCATAAAGATCATTTGCACTGTTTTTTTCTATTGCACTCTATATATTTCTCACCCAATTTGTGTGTAGTTTGTGAATCATTTGCACTGCTTGTATTTTTGTTGCACAAGACTTTTCTCTTCTGTTCAACGGAGGCGGTGATTTCTCACTCCCCGTCCTTCCTTATTTTTCGCTTGCTCTCCATTGTCTGATCTATTGAAGACTCTCATATTTTCAACTGAGAGAAATTATGGATTTGATCAACTGGGCCCTCAACGCTAAAACCATCTTCTGCCACGGAACGTTCGCAGCTGGGTTACGATACGCGTAGGAGAGGTGGCGAATCGTATTTTGCGGCTTTTCGTGGAGGACATTAAGACATATATTCGGACATGATAACGGTTTCCATTGGATTAGGCTTTGCCCTGGGTTACGAAGAATCAGAAAACGGGTACAGCTGTCCAAAGCCTCACAAGTGCCCGTTGACTGAAGCTTGGGAAGAGCGGCAGCTTGAGTCTGAGACTATTAACCGCATATGGATTCTATCATGGAGAAGCTCGGCTCTGCAAAAGAAAATTGATGATCGGATGTGGACAGAGAGAGTAGCTGCAGAATGGGATCACTACTCGCCTAAACAAATTACAATCTTATCTTTTCTGCTCCCCGCCAGCACTGCCGGCAAGGTTTGTTGGAAATTTATCCCTGGGAAAGAACACTATGAGACGCTCTTGTTCCTCCCCATTCTACAGACATAAATACTACACACACACACAAATATGCACTCACTTCCCCTCCCCCCATCCCTCGTTGTTCGCTTTGAACCCGCCAGCCTAAGGGCGGGTTGTGACTGGCGCCGAAACAAAATGGGGACCGGATGTTTGCCGGATATGTTTTCCCCTGTTGCAGACGTGTGTTTATGGTGTATGTGCTTTTTGTGCTGAGGTGGTTTTTTTCTGTTCTCACACCTTTCCCTAAGGAGCATGTGTGGGGGTTATTTTTTTCTCTCCTCACTTTCCTCAGTAAAATGTATTTTCTTCAATTCCCTGTCATCCTGTTCTGTCTACCCCCTTGTCATATGTATGTTGTGTATGTATGGACAGGTTGATGGCAATTTCGCTGGTATTGTGACAATAAAAGGGCTTTTTTTTCACTGTTTGTTGTTCTTACTCGGATTGAAAATATATTTTTTCTGGAAAAAAGCCACTTTTTTATTGTATTTTGTTATTATATAACACGGTTTCCATTTTCTTTACTCCCTAAAGGTTTTTTTTTAGATACATCTATATTGTAACTGTTTTTCACTGAAAAGCGCCTATTACAATATTGTAATAAATGGTTATAACTTGGTTGGGGAATGTTATATGTAGACAACATTTTATTTGGAAGTGTAAAACACACAGATACAACTTTTTAAAGAGAAAAATCCAAACTTCAGGAGTTTCTGTTTGAGTAAACCGTAAAAAAACACCTAATTATTGCTTGCGTTTTTCTTCAAATTCTGTAAATTCATTCATTCTAAGAGAAAACAAAAGGAAAATCGGGACGTTAAATTAGCCAGACTGAAACTTTTTGGACCTTTTTCCAATTTCTCTTTGTGTTTTTTTAAGTGACATATCATATTGCATTATGATTTCTACAGTGTGGAAATCATGGACAGAATAGCCAAATCTAATCATAAGAATTTGATAAATTCATTAAATACAATTGATCTAAGCCCCTCCCCTCATAACTAGCCAATGGCAATTGCACGGGGAGCGGAACTCGGACTCTAAGTTTCAGCGCCATAAGAAACATGGAGGATCCGAAGCTGATCGGTTTTATGAGGTTTATGATTCAAAAATGGAAACAATTGCCTGGGGTACTTGTCACTGATTCCATTCCGAAGAGGATGGGCAATATAATTAATTTTATTACATTTCCTGAACCCAAACAAAAAGAGCAAAATGTTCAATATTCAACCCCAATACAAATAAACAAAAATGTAATTTTCTGGGTAATAAACATTAAGTTACTCATATGCCCAAGCAGAACGCTACTGTCACTTGTGCTTTAAAGGTTCTCCGTAAAACTATCTAACGAAAGTTATTGAGTCTTAACGGAAAACCTTAATAACGGACTGTTGTAATGTTACAGTGTAGGTCAAAAACACATAAACGAAGGTCAATTTCATGCCTCTCCATATTAAAATGTTAAAATGTATGTATATTTAACACAGTGCCTCCAAAAATTACATACATTTAATCGACCCTGCGAACATGCTGTTGATTGCATGTTGTCGTAATATAGACTTCTCCCGTTTGTATGGAAACCCTCGCCGAGTTACCCACTGTATTTATTATTACATATTTTATAAATCCCTCCATGGAATTTCTCCCATGTGGCCTTCTGTGTCCAATTGTGCAAAACATCGTGGGACAGTTTTCACACAGCAGCTTTTGTAAGACTGAGCAACTCTGTTTGTTTGTCAGGGAGCAACAGTACAAGGGGGTGGGAATTACCGAGTCTTGTGATCTTGGAAAGTGCCTGTCATTACATAGGGGGGAAAAAAAGCTTTTAAATAAGCTGTATGTTTCGTGATAAGCTTTTTCTTTCAAGAATATCAATTTTTCTTCCAGATTTAATTTAAACTATGCTTTTTAAAAAATGTAATTGAACTTAAAATGAATCCAATAATTTTTAAATGGGTGGCTGAAAATTCGAAAAAGAGAAAAGCAGAATTTGGACACAATGAAAGTGGATTTCATAGTGTCTTATAGTTGCTGCAGCGGTTTCTTAAGCAGTGATCTTAATCAATCAGACTAGTCTGAGAACGTATCGGTGTGTTGTGTGTCCAGGTGATTGAGCTCGTGAAGAAGTACGGCAACAAGCAGTGGGCGATGGTGGCCAAGCACCTGAAGGGCCGTCTTGGGAAGCAGTGCAGAGAGCGCTGGCACAACCACCTCAATCCAGACGTCAAGAAGTCTTCCTGGACTCAGGAGGAAGATCTCATCATCTACAAGGCTCACTGTGTGCTGGGCAACCGCTGGGCTGAGATCGCCAAACTGCTCCCTGGAAGGTGACCACCGTGCAGATCTTAGAGTAGTTGGTTACCTGGCTTTTAGGGAACAGGCCTTGTGTAGTTGGGCTGGTTTGGGCTGTTGGTTCAGAATCAGATGTGTGAAGGCATGCAGGGGTCTGGAAGCTTCTGCTGAAGGTATTTTAAAATACTTAAAAAAATAAATGTATTATTAATATCATGGTATCATTATAACAAAATGGTCTCGGTATTATTGTGGTCACATGACGATATGAAACATTAAAAGTGTAGCTTTTAAAATATATTTAAACTGCTCATTCTAACATAAAAGTTTGGCACAGTATCTGTCAAACCGAAAGCCCAATATAATCTCTTCATCAAGTCTGGTTTGGCTGTGTGTTTTAAAGGGAAGTGCACATGTTGCTCACAGAACGGCTTCGTTTACACTGAATGAATACGTGAACTCGTTTTTTACACGGACTGTGAGTTTAGTACATGTTTGGGAACGCAACGGCCACCTATAGGCTTTATTTTCATGGCAGATGATTACAGCTTTTCTCTAGATTGGTTGTGAGATGCGTTTTTGTGCCTGTTTTCTCTAAAGCATCAAAATAAAAGTTCTACTGCCGTTTTTGTAGAAAAAAAAGCTTAAAAGTACAGCATTAATTGTTGAACGCAAGCGGTTTAAATGCAGTCCAAATTCAATATCGCTTTCAAGTGTAGAAATGAAGAAGTATTGTAAAGAAAAACATTATATACCTATGAAATATTAATTTTGGTTTATTTTTCAGTGCAGTTGTTTTACAATACATACCTATTACTGTCATTGTTGTTATATTATAATGTGTTTGACATCCTAAAACACCTGTGAATGTCAGTTCTAGTCAATTCAAGATTTTTTTCTGATTTAAAGGTGCAGTAAGCTATTTTTGCCATACAATGTTGATAGTTGAACACACCAAAACAAACACGCTCGTACCCCGACAGAACCTCGCCCTATTTTAATATCTCCGCCCCACACAACCCTGGCATAGCGACGATCACGGAAACAAGTGAAGATGACACACAAGTATATTCAAACAAAAGCCAACACAGATAAGTTGTGTGAAACAAAGCAAAACCAATGTTACTCCCCTATCAAGAAAAACAACGCAACCTCAGTGTCCGATTCGAGCCGTTCGCTCCTTGAGTTCTCCATCGCTGGAAAACTGCTCCGATATTTACACGGGTCCTGATCGTAACCCTTCTTTTTAATGTTTTGTTCCTCTGATATTTTCCTCTTTTTTATTTTCTATAATCTGATAATATCCGTCTGTGCTCTCAAATTGAGCGCTCGCTTCTCTCATCACAAGACACGCCTCCTTACTGCTGATTGGCTGCAAGTGTGTTTTGGGACACGGTCTGACGCTGCGGTCAAAATAGTTTTTCCTTTAAGTTTTCTTAGGAACATGGATTGGAGCTCTTAATTTTTAACTCTCAAAGTCCATTAGATAAAATTATTTTACTTTAAAATGTACATAATTTTCTTTTCTTTTTTTCAAATCTTTGCTTTCTTGGTCATTCAGTGGGAAAAAAACTAACAATAATACTGATAAGATAATAATAAGAAAAGGAAGAATAATTATATTAATAAGAACAATATAAAACACACTAAGGATTAATGAGCTGCAGGATTCATGAATATTAATAAGGTTGTATGCGTTCGCTCGAACTGATTCGCTGAAATCAAAACGGGGACGATAATAGCTGAGCGCCAGCCAATGAGATTGTCATTTACACATAAGTTCCGCCCACTACCGGAGAACCCGGCAGTTCTTAAAAGCTGAAGAATTCCAAAAGGAATGCTGTTATTTTGACAGGAAAATACAACAAAGAATATGGTTCACATGTAGCGGGTCAATTCTGCATGCTACGTAAGACTCTCTCACTCTGTATCTTTCTTTGCGTGTGCGACAGCGAGTCGTGCGTCTTCACATTAGAGCTTACGGTATGTCAAACACGGGTACACTGCGCATCCATTCAGATGAACTGAAAAATAGCAAATCGGTATAACTGCAGATCAGAGATCTCTGAAATGAGGCGTGAACTCAAACTGGGCAGAATCTCCAAAATGGGGCGAGGTCTTTTTGCGCAAAGACTTTTACCATTGGCTCTGGCTTCAGCCAATTGTTATTGATTTACATTTCAAAATAACACTTTATAAATTAAACATTGTTTCTAGTTCATAGTTTCTAGAACAGCCAGTCAAAGCAATGGACATTGACGAATATGTGAGTTATTTATAAATATCTCTCTCTCTTGCCCATGTCTCAGTGCGTTGTTGAAAGCGGGAGCTCTCTCGCTATAGCGCGTAACTTAGTTCACTGGCATGCATCCTTTTGTGCAGATACAAGTTGTAATGTTACGTCTATGTTATGTATAAGTTATCTGATTAATATCATTGGAAGTGTCATAGAACGGGTTTCAGTTTATTGGCATAAAGTCAGCTTCAACTCAGGCAGCTATTTTTTTTAACATTGCTGCATCATAATCTAATCATATTTTTATTTTTAACATTCATTTGCATAAGTCTTCAGACATTTTCATTATCTCCATTATGGCCATGCCCCGTCGCACATGCCCTGCCCTGCGTGTCATGTGCCTGTCTGTCAATGGGAGAAAGACGCCCTATTTTGGAGCTCCCACCCCGTTTTGGAGATCCCACCCCCATTTGGAGACCTCTTGGATCTCCAGGCTGCAGTTATACCCTTCTCAAAAATAGCACAGATTGCTTGACGGAGAGTGAAACTCTTGAAGCACTCAGTCATAGTGTTCGGAGAGTTAACATACATCTGTGCTAAACCTGTATACTTAGCCTCTGATTTACACACTGATGAGTAAAATCTGTAAAAACGAGTAAAAAGTCGCCCAGAGTTTAATATTTAGTCGCATATGTGAGTGATTTACTCGCTATATAGAGGGTTGCAATTGCGAGTTTATATATCACAATTCTGATCTCGCAGTTGTGAGCTTCCATAGACTGGTATACTGTGACGCTGAGAAGATTTATTTATTGTTTTCCAGAACGGACAATGCTGTGAAAAACCACTGGAACTCCACTATCAAGCGTAAAGTAGAGACGGGCTATTACGCCGGCGTGGAAACGACGCTTCATGTGCTGCAGCAGACGGAGAGTGAGGTATTTCTGCAGGCTCTGAGTGCGCCGCAGCGGCTGCGAGGCTCGTGGATCAACTGTTGTCTTGTGTTTTATAGGAGGAGCTCTGCTGTGATGGAGCCAGTGAGGTCCTGAAGAGGGTATAACGAAAACCTCTAAAGTCTATTACACAAAGACAGCGTGGAGTCTGCTTTTAACATCCTAATCAGGACCAGTTTTAGTTTGTTTTCTGCGTTACTGTCCAGAGGTTGAATATACAGTGTAAAACATACAGGGACGAGTGTAGTCTAATTCCCAAATTAATAACTCCTTTGAGCAGATTCTGAATATTTCAGTGCTTAGTTTTATGAGTTTCAAAGCATATAATGCAATGCAATACAATGATGAAACATTCCTCAGAATCCTGATGGATCATATCTGATACATTTGAACATGAATTTTCTAAAGAAATAATGTCTGGGAGATCAAGTAGCTTCAATCAAGTAAATGTTTACCTTGAAATATTGCTAATAATGTCAATGTTCTTATGTTTGCTTTGTAAAGATTTAACAGCAAGACATGTGACTCATGGACATTTGTACAATTACGCTAAAAGGCCTCTTGTTTAAAAGTGTAAACCATCATTTAGACGACAGCAGTAGATGTAGTTGGTTTTTCAGCCAAGTTTTGATCATTTAGAGCCGTTATTAATCTGCATATTAAATATGACACTGCAGGTCTTTTAGGGTTAAAGCCTGTGGCACGTTAATCAGCGATCGCCGTGTTTGGTTGTTCATATGACGGCGTGTGGTTGAGATATAGTTTTAAAACTTGTATCTTTAATAAATAATCACATGTGTTCGTGCATACTTGTGTGTTTACAGGATCCAGATGCTCATGAGAAAGTCACCTCTGCTCCACACAAAACTGCGTCTCCCAAGACCCCGAAAGCTCCAGCGACCCCCAAAAGTGAAGCGGGAGACTCTAACGTGTCCACGTGGGTGATGGACAGCTCCGGGTTCCTCTCGCCCTCAGGGGCCCCCACGCTAAAGGAGGTGATGGAGCTGATGGATGGGGTGAGTTCAGCCCTCAAATCAACAGATGCGGCCTGTAATTACCATCAGATATCTTATACCTAGTATATATTACAATTGCTATGAATAATAATGAAAAACAACCACCACCATACTCTGTAATTTGATGAAGTGATTTAATTAGTCAGAGATGAACGGCTACTACTGTCTGCTGATGTCATTTAACTGGCTGTCATAGATGAGGTGAGGTTAAAATGGGGAGAATAACGTAGTCAGTAATGTTTCACAGCAAAAGCGTAATGGCATAATTTCAGCAAAAGTGTTTAGTGGCCATTGAGAAAATTGTGATGCAGCGAATATACAATCTTGGCTCAGAAACACTGAATGTTTTAAATGCTCTCCCATTACTTTCATCAGTAAAATATAGCTTTGTTACAGAAAAGCTCACAGTCAGTGTTGGGTAAGTGGCTCAGAAAAAGTAATCTACTAATTACTACTTCAAAATTGTAATTTGATTACTGCATTTAACAAGTAATCAAAATATTAATTACTTTACTGTAAAGTTACTTTCAAGTTTACTTTACTTGTCAAGTTATCAAGCCTAAGAAATACACTACAAAGAGAAACTCATAGTTATTTCATTAATATTGACTGAAAAATTACACGAGTATTAATTGTATACCCTCGCAATAGCAGCAAAACTTTTTTTGTTTTGTAAAATAAAGAAAACAAATAGTGTGCTTTCTGCATTCTCAGTCTTCCTGAAACGAGTCACTAAAATGACATGAGAAATACAATATCTAAAGAAAGCTTGAAGTGTCTATTATTAAATGAAGTAAGTCATGTCGAAAACAAATATTCTCTAATAAAATAATCCGTATACAATAACAATGATGAAGAATAAGCATCAATGTTTTTTGTTGATGTGCTGTAAAGAAAACGAAATGCTGCCGGTGCGGTTTCGTCATGTTTGTTCATAGCTCGAAGCTATTCAAGAAGATGTCTCTTTTTGTAAGATTATCACCCTGCAGTTCAATTTTGACATGGGCTTAGTTTTAGAGTCCGTTTTTAAAACATTTCCAATGAGGAGGAGAAGCCTAAAGGCCTGGGTATACTTCACTGTCCACGTTTAGAGTATACTCAGCCACAGAAGAGTGCGGACAGACTGAAATTGCCTGCACGCGGCTGTCCGCAAGCTGTCTTGATGACGTAATGCGGACGGTGCGCGGATGCGGACGGCCGAAGTATACTTTGGCCTTAATGCTTATTTGAGCGTGTGTGTGAAGTGCTGCGCTGAGGTGAAATAGCGGGGCAATTTGATAGCCCAATAATAATAGGCCGCCTAATAATAATAATAGTTTTATACATTAATAGGAGAATGAGCATAACATCGTCTGGACTATCGACAAAGACATTTGATTTCTTTGTGTGCAATCACACGTCATAGATATTTTCTGATTTGCCTGAAGATTTCAGTGCGTTTCATGAACGAATCGTTGCTGTTGAGGCCTGATGATGATGATGATGATGGTTTCCTCCTCGAGGATCTCGAGGGCTGGTGTACGATGTCGGACTTCGAGCTGCCGGAGGAGAGCCAGAGCTCTGAGCTGCTGCAGTTTCGTCTGGAGGGCAGCACCTTGCAGGAGCTCAGCAAGGGCAGTAAAGGGGAGCTGATCCCCATCTCACCCGGCGGGGCGACCCCTCCGTCCATCCTGAACCGCCGCAGCCGCCGCCGCATCGTCCTGTCCCCAGACCCCAACGACTCCATGACCCCCAAGAAGACGCCGGTCAAAATCCTGCCCTTCTCTCCGTCACAGGTATCAAAGACGTGCACCAACATATTTTTGCCTTGTTATGAATGTCCAGATCCACCAGTTAGCACTAGGGGTCGACTGATATGTTGACTGATTTTTGGCAGTTTATTGTCAGCATTGGCCAATGTTTTTGAAGTAGGGCTTTTATTTTAATGACATAATATATGGCAAAACAAATTAGACTTGTGCTGTGTGCACTGCTAGTTCCAGACTTGAAATTTTAACTAATGGTAAAATGATGTCTTAATTTTAAGACTAATATTTTTTTCATATTTTCAACAGTTTCTTTTTGTGAAGCATTCTGCAATACGTTTACAGGCAAAATCAAAAAGTTGCCATCTAAATAAATCTGTTTATTTTTTAAATCAGGTAAAACATTTTACATTTAATTAGAAATGTAAAATATTGTAATGCAAAATTTATAGAAATTTCACCTGCAATTATGCATGTTTTTACTATCTTTAAAGTATATGTTGTCATGTCAGCTTATCATCAGTCGCCCTACTTTGTCACGCCATCTTTTTCCAGCTAATTTTAACCCTAAAAATGGCAGAACCAGAAAGAGACATCAGAAAATGTATTTATTTGCTATTATTGGAATTCACATAATACAATATCATTTTTTTTTTTACTTGACTCTTATTTTAGATTGTAATGTTTGTATCGCCCAGGATGCGTCGCTCCTTTGGGGTATAAATTCACTCAAAACAGAGCACTTGTTTATCAATGCTTGTTACAGCGTGGCTCTAATTCCTCAACGCTTTGCAATGCAGACCGAAGGTTGGTCTCTTTTTAAAGAAGACACATCGCAGATAATAGTATACAATTTTTATTTTATATAAACTAAATAGTTATAAAAACTTTAAATTGGTATAGCAATCAAAGCCATATGTCTAACCAAGTTATGTTCCAAATTTTAAGTTGACATCACGAAAATAGTTTCCTCTGAGATTTAGTTGGAGCACTATACCAAAAATATCCACTGGGTTACACCCAAACTCTTGACTTTTTTATGCAGGTTTCTGTCACAATATCACCAAATACGGAACCTTCATATTTCCAATGATGTGTTTTGTCAAGATTACAAAAATATCAGATTTTCTAAAACACAATTCTATATATGTATTTGTCTTGATTTAAAAGGGCGACATATCTCCAGAGATACAAACATTTAGAGACCGATTACAAAAAACAAAAGCATTTAATTCATAAAATTTCAATGCAAAACTAATGCTGAACAACAGCTTTTTAAACCGGTAAGTCCCCTCCAAAATGTGTGAATATGAACTAGAGCAGCTTTTATCAGACGGTGAGAAGATTTTCCATGCACTTTTAAATGCTCCCTGTGAGCTTAACAAAGAACGTATGAACAAAGTCAATGTATCTAAATATTCACGACAAACACCCTTTCAACATGAAACCAAGACATGAGACCTACAGTTTCCCTGCCTCTCCCCACAGCCTCTCACATGTTTGTATCCCCAGGATATTATATATTCATCATGGATATATATATTAGGGATGGGTCACGATTTTCGAATATTCGAATGTTCTATTTAATTATAGAATATCGATTAGGTTGTGCGATTATTTTCTAAAGGTGTACCAGGGCTTGACAATAAAGACTGTCCGATTGTGAAGGACGCTCGGATTTGTCACTTGCCAGATCGGGCCACTGCAGGTGGTCACTAAATTGTATCATTTGCATGCGATTTTAAGCCTTGTTTGTTTAAAAATGTAAGCGATTAAAAAGCATTTGGGCGCGAAAGACAACTCCTTTCAGTACATGTGCGTTGTGTTCTGTTCTGTGTGAACAGCGCGAGCACCGACAGACGCGTCTCTGACACCGCGAGACGCCTGAACGGGCAAATACATGAAGTATGTCAAACTACCCCTCTTGGCAAGTAACTTTAGCAATAATTCATCTATATTGAATTTATATACTGGAGTACAGATGCACAGATTTATTTTAGAGCATGCGTGCTTGAACACAAACTGCACTGTCGGCACTCGGGCGCGGCACACATACATAGTGTGTCAATACATACACACACACACACTATAGTGTGAGCGCTAACCATGCTAGAGAACGGAACTTCTGATACGTGCAGGCTGATTGCGTGATCAATAGATGTTAAGCATTATATTGTGAGAGGGCCGTTTGTTACAGCGTCCCAAACAACTCAAAATAATAAACCAAAGTTAAAACGATGCACTCCACAGAGCGCTTCTCTGCCGCCTTCACGTCCTGTTTCCCATTAATGAAGCCGTGACGAGCTCCCTGCATTCAAATTATTAGTTTTGTTGCTGAAATAATAACGTAATATTCCACTGGTTGATATATTATATTTATATGCAAAATATTTGTGTTGTTTTTCGTGTTAAATGTGAAGAATGACAGGTTGGATGCCACACTTATTATTATTATTTTGGCAGAGTATACAGGTGTGATTTTAACTTTAACTTCAGGCAATGTAACATGATTTTATGATCGTAATTTTGACTTTATTCTTAAAATATTATGACGTTAATTATTTAGTTATTTATTTGAGAAGGATAAACTGATCAAACGTGCGCTGGCCGCTTGGTATTTAAAAAAACAAAAACTTGAATTTAACAAAAATAAGATGTTCCAATCATATTTCTAAATTTAATAAAGAAAGGAAACAAAATAATGACCAATTTGCTATTAAAAACCAAAACTGAACTATTTAAATGGCTCAGCTAGAGAGAGGAGAGAGACAGAGGCTCAGACTAAGACAGAGAATCTGAGAAGCTGCAGGGATCTTTATTCCTTCCCTTGTTTCAATTCAAAGTTCATGAACTAATTGTGAACAACACTCCCGTCTTCTTCCCGAGCATGTGAACATGTTCATTACAGACGTTATATGAAATATTATGTTCACGTTAAAATTAATGTTCATAATAGTGCCGTCATTCAGGCGGCACATGTTTTAGCGCGAAATATGTTTTAAGAATGATATTCTGTTTAGCGCGCAATATGTTTTACGCTTAATATTCATTGATGCATTAATCAGATTTAAGATTTTCTTTTTAATAATATGAATGTTCATGCTCATTTTTAAAATAGAAATGTCCTAGCCGTATGAGCAGTTGATAATCGGCGGACTGTTCTGTTAATAAATGCCGTTATTAGGTTAAGTTATATTAATATGTTTCAGCACTCATACTTAACAACCATTAATTTTCTTGGGTTATAGACTATTCTCTAATTAATTAAACAGTTTATCATACAGATTGAAAGCCTGGATGGTCTCTCTCCCCCTCTCTCTCTGTGTGTGTGTTTGTGTGTGTGTGTGTGTGTGTGTGTTTGTGCGCGTGGGTGGGTGGGCGTGTGCATGCGTGGGAGGGGAGCGATTTTCGAATAGTAATCGAATAATACCCAGCGATTATCGAATATTACTTTTGCTTAAAATGCCCATCCCTAATATATATATTCATCATGTTGCTGATGATATAACTGCCCTGTTCTTTACAGAATAACTACATCATGTTGAAGATTAGCAACCGCTTAAACGGGTCATATAATGCCCATTTTCCGGAAAGTTTATATTATTATTTAGGGTCTTAATGAAAAGTCTGTAACATCGTTTGGTTAATTTTTCATTGGTAGTATAATTAGTATTATTTTTATCTTGTCAGAAACAGCTCTTTTCAGAGCAAGCTGTATTGTGTCCATTCTCCTTTAAATGTTAATGAGCTCTGCTGACTCCGCCCCTCTATTCCGAGCGCTCACTGGGGGACTGTTTACTTTAGCAGCATTCATAGTGAAACTTGATAATTAGCACATTATTAGGAAAGATTCGTTTAAAAAACCTTGTACTCACTTCTTCTGTTGGTGAAGCTGGATCACGAATGATTCGAGCGAACATAGATTAATTTATGTAGATCGAGGGTGCATTCCCTTCAGAACAAAACGTAATCCTCTTCAGCCGCTCAGATGTCGGGAGTAAATGATGACTGCTGTGTTCATTATTACATCCAACAACAAAACACCTCAATCCCTGTCTACATCTGCTCCGGCGGTGAAACAACTGATGACCGCTCACTCAGGGCGGGTCTGAGGTAAGACACCAGTACATTCTGTGCTGAAGCCCTCCTGTCAATTAGGGCTGGGAATCGATTCCAAAAAGTATTGATTCTTCGATTACGAGGCGTTGGGAATAGAGTCGATTCCGAAGGTTGAAGATTCCATCAAGAGGAATCGACTTCTCATTCAGAGCCTTTTTCAGTTCAACAAAGCGTATCTATTGGTGCCTCTCAATCGGGAGGCTGCATCCTACAAAGGCTGCACACATTTCAATTCACTAAAAATAAACTGAAAGAAAACGAATTGGTACTAAGATCATCTGAATTTGAGGATTCAGCCTTCGTTTGAGAAGCACCATTCGCCTCCCTCATGCTCAATAAAATATGAGAGTTGTGAGATAAAAGATCATTCTTTTTTTATATATAAAAGTTATTAATTTTAGATTTTTATTACCCTTCGCCTCATGCTTGCTAAAAGAGATTAGAAGTCTGATTCATTTCCACTAAAAAGTTATTTCGGATAGATAGTTTTAACCAGTTAAATAAAAAGAAGCTATTCAGAGGTTATTTTACGGTGGAACTGGCTTTTGCTGTCCATAGTTTTGAGCACTGCACGAGCGAATACATCATGACGTGATCGAGTGTCTTGATCTTATTTCCATCTAAAATACAATTTTTAGTAATTCTAAAAGAAAACGTCACGAGCATGGATCAGTGGCCGAGAGCGCATCTGATTAACAGATAAACCACGAGCTCTATCGGTGTTATTGTTAATGTTATGGTTATTTGTTTTAATGTAGAGTTTAATTTTGTGCAAAGCATATAGTCAAAGAAAACTTGCTGAACTGTGCACATTTATTTTAGACAATTCATGTCTTGTTCAATTCATGCAATAAATGCATGTCCCTGCTGAGCAGTGAGCTATGGCTAATTTCACGTCTCAATCAGAGCTATAGAAATGTATCGTCATATTTGTATTTTTTAGATCATATTTTAGATTCTTGTTTTTTTTTGTGTAAAAATTTAGTAACCTAATCTCGCCATGACGGCATGATACTTTCTACATATATGTTGAATATCACATTCATAATATGATACATTTGTAAAAAAAAAAAAATCTTGACATGAGAAAGGGAATAAGCCCTTAAAAATAAAGTCACAACAATTGTTTTATCATTATAGGGTGGTTGTGAACGTGCCAACACACATGCACACTCACAACTTGTATGTGCTCGATAGCATGAGAAAGGGGTAAAGATTTAATTTAGATTATGATAATCACTGTTGACGTGGATTCTTGGCCGTTCTGGTTTTCTTTGTTTTGAGCAGCTGAATGTGACACATTTCAGTTCAAACAACTTGTAAAAGTGTGTGGCAAACACCACCCCCATTTACAAATCCTTACTGTTGAACTGATAGCACCTTTGTTTCAGAAAGGCTTCACAAGTTAGCTGTGCTTCTGGTTTTCTTTGTTTTGAATCAGTGACCCTGGAGCACTAAGCAGCTTGTGTAGTCAAACACATACACGCGCGTGCTAGACAAAAATGCATTGCGAAACCATCTAGCTCACCTTTGATAGAGTTTTTATTTTATGGCACAACAGTTAGGTGCATCAATTTACGTTATATGTGCCATACCCTATTTTTGTAGCAATTCCTACCGTAAGCTATCATATTTGTAACTTTTTTTTAAAAATGCATTGTATGGCTCAAAATGATACATTTTTATTTTATGGCAAAAATCATTAGGACATTAAGTAAAAATCATGTTCTATGGAGATATTTTTGTAAAATTCCTACCGTAAATATATCAACTTTTTTGATTAGTAATATGTATTGCTAAGAACTTAATTTGAACAACTTTAAAGGTGATTTTCTCTATCTAGATGTTTTATTTTTTGCACCCTCAGATTTATAAAGAGTTGTATCTATCCCATCATAACAATCAATACATCAATGGAAAGCTTATTTATGCAGCTTTCAGATGATGTATAAATCTCAATTTAGAAAAATTGGCACTTATGACCAGGGTCACATTATTTTGCTGTTTTACAGTTTCTTAATATGTGGACCAAGCAAGACACGCTGGACCTGGAGTATCCTTCCCTGACGTCGACTCCCGTTTGCAGCCAGAAGGCCACCGTCACGACCCCTCTGCACCGGGACAAAACCCCGCTCACACAGAAGGAGAACTCCCTGTACGTCTCAGCCTTCACAGAGAGCTTCATTCACATCGTTTGAGTTCAGAGGTCACTGTTAAACTCTTAATGTGCCCTCCTGTAGGTTTATCACACCAAACCACAAATCTGACCTGGATACGACTCCCCGGACCCCCACTCCGTTCAAAAACGCCATGGCGAAATACGGCGCTCTGCGGCCCCTGGTGAGGGTTTTCCTTGTTATTATCATATTTAAACAAGGTTAAATCTCACACTGATCTCACTGATGCTTGACCTCATGTTTGATATTCTAGTTTTGAGACCGTACGTTTAAAAAAAAGTTTTGTTTTGTGTCTCTTTTGGTTCTCTTAAGCCTCAGACCCCAAATTTGGAGGAAGACCTTAAAGAAGTGTTGCGCAGCGAGGCAGGAATTGAGCTGATGGTAGAAGATGAAACTCCTACAGAGAAGAAACGCAAACAAGTGGTAAGACGGAGGTTTTTATTGAGGATGAAATTACACTTTGATACATTTTCACTTAGGGGTCTACTCACTTTTGTGGCCAGCGGTTTAGACATTAATGGCTGTGTGTTGAGTTATTTTGAGGGGACAGCACATGTACACTGTTATACAAGCTGTACACTCATTACTTTACATTGTAGCAAAGTGTCATTTCTTCAGTGTTGTCATGTGAAAAATATTATAAAATATTTACAAAAATTTGAGGGGTGTACTCACATACATACATACATACATTATATACAGTATCTCACAGAAGTATGTATATATGTGCTGTCAAATGATTAATCGCATCCAAAATAAGTTTTTTTTGCATAATGTATGTTTATTGTGTGTGTATATATAAATACAAAGCCATGCATGTGTATATATTTCAGAAAAAGTGTATGTTTATATATAAAATATTTATAATATAAATATATATTTATACATATTTTAGAATATATACTGTGTGTGTGCATGTATGTGTGTATATATATATATATATATATATCACACATAAACACATGCATATATGATGCAAAGAAAAACTTATTTTGGAATGCGATCAATCTTTTAATCGACAGCACTAAAATAAATATATATATCAACACTAAAACTAGCAACATATATATGGCAGCCATATCACCCTGCAGCCCAAGACTGGTTGCCCACTGAAGCTAAATAGGGTTGAGACTGGTCAGTACCTGGATGGGAGACCTTCTGGGAAAACTAGGTTGCTGTTGGAAGAGGTGTTAGTGAGACCAGCAGGGGGTGCTCACCCTGTGGTCTGTGTGGGTCCTAACGCCCCAGTATAGTGACGGGGACACTATACTGTCAACAAGCACCGTCTTTCGGATGAGATGTTAAACCGAGGTCCTGACTCTCTGTGGTCATTAAAAATCCCATGGCACTTCTCGTAAAGAGTAGGGATGTAACCCCGGTGTCCTGGCCAAATCCCCACCACTGGCCCTTGTCAGTCATGGCCTCCTAATAATCCCCATCCACTTGATTGTCTCTATGTCTCTCTCTCCTCTCCACCTGTAGCTGGTGTGTGGTGAGCGCATCCACTTGATTGGCTCTGACTCTCTTCTCTCCACCTGGCTGTGTGTGGTGAGCGCATACACTTGATTGTCTCTATGTCTCTCTCTCCTCTCCACCTGTAGCTGGTGTGTGGTGAGAGCATACACTTGATTGTCTCTACTCTCTCTCCTCTCCACCTGTAGCTGGTGTGTGGTGAGCGCACACACTTGATTGGCTCTATGACTCTCTCTCTCTCTCCACCTGAGCTGGTGTGTGGTGAGCTCTTGATTGGCTCTATGACTCTCTTCTCTCCACCTGTAGCTGGTGTGTGGTGAGCGCATACACTTGATTGTCTCTATGTCTCTCTCTCCTCTCCACCTGTAGCTGGTGTGTGGTGAGAGCATACACTTGATTGTCTCTATGACTCTCTCTCCTCTCCACCTGTAGCTGGTGTGTGGTGAGCGCACACACTTGATTGGCTCTATGACTCTCTCTCCTCTCCACCTGTAGCTGGTGTGTGGTGAGAGCATACACTTGATTGGCTCTATGACTCTCTCTCCTCTCCACCTGTAGCTGGTGTGTGGTGAGCGCATACACTTGATTGTCTCTATGACTCTCTCTCCTCTCCACCTGTAGCTGGTGTGTGGTGAGCGCACACACTTGATTGGCTCATGACTCTCTCTCCTCTCCACCTGTAGCTGGTGTGTGGTGAGCGCACACACTTGATTGTCTCTATGACTCTCTCTCCTCTCCACCTGTAGCTGGTGTGTAGTGAGCGCATACACTTGATTGTCTCTATGACTCTCTCTCCTCTCCACCTGTAGCTGGTGTGTAGTGAGCGCATACACTTGATTGTCTCTATGACTCTCTCCTCTCCACCTGTAGCTGGTGTGTGGTGAGCGCGTACACTTGATTGGCTCTATGTCTCTCTCTCCTCTCCACCTGTAGCTGGTGTGTGGTGAGAGCATACACTTGATTGGCTCTATGACTCTCTCTCCTCTCCACCTGTAGCTGGTGTGTGGTGAGAGCATACACTTGATTGGCTCTCTGACTCTCTCTCCTCTCCACCTGTAGCTGGTGTGTGGTGAGCGCATACACTTGATTGGCTCTATGACTCTCTCTCCTCTCCACCTGTAGCTGGTGTGTGGTGAGAGCATACACTTGATTGGCTCTATGACTCTCTCCTCTCCACCTGTAGCTGGTGTGTGGTGAGCGCATACACTTGATTGGCTCTATGACTCTCTCTCCTCTCCACCTGTAGCTGGTGTGTGGTGAGAGCATACACTTGATTGTCTCTATGTCTCTCTCTCCTCTCCACCTGTAGCTGGTGTGTGGTGAGCGCATACACTTGATTGTCTCTATGACTCTCTCTCTTCTCCACCTGTAGCTGGTGTGTGGTGAGCGCATACACTTGATTGGCTCTCTGACTCTCTCTCCTCTCCACCTGTAGCTGGTGTGTGGTGAGCGCACTGGAGCCGTTGTCCTGTGGCAGCCGTCGCATCAACCAATTAGATGCTGCACACTGGTGGTGGTTGAGGAGACCCCCCCCCCCCCCCCACATGATTGTAAAGCGCTTTGGGTGTACAACAATACACAAAAAGCGCTATATAAATGCATCATTCATTCATTCATTCATATTGGATGACATGCTTTTCTTTAAAAAGTTAAATATTGCCTTATACAAATAAACTAAAACATTTATCTCAGAGTAAATACAACAACTAAGTTAATACAAAATAATAGAGGAATAACATGTTGTTTTGAGTGCAGGATGGACCATTTATCATATATCAGATTTGTGTTCAGCTTTCCTTTTAAATGTTTATTAATTTTGATCATTTTATTTTATTTATTTTTGTGCATAAAATGGTGACATGGCATAAAACATCTAAATACATATTACTTGTTTATTTACCCGGTGTGGTTATATTTAATTGTCTGTCTCTTTTAACAGCACCGGCCGCTGATGAAGAACGTGCGTAAATCTCTGGCTCTGGATGCCATTGACTGCAGCAAGTCTGTTGCTGCACAAAAGCAGCAAATTAAAAACATGGTCAAAACCAGTCCGAAGGTACAGAAACCGGACCGACGGTGTTGCGTTTGCCCAGAATCACTGAACAGATTTAAAGCGTGTCTTGTGTTTTGAAACTCCAGGCTCAGATCGTGCGCTCGCTCCCTCTTGTGACCTCTTGTGATGTGAAAAAGGAAGAGAATGTGTTGGATCAAGGATTTATTATTGGCCCGAATGAAAGCAGTCTGCCCACTAAACCTGTGCCTCCCACAATGCAACAGAGTCCTCCATTACCTGTAAGTGCTGTTAGATCAGACAACAACATGTTCACGACACATCATTTATCACGTTTACAGATTATATGCAATCTTAATAGATTAGCACAACACAGCAAGTATGTTTAGTTAATTTTTTCAGTTCATAACTGTTAAGTATTTTATTATGCAAAACACTGATGATTTGGTCAATTGGATGCTCTGCAGTGAATGGGTGCCGTCAGAATAAGAGTCTGATAAAAACATCACAATAATCCACACCTCCAGTCCATCAGTTAACATCTGGAGAAGACAAAAGATTAAACTAATCCATCATTAAGACGTTTTAAGTTCAAAATGAAATGTACAAATTAAAATGGCTATAAACAAATATTTGGATTTTGATGCGAGGAGATATACTTTTTCACTGGATGAAGCTTTATTATTGATTATGGACAGAAGCCAAATTGAACTTAAACCATTTCTTTTTTTTCACTTTAGAAGATGTTAATTGATAGACTGGAGTGGTGTGGATTATTGTGATGCAGTGTTTCCCACAGGATTTTGTGAGACTTGTGGCGGCAGGTGACGTCACATATTAATTGGCATATTCATGACGTGTTTGCATACAAACGAGCTTTGGCACTTCAGATCGGTTGAGGCGGCTCGACACAATGAAGGTATGGGAAGCACTGGAGGTTGTCTGTGGGAGTGTCGACAGTTATCGAGCACACAGAACGAGCCGAACGAAACCCGTAGAGCGAGGGGAGATTTTCCACTAGTTAATCGATTGTGGATGGTTTCATTTTCGGCCCGCCCAGGTAAAGTCTATGTGTGGGAAACACTGTGTGATGTTTTTATAAGCTGTTTGGACTCTCATTCCGACGGCACCCATTCACTGCATCAGTGTCTCAGCAATGGATGCTCTGCCAATGACACATTTCTACAAACCTTATGAAGAAACAAACTGTGTGCGATAACTTGTTGACACTCGCACAGACAACCTCCAGTGTTTCCCATACGTTCATTGTGGCGAGCCGCCTCAACCGCCCTCTGCCATCAGCTCCCGCGTGACGAGCGCGACTTTAGTACTATATTTAGAAACTTTCAAACCCTTTTGGCCGATTTGTTTCGTAACAGGTACATACTGACAACCCTTAAAAAAAAACTTAGCTTTCATTCTTTTGGAAGATGTGTTTTACTTAACATATAATGAATCTAAAATATATGAAATTTTCACTTTTTGAAATAATTTACAAGAAAAAAAAGAGAAACTTTTTCACCATATTCTAATTTTCTGTGTGTGTGTGTGTATATATATCTATATATATCTATATCTGAAACGATGATTTAAAAATATATTGTCCATGAAACTAATTGTTCAGAAAACAAAAGTTGCCTAATAATTATCTTCTTCTGCTAGATGTCTCCAGCCTGGGAAACCGTTGTCTGTGGACAGACGAAAGACCAGCTGATCATGACCGAGAAAGCAAGGCGGTACCTCCGCTCTTTAAAATCTCATGCCCCAAACCGAGCGCTCATACTTTCCTGATCTCAGTGCAGCTTCTGGATCTTTTTCTACAAAGCATAATGTGTAAAAATAAAAAAGTCATGTAGAATATGAAACCAATTACTGTTCCAGAATAGACCCTTTAATGCTGATAATGCTCTTGTCTTGTTTTCTGTGGCATATTAGCACATTCAGAATAGCACCTGACTTCATGTAACCCTGTATAATAAGTGTGTTGTTTTATTTATGTATTGGCAAACATGCCGAGCAGAGTAAACGATCAGGTTGCTGTTCAGGGATCTCTGTATGGTTTTATATTCTGTTCTACATATCTGTAAGAATAACTACACATCTGCTAGACTCGACTCATGTGAAGTACTAGCTGTATATACAGTCTGTGCATTAAAAACATAAATAGCTTGACATTTTTTCTGGCTTGAAGTTGGTCATAATGTCACACTTTTTGAAGTTTTATAAAGGACCTCAGGCTACGGCTCTAATTCACTATGTGTAGAAACATAATGTTTTTGTCTGTAAAAGAAAAAGACGTAGGCTATTGAATGCTACAAAAGAAAATAAAAGCCACTGACTCTCTTGATGTTAGCCTTTAGACCATGTATTTCTGTGTAACCTTGTGCATTCAAAATAACTGTCTTTAAATTTCAGGAAGATTGAGAAGTGAATCACCTTGTCTTTTGGTAAAAGCTGTATGTATCTCATATTTAAAGTTGAGCTGGATGTACGGTGTGGTTTTATCTGGTTGTGTTCAGAATTGATGACATGCATTGACAGTATTGCGTTAAATCAGATGTAAATAACTGAGCTTGTAACACATTGCTGTAGTTATAGCATTTAAATCAAAGTTTGTGTTGTTTTATGTGGGGTTGTGTTGGATGAGTTTTTCCCAAGGAACATAAATGAACATACCAAAAGGTCCGATGTGCTGTTTTTCTCTACCGTGAACGGATGCACGATGTCTCAGATGAGACTTGGTTAAATAGAAATGGCATGTTACAGAAAGGCACTTAACTGTGTAACTGCTGCACGTGGTGAAATGGCAGAAGCCAGTATTTCTCAGGATGATTGCAGACGAAGTCTCTTTCATGGGCAGTCAGTGGACTGGACTTTAGCAGAGCTGCTGTTTTAACGTCTCTCATTCATTGTGATGCAGGTTATCTCTTGGTCTCAGTCTGTCTGGATCTACTGAATTACATGACTTTCATTACTGAAATGTGGTGGCTACCTTTAGCTTGTATGGACATTAAAAAAGGCCTTTATGAAAACATCTTCATTTCTGTTCCACAGATACAAGTAAACTGTACAGGTTTGAAATCGTCACTTACAAACACAATTTTTTGTGTCATGTCCAATCAAAATAAGTTTGTCTATATGCCACAAGTGCTGTAATTGTGAGCTCTTTATAGCACATAGAAAGAATATAGAATTTAAATCAAATACGCATACTGAAAAGGACTTTTTAAGTCGATGTTCGTAACATTTTTAGTTAATTGGCGTTCACAGCCCTCTTCAGCCAAACCACTAGAACCGGATGAGACCTCGATGCAGACAGACTGAGTCCAACAATCAGATGACTGCATAATCAGAAGTGAAATTTGTGCTCTGCATTTAACCCAAGTGGAGTTAACACTTGGAGCAGTGGGCAGCCGACGCTGCGGCGCCCGGGGAGCAGTTGGGGGTTCGGTGCCTTGCTCAAGGGTCTCACCTCAGTTGTGGACACTTCCTGCCAGAGCCGGGATTCAAACCCACAACCTCGGGGACTTGTTGTACTTGTAACCCGAGGTTGTGGATTTGAATCTCGGCTCCGGCAGGAATTGTCCAATTGTCCTGTGAATTAACAATGAACGACTGTTTTTATTAAAGCTGCAATGCGTAACTTTTTTGGGTTAAAATGATCCACAAACAATATTTGAGAAAGAACATAACCAGCCAGTGTTCAAAGCTATCACCTTACTTTATTTAGCCCGATTCACAACAATTGGCTTATAATAATGTTTTCTGATTTGAGTGGTACGGGTAGGTTTTCCCGGGAGATTCGAGCATGGCACTGCGTTATTACGTCACGTCTGTAAACATAAAGAAGATGTCCCAGCTAGTAGACTATATCTCATGTGAGGATCCTGCAGGTGAATAATTGTTTAAGCCTTTATCTCACAGCAGCAGGAATAATTAAACGTAGCATTTTGATGCCGGATTGTGATCCAGAAAGGATTGTGTGTTTATGAAACAATAATTATACTCCAGTTTTAAATATGATTCTGATTACAGATAGCCTGGGATTACACAAAATTTGTATTTTAAAGAAAACCAGTTTGAAGGGAGCATAATTTGCTTTTTGGGTTAAAATAATTTCTTAGTATGAAATTTGAATGGTATGACAATTAGATATTAGACTGTACAGAAATGTAAATCTACACGTTAATACACTATACTCATTGTCACACAATGCTGATGTTGTTAACCTGAATAATTTGTGAATTAATGATTACAATAATAATAATTTGCACGGTTTAATGTGATATGAAATCTTTAGACTTAATCTCCGTTTGTAGCGCGATTTATTGTAATGTATTTTTCTTCAGTTGGTCAGAACAAACGTGGCAGACTTGTTACTTGTTCAGATGACAATATACGGTGAAAGGTCGTATTTGGGTCATATATTCCAAGCAGGGCCATATGCAGGTTTTTATAAATACCGAGGTCACAAAATGGATATTGGTAGGGGGGTTCGGGGGCATGCTCCCCCGGTAACAGTTTGATTTTCCTGACCTACATGTGTGCATTTTAAGAAGATTTAAGGCTCATAAATTAGATCCAAGTCAGTGGGCAGTTGTAGCATAAATAATATTTCAAAATAACATATTTTTAAGCATGAGAATTAGATCAAATGTTGCAATGAATGATCCACGCTACAAACTGGAAAAAGAGAAGATATAGTTTGTTTAAGTTCACGAATTTAATAAACTCAGTTATAATTATCCTGTAATTATGTTATGTGTCTAAAATGATTAAACATTAATAAGCCTATTTTTGTTTTTTTTATTCACACTGATAGAAATAATATTTCCCAGTAACTTTAAACAGTTTTTACATTGTATGGGCATTTTTACCTTTATAAAGCCATTTTTTCTAAAAATGTCCATTATCTTTTGAGTCACATTCCTGCATTTAATCAGTGAATTAGAATAATAAGACATTTGGGCTGTTACCAAGCAAATTAAATCAACACAAAATCTGCATCTGAAGTGGCATTTAGATATATTTACACACTGTTTAATGCAAGACATGAATGCATTTAACCTGCAATTACAAATGCATACATAATTGTTGTTATATATTAAACATCAAAACGTTGAATGCTGATATTTGAAAATTTTTAAACATTAAAAGAAATCTGGGGTAAAAGTGGAAATGTGAAATTAAAACTGCCAGTAGGTGGCAACAAATCACTGTTAAGTGAGTCATTGTGATTGAACCGAATCATTTAAACGGTTGATTCATTCGGGAACGAATCATGTTGTTTAGAGATGTAAAACAGTGCTGTGGCTGTGTTTGGAGTGATTTCTGTTGGCGAAATAGAACAAAAACAGGCAATATGGTGTATAAAATAAAATAAAGTCTCTTAATTCACTTCTTGTTAAAAAAAATCAATATCACATTTGTAACCATGGTATTTTTTGGGAGAAAAACAACACTCTTCATGTGAAATTCATTAACTATATGAATTGGTATAAATATGTACATTTTCTGCTCCATATTTTGAATATTGTGATCGTTCTAAATGTATTTTAATAGACTGAATAATGCAGTGAAAGAACACACTCTAAATGCGCACGCGATCTATTCTAGACTTCATGTAATGTACTCGGGGACCTCAATGCTGGGTACGGCCCTGATTCCAAGACGTAATCTAATCTGTGATTCCTGAGTACGGTATACACACCGGTGCGGTGACTGACAACTACACATTCACCTCAAAACATTCGATTCATCCTCGCTGAAGCCGTGCTGAATCACGACCCCGCACACAGAAGATAATTCTACAAGTTACTGCAATTCCAGGTTTTCAAACACAGATGGCGACAAAGAGCAAAACTTACGGACTGCAACTTTATCTAATGTTAACAACTGAATAAATAGTGCAATATATGTATTGATCGTTGTTGATGTTAGTTAATACATTAACTAATGTAAACAGATGACACCTTATTATAAAGCGTTACCGTTTTCAGCTAGGGACTCTCATCTTTGTTGCCTCTTTATGCTGCACATCTAAAATGTATAATGATTTCTTGCATTTCCTTACATAATTGTAAGCAGTAGGTGATGTACCTGCCTCTCAGGTATTGAGTAAATATTGAGTAAATCAAATAATGGGAAATGAGTTCAACTGACAGCAATGCTTAGGCTGATCCAGCAGTTACACCTGTAGATGATTTCTCGAGTCTAAACTCACACCACTCAGTTATTGCTGGGTGTTACGTCATCTGATAACAGCAGTGTAACTGTCCAAAGGTCAGTATATTCAGTTCCTCTGTAGTCTCAAGTGTGTTAGCACACATAGGTTTGTTTTCAGTGTTCACGGTCATTCATCTCTCAAACCATCTTTCATACATTTGAGTCTTTCGTTACATTACAGTAGAGGGAGCTCATGCACTGGAAAGTCAGATCTCCCAGTAAGACGTATTGAAGATTTCTCAGGGAGACCATCTCTGTTATTAATGCACTGCAACATACTTTACATATGAAGTCTATATTTGAGCAGTTGATGAACACACATGAATAACATTGATTCTGTCAGTCAAACAACGTACAGACTCTTTTCCACACAACAACAAAAAATACGATATATTACATCTACAATTAAAAGTGAAATATCATAAATAATTGCACATCAGTCATAGCTGACATCAAATAAGTGATGCAAATCAATCTGCTTATAACCTGATGTGGGGTTGCAAACTCACTCATTTCCCGTAAGACTAATTATTTTAGCCTGTACACACTACCCAACTAAATCACACACCAAATAACACGACAATGCTAAATAAATGCAATCATTTAGATTAAAATATTCATTTTCATGCATCATAATTTCCATAACAGTGACTGTAAAGGGATCTTAAAGAGTTATTTACATTAGGCCCTAAATAATCAAATTATTGTGAAGAGATACTTTATATGATAAACAGATTTAATGAAGGCTTTAATTTCCATCTCAACAACGATCAACACATATATAATCAAATATGGACAATGCTGAAGCTCAAAGCTTTGGGTGATGCACAAGAACTAATCAGATTTTGTTCTCAAGCTTCTGTGTTTACCAGGTGTGATGTTCTCTATGTATGTGGATGTGAGACATCACAATAATACTAAACATCACAATAAGTGAAAAGTTGTGTTTGTGTTTTAATTTCCAGCTCTGGCTCAAATACGAGTCCATAATCCATAAAAACGTTCCCTCAAACCCAGTCTTTCATATTTGCCCAGTCTAGTCTAGTGCTCATGTGTCTGAATACAGATTAATGTCTATATGAATCATGGTCTTGGTTTGTATTTAGATGGGATGGGGGTGTTTGAGGCATCCATGAGCGCATAGGGAAACCCTCCCCTTTTTAAAACAAAACTGTACTTATTTTGTACGTGTTGTTTGCTGCCTCGTGAGCTTTCGTTTTCGTTTCTTTCATCGAACAGTTGAAGCTGAAGATTGGCTCTATTTTCACTCAGCTTTTGGTTTTCGGTAGGTACATGAGTAAGAGACAGTTCTGTGTCAGCAGGCTAGTGTTGTCGACAGTGTTATCTGGAACTAATATTCTCCAAATGCGCAGTGGATGTGATAATATCGTCCTTACTTTGACCGTCAACAATCATCGATTTCAGTCAATCATGCAGTCTAAAGAATAAAAAACGACATGCATAACGCGTGAAGACGCAGCTAATATAAAGTAATTGCTTGAAAGTTTTTTTTAACTGTGCACATGATTAAATGAAAATGAAACTAAATGTGTTTTACTGTTATATTGACATAGCGACCGTTTCAACAAATGCGGGGTGCAATTCAACATCATCTTATACATTTTAGCAATCATAACAAACTGTGACCCTCTCTGTGAAAACCCAGTTATAGTCATTTTTTTGTGATTTGCTGTTTCTACAAAAAATCATCCGTCACATGGTAAATAACATTCTGTGAAAACGTAACCTTTATATCTTTAATATTTACTTAAAGCTAAAATGTTCTTTCAGCTGCCGTTTGGAGGAACAGACCGTCAAAGCAATGGACATTGACGAAAATGTGAGTTATTTATGAACCTCTCTCTCTCTCTCTCTCTCTCTCTCTCTCTCTCTCCTCTCTCTCTCACACACACACACACACACTCACACACACACACACACACACTCACACACACACACACACACACACACACACACACACACACACACACACACACACACACACACACACACACACACACACACACACACACACACACACACACACACACACACACACACACACACACACACACACACACACACACACACACACACACACACACACACACACACACACACACACACACACACACACACACACACACACACACACACACACACACACACACACACACACATGCTGTATTGGTGGACACTTTGCATGACCGGTTCCTGAGGCAGGTGTAAAACAACTCCAATCCTATTGGTCCACGTGGTCCATGGCGTCATAGGCGGGTACCCGCAAGTATAAAACGGCACCTGCGGAATACATCACCAACTTGTGTTGTCTTCGTAGCCGTTTGTCTGTTGAACGTGTGTGAAACACATATATCATGGTGAGTCGAGCAGCGCTTTGAGGAATATGTACCTCCGTGTTGGGGTTCTAACACTTGAGGGCATATTATAACTTTTCGTCTAGACGAATTTTTTTTTATAAAAAAGGCGATCACGCGCTCTTTGTGAGGAGTCACTTTAATACGCTTGGCTCGCAATTTGGTCCCATTCCCGAGGGATGCGGGGCAAAGCGTTCGCATCTCAGGCCGTTACCGCGGCTCGGTTTATCTCAGCTCGCGGCGTTTGCTTTGATCTGCGGGGTCCGCATACCCTTTATTACCGGTTTGCCTGATACCGCCGCGGATATTGCTCGCGTTGCTATAACAGTGAAGTGTGAGCACCGAGTCGTTTTTAGCGGGGCGTTTGAGATCGCGGGCGAAGCTATGTCCAGCTCAGCCGTGTCTCTCTATTATTCATGTTATTGAGTGTGGAGAGCCTCGCTGGGCATGGATATACCGAGTGCTCTGTGGAGTGAAGCCGTAGTCTAGAGTGGTTACGGGGAATGTTCCTCCCGTGTTTAGCCAGGTGATAAGGGAACAGTCTCTGCTCCGAGTATCTGAGTAGAGTTTTAATCTGCATTAAAACAGTGAAATGCAAACTCAGAATATGACGTAAAGCTGCAATAATTAAATGTTAAATAACACAAATATATATATAATCTAATTTTATTAACCAATGTGTTTGCTGCTGACCTTTGATGATCCAGTTCAACCATACTAATAAGCAACTTACTTTAGATAAACTAACAATTGTGCTTCATTGTTGTTGTTTTATTGCTGAAGAGTGTTGAATTTTCTCCTGCATTCTGCTGTACAGACGTGAATTTACTTTTCCTTCAGCCTGAGGTTTAATCATAACACTTTTTGGTGTAAAAGGGCTTTTATATTTGCTAGAAATATAACTTCTTGTATTAAAAACAAACAATCAAGCCCTGCTCATATTTAAAAAGTAATGTAATGCATTACTTTTCATAAAAAGTAACTAAGTAATGTAATTAGTTACTTTTTTAGGGAGTAACGCAATATTGCAATGCATTACTTTTAAAAGTAACTTTCCCCAACACTGGTTACAATATACACTATTCAAAAGTTTGGGGTAAGACATTTTTTTTTTTTTTTTTTTACAGATACTGTAATGGTAAAATATTTATATTTTGAAAAATGTATCACAGGTTCCCAACAAATATGAAGCAGCACAACAGTTTCAATGTTTATAAAACCGCATATTATATCAGCAACACTGATGATAATAAATCAGCATACTAGAATGATTTCTGAAGGATCATGGGACACTGAAGACTGGCGTAATGATGCTGAAAATTCAGCTTTGCCATCACAGGAATAAATTATAGGTATTAAAATAGGAAACCAGTATTAGAAATTGCAGAACTATTTCACAATATTAGCATCTGTTTTTTTTAATAAATGCAGCCATGATAAGCAAGAGACTCCATAAAAAAAAAAAAAACGTCAACAAACGTCAAAACAAGGTCAATTATTTATTAGGTTTATAATATAGGCCAAACATAATATAATATAAAAATCAACTGTTTAAACTCATAGGATAGAAAAGAAAACAAACTGAAGCGAAACTTATGCGGAGATCTGAAAGTTAAATTCAACTTATCAACTTATTGTTGAGGCTCGTATGTGATTCATAAGGGCTAATGCACGGACGAGCCCCCAATTTCTGTTACGATCTAAATTAGTCTAGGGAAGAACGCAACAAAAATAAATGGTTGGTTGGTGGTGAGACACTGTGCGACGGCAGAGAAAACGCCGTCTCCAGACCCAGAAAAGGCTACAAGAACCCAAACAACATGCCATACTGCCATCTGGCAAGCGCTTCAGGAGCATGTTGGTAGAGACTGAGAGACTGAGTAGGAGCTTCTTCCCTCAGGCCATCAGGATCCTTAACACAAACCCAGTCTCATAAACACTTACAAGACTCATTATTAACTGTAAAACATCCATATTCTCATCACCCGTATTGCTGCTTTGTGTACATACCCGGTACAACCCGTTTGCACATCCCTCTTGTTCATATTACTATTTATTAAGTCCAGTATACTGTTTTTTGCACATCTTATTGTTTTGCACTTTTTATTCCATTGCACATTTTACTCTTATTTCTCTTTTCTTACATATATATATATATGCTCTTGTGTTGTGTTACTTTTATATAATTTGAATTTTTATTATTTTGCACTGTCCACTGAGCGGACCTGATTTGATTTACATTTCACTTCTGATTATATCCTGTATAATTTATTATGTGACAAATAAAGAAACCTTGAACCACGGTCACATGCAGCAAAAAGAGAAGTGTTTACTTAAAGTCCAAACAAAGTAACAAAAGGGTATTAACTTCAGAAGAGGGGCAAGGCCAAAATAACAAACATAAAGGATCTAACTGTTATAACCCAACTGACTAAGCTTCAGGGAAAAGAAAACTAAATACAGCAGATTAAACTAACTCCCTAAACTAGCATAAACAAAATGGCACCCACCTTCCTACTAAACCAAAACAAAAGACATTAATTAAAGCTTAATATTTGTAATGGGTAACTGAAGTTAACACTCATTTCTCTTTAAATTAAGTCTCAGTCTTGGCTATAATCAATGCAACAAACTTCAGAAACTCTACTTCAACAGTCTCAACACAATTGAGATAAAGGTTAGCAAGTCACCAAACTAAGGCTCCACACTGAATTCTGGAGGTTAAGGACAAGATCTCAGCTGCCGCACACCATCCAGCCACCACCAACCACTGGTCTGAAGGCAGCTGTAGTGTAAATACTCTTTCTCCCATCACCCAGCAGAGTAGCAGCTCTAATTATCAACATCAGGTGGTGATACTGGGTCTGTGGGAAGCGAGAGACAGAGAGAAGGCAAGGCACAGATTTCACACAGCAACAGAACCTTATGGCTCTGGACGTAACAATATATTTTAAAAAGACTTCTATAGCTGTCTAAACATCCCTATGAAGTAAGTGATGTGACATACGACCAAGTATGGTGACCCATACTCTGAATTTGTGCTCTGCGTTTAACCCATCCAAAGCGCTCACATACCGTAGTGAACACGCGCACACACACCCGGAGCAGTGGGCAGCCATTTATGCTGCGGTGCCTGGGGAGCAGTTGTGGGTTCAGTCCCTTGCTCAAGGGGACCTCAGTCGTGGGTATTGAAGGTGGAAGAGAGCACTGTACATTCACTCCCCCCACCTACAATCCCTACTCTATCTAAGACACGAACTCGCAACCTTTCGATTACAAGTCCGACTCTCTAACCATTAGGCTACGACCCCCCCCCCCCCGTGTAGTAGTGTGACTATAACTAAATGTCTCAGTTTTGTTACTATTCTGTGCCCATCCTCCACTATTTTCAGCACTTAATGGAGCCACTCTTCTTTAATAAATGAGGACATTTTGTTCCACGTGTAATTGCGTTTGCATTGGCTCTTGATTTTAGCCATTTCGTCCACAACCAAATGGCTTCCCAACTCATTTTTGCACAAGGCACATTATTTCTTCTGCGTGGCCACGGTGGAAGAAGTGCGCAGCTTAGAGGGAACATTGCATGGGAGCCCTATATTTTAAGGTAGCCCCGTCGGGCAGAGCGGTGATACGTTTTGGTAGCCTATATCTAATCTATATTTGAGATTGTGAATATGAGCCTGGTGCTGAATGTACTGTCGAAGTGCGCTCTGACGATGATGGTAAAATTATCAGCTCAAATTGAACCCTTCTAAGTTTCAAAAGGTAACAAAATATGCTTTATTTTATTCTTCTGTAATAGATCTTAAATATCAAGAGTTTTTTGCTCTTGCAACAGTTAGAGATCCATCCGTACTGGATATATTGGTCCAGATCGCTAAAGACCCGAATGTGTAATAATGATTGGTGAAACATTCATGCATTTAAGGGTTAAGTCTTCTCATTCTTTTATAAAATGCCAATGCTTTGTTTTCATGACTTAAGGCAAATGCACTGCAAAGTCGCCCTTTGGCTGGATGATATAATAAACTACGTCATCTTCCTGAAGTCACATGCTACATGACCATAAGCTCAATAAGATACAAGGTCATAGACAGAATAGTTACAAAAATATATAGCTGTAAACAGCGATGGCGGGCCCAAGCTCCAGTGGTTTGTGGGCACATGCATTCTGGTTGTTGGGGTTACAGCAATGAAAGGGTTACTCTGGAACATCAAGAATGTGATAAATACATAAATATATTTAAAACGTATAATGACCTAACTAATGGGAACTCCAAGCAAAGGGATTAGGCTTCAACGATTTCTCATCCTATGACTCCATATAGTGAAGAATAACTTTATAAGCTTGTAAAACCCTTATGTTGTACACTTTTCATAAAATTAAATTAAATGAAAAAGGCCACAATAAGGTGTTAAATAAAGACTTTTCACTCCGATTGAGCCATCAATTTGATTACCAACAGATTATTCGGGTGCATGCAAACAAAGCCAGTGACCCATTCACCATTTGTTTGAAAACTCTTTAAAATGTATTATGTCTTTTTCCTTGAGCACCTCTCTCTCTCTAATTGTTTAGCGTCCATTAAAGAGTAACATATTGAGAATAGTTGTTAATTTGTGGCAATCAATTCAAAGAAAATAACTATGGCTATTCTTGTATTGTTATTAAAAAAGGGAAACATTTTTGTTTTAGCTTCTTTTTTTAAGTTGCTTGGATTATTTGATGTGCAAAACATGCAACAGTCATGCAATTTGTTTAGGAATATAATGGGTAAATGTGGTAAGTGAGTTTTGTTTTCACTCGCTCTAAACCTCGTCCACAGTATATAGTTGACCATATCTATTGTTTGTGCTACATGAGTAAAACAATAGAAAATTGCAATAGGATGCAGTCTGTTGTATTTACAGTACATCCTACGGTACTACAGTCTTATCCAGACATATTCAGTTGTGTTTTTGTGGCTCAGTGGTAGAGCATTGCGTTAGCAGCACGAAAGGTTGTGGGTTCAATTCCCAGGGGACACACATACTGACAAAACAATGTATATCCTGAATGCACTGTAAGTCGCTTTGGATAAAAGCGTCTGCTAAATGTAAATAGTGTTGTAATTCTAAATGTATCAATCTTTTTTTAAACTGTCAATTTTTTTTTTTTTTTATGTTAGGACTTATATACAGCAGGCGCTGATGGTCAAGACGCTGGACTATCTCTGGATTACATGATGCATCTAAACGTGACCATGAATCAGCCACACTTACAGCCAGAGGAGGTATTGACTAAAGCATGAGCAATATATTTTCTAAGCACCATATTTTAATTTAAGATTATTTGTATAGCACTTTTCAAAAAAACATTGTTACAAAGCAGCTTTACAGGAAATTAAGTTTCTACAATAGATTTATATATTGCAGAAACTTAATATATTTACTTATGGCAAAATTTGGTTAATTCTGTATATTGTCTGAGGGGATGGCATCATCTCTTCTCAGGTGTTTGGTCATCTCGGATCATTTAAGGGTTGGATCCAGACTGAAGCTTGTGTAATTCTTAGTTACATGGGATTTTAATCAGAAACGGAGAAACAAATATAGACATAATTAGTATAGCTGTTGTTGCATCCAAGCAAAAATTATTTGTTAAACCCAAGCTAAAGCATAGTAATGTGATTTTGATCAGATATACCTGCAGTACAACATTATGAGATGCATTATATGAATGCTTGGCTAAAGAGATGTGTCTTTAATCTATATTTAAATAGAGAGAGAGTGTCTGAACCCCGAACATTATCAGGAAGGCTATTCCAGAGTTTGGGAGCCAAATATGAAAAAGTTCTACCTCCTTTAGTGGACTTTGCTATCCTAGGTACTACCAAGAGTCCAGAGTTTTGTTCCTTAGGGAGCGGGTTGGATTGTAGCGTGATAGAAGATTAGTTAGGTATGCAGGAGCTAAACCATTTAGGGCCTTATAGGCAAGTAATAATATTTTGTAACTGATATGGAATTTAATAGGTAGCCAGTGCAGAGACTGTAAAATTAAAATAATATGATCATATTTTCTTGACCTGGTAAGGACTCTAGCCGCAGCATTTTGTACTATCTGTAGCTTGTTTATTGAAGATGCAGGACAACCACCTAGCAGTGCATTACAATAGTCCAGTCTAGAGGTCATGAATGCATGAACTAACTTTTCTGCATCAGAAACACTTAACATGTTCCGTAGCTTGGCAATGTTTCTAAGATGGAAGAATGCTGTTTTTGTAACATGGGAAATATGATTTTCAAAAGATAGGTTGCTGTCTAATATATCACCCAGATTTTTGACTGTAGAGGAAGTAACATTACATTCGTCTAGTTGCAAATTGTGATCCAAAAGATTCTGTGTACTGTTTTTAGGTCCAATAAGTAACATCTCTGTCTTATCGGACAGAACATCAGTAATTTCATCTTCATGAATGATTCAATGCCAAAGTATATTGTGCAAATGAAAATAGATTGTTTTGTTACAATACGCATATTTGTGATAATTATCAAACAACTGTTGTGAACTTGGTTCTTCTAAAGTGTAGAAAACTCAGAGGAGAAGACCAGGAGACTTCGGATTGGATCGTCAGCAGGATTCTTTTATTGAGAACACAAGCTGTTGGTATCTGTAGTCATCGAAATCTCAATCTTAAGTAACTTTACAAGGTTATTTTATAGGCATTTTTGGAGGAGGGATTCTTGGAGGTGGAGACAAATTCAAACAAAGCAAGCACATGAGGGAGGCGTTAGTTTTGTTGCTAAACTTCCCGTGGTTCTAATCTCATCAACATAATCAAATGCATAGACACTAATCCAATCAAACTAACGATTCCACGTCTGGGCCAGGGGGCTCCGAAAGATAGACACTAATCCAATCAACCTAACGAATCAACGTCTGGCCAGGGGTTCTTTGAATCAACGTCTGGGCCAGGCTAAATTAAACATTTAAATACAATTTGTAATCCCACAATTCCCCCTTTGAGAGTTCTAATAACTCTCACAAAATACAAATTTAGACACTTAAAAGTTAATTCTTGTAACTTGTAATCGTTACAGGCACATTGTACATGTTCTGTGTTGCTTATATCTAATTGCATGCTGACACAGAAACAAAACATGCAATCAGGGTCCGTGAAGTTCTTACGGGTAATAATCTTTTCTGGTTGGAACTGTCATTTCCTCATGAGAGGCGGGCGTCATTTGCTGAAAGAAACACTTGATACTGTGGATGCATAGATAGTACGCAAGTAGGAGAAACAACAGCAGAATTGCTATTTCCTTGATCCACAGCCAGGGTTTACCTAACAAGTTTCCGAACCATGAAGAATTATCTTCAGTCATCTGGTGTAATTTTGCTGAAAGATCAAGAGTACGAAAATCTTGATCATGTTGATGGATGACTGAAGTTCCCGTATGTGAGTCTCTGCGTTGTGTATTTTTTTTTCCTCTTCTTTCTTTTCTCTTTCTTGTGTGATAGTTGGCTCGGCAATGGGTCTAGTTGTTTTCTAGAGGTTGTGGCTTCATCCGCAGGTGAGAAGGGCGGTGCATATGGATCTCAGGACAGCCATCAAGTGGTATCTGCACAGAGGAAGAAAGAAACACAAACAAGAGAGACCAACGGCACAGAGCAGTATTTGTTGTAGAGTCTGCAAACATTAGGGTTGTATCCTCTTTTCAAATATAGTCTGCTATTGTTGTTCCTTCTTTCCCTATTTCTCAATTCCTGCGACACCTAAAGAACAGTGAGGAAAGGATGGGCTATTGGATGGGGAAAGGCCTATGAGGAAATCTTCACCGCAGGGTTGGCCCCCGAAGCCTGTTGCTTTCGGTTCTTCCCTAGGCTCCTCACTGGTTCTTGTGTCTGTCCTATCCTATCCCTGCAGGGGGAGGAACAACTTTACAGTGTGACACATGAGTCCAAGTTTTCCTTCCCTGACACAATACTGCAGCTGCTGTAATCAACATCACTTGATGTGGTCCGTACCACTTAGGCTCTAATGGCTTGTTTCTGAACGACTTTATCATGCCCCTCTGACCTGGGATGATTGTGTGTCCACCTTCTGGTGGAGTCTGCCAACACGACTCAACTCTCTCTTTGGCACTCTGCACTGCCTTTGTGAGGTTTTCACAGTAAGCGATCAGGGCATCTGAAGCAATGTGCACATCAGCATTTCTAAGATCAATCACACCTGGCATCTGCATTGGGCGTCCAGTAATAATCTCATGAGGGCTCAGTCCTACTGATCTGTTAGGTGATGCTCTCATACTACACAGTACTGCGGGCAGTGCTTCAACCCATGGTACTCCTTCCTGATGCATTTTGCTTAGCCTGGTTTTGATTGTTCTGTTTGATCGTTCAACCTGTCCTGATGCTTGTGGCCTATAGGGACAGTGAAGGTTCCACTTAATCTTCAACATTCTAGACACTTCCTTGACTACCTGTCCTGTGAAGTGGGTACCTTGATCTGAGTCAATGCAATCTGGTAATCCCCATCTGGGAATGAAATCAGTGACAAGACATTTAGCAGTATGTGCAGCTGTAGCACGCCCTGTTGGATAAGCTTCTACCCATCTTGAGAACTTGTCTATTACTACCAAAACGTCAGTTTTTCCTTTACAAGGGGGCAACGATATGTTGGAAGTTACTGCATATCCTGCTCGTCTGTTACCTTCAATAACTTGAGCTGAACCATCAACAAACAACTCCAATTCTGCGTTCTCTATGGGAGTTTCTGCTATTTCACTTGTCGCTGCATATGTAAGCGTAACACAATCATGAGTCATTTCGCCTTCATCCTCTAACACAAATTCAGTCATTGCAGACATCATACATGAGGATGGGTTCATGACTGGTGCACGCTGTATAACAATATTCGGGGCTGTGAGAGTTGCTAACCAATTTCCCCAACGGGAGGAGGTGACAGAAGTGACTTTTGCTTGATTCATTAGTGCGGACACTGCGTGAGGGCATTTTACGTTTACAGTCTGACCTAACACCATTCCTGATGAAGCCTGAAGCGCTAGATGAGCTGCCTGTACTGCTCTGAGGTTCAATTTCTTAGTCAAAGTGGATACTCTAGCACGGAGTTCATTGTTCTGTTTCTCTAGCTCTGAGTTACGCTGAGACTGTTGTGTAGCTAGTGTTACACTGAATTCTCTGTGACAACAGATAATGCCTTTCACATTGTTCTTACGAATACTTGCTCCTAGTACCTTTTTACACTCATCTACCGACCAAGTCTTGTCTGGATGAATCTCATATTTCTGCGTTAGTTCTTGTCTAACTTTTTCAGTGACTATTAGGTCCATTTGTTCCCCTAACAGCGTTTTGAATTCACTATCTGACCACAAAGGAGTCGCAAGACCACTCTTTTCTGTGGTTGGAATCAGCCTAGCATTCCTTCTAACCATTTTGTAAGTTTCTTCTGTACCCCACAAACAAACACTAAACAAAAAAAACTAAAAAAACTTCTCTGATCAACAGAGGGTACACTTGTTAAAAAAGCTTAACTATTGTTAACTTTCCAAATTACCAACACTTCACACTTAACTTCCCTGCCTACAAGAACAGAGGATAAACCAAACTTATTAGCACGAAATGCTAACCTTCCCTGCCTGAAACAGAGGATAACCACTTTTTAGCACGTAATGCCAAAACTTCCCTGCCTGAAACAGAGGATAACTTTCATCTCTAAATGAAAAACTTTAGAGGATAAACCAAAATTATTAGCACGAAATGCTAACCTTCCCTGCCTGAAACAGAGGATAACCACTTTTTAGCACGTAATGCCAAAATCTTCCCTGCCTGAAACAGAGGATAACTTTCATCTATAAAAGAAAAACTTTAGAGGATAAACCAAAAGTATTAGCACAAAATGCTAACCTTCCCTGCCTGAAACAGAGGATAACCAATTTTTAGCACGTAATGCCAAAATCTTCCCTGCCTGAAACAGAGGATAACTTTCATCTCTAAAAGAAAAACTTTAGAGGATAAACCAAAATTATTATCACGAAATGCTAACCTTCCCTGCCTGAAACAGAGGATAACCAATTATTAGCACGTAATGCCAAATCTTCCCTGCCTGAAACAGAGGATAACCAATTATTAGCACGTAATGCCAAATCTTCCCTGCCTGAAACAGAGGATAACCAATTATTAGCACGTAATGCCAAATCTTCCCTGCCTGAAACAGAGGATAACCAATTATTAGCACGTAATGCCAAAATCTTCCCTGCCTGAAACAGAGGATAACCACTTTTTAGCACGTAATGCCAAAATCTTCCCTGCCTGAAACAGAGGATAACTTTCATCTCTAAAAGAAAAACTTTAGAGGATAAACCAAAAGTATTAGCACAAAATGCTAACCTTCCCTGCCTGAAACAGAGGATAACCAATTTTTAGCACGTAATGCCAAAATCTTCCCTGCCTGAAACAGAGGATAACTTTCATCTCTAAAAGAAAAACTTTAGAGGATAAACCAAAATTATTAGCACGAAATGCTAACCTTCCCTGCCTGAAACAGAGGATAACCAATTATTAGCACGTAATGCCAAATCTTCCCTGCCTGAAACAGAGGATAACCAATTATTAGCACGTAATGCCAAATCTTCCCTGCCTGAAACAGAGGATAACCAATTATTAGCACGTAATGCCAAATCTTCCCTGCCTGAAACAGAGGATAACCAATTATTAGCACGTAATGCCAAAATCTTCCCTGCCTGAAACAGAGGATAACCACTTTTTAGCACGTAATGCCAAAATCTTCCCTGCCTGAAACAGAGGATAACTTTCATCTCTAAAAGAAAAACTTTAGAGGATAAACTTAGTTAAACAAACCCTACAGATGTATGTTAACTCTTCTCTGACGACACAGAGGATAAAAATTTGTACTGGTCTTAGGTTCTTTTGGATTAGAGACAGCACTCACCACAACCCTTGGTTGAGAGAAAAATTCAGTCTGGGAATCTTTGTTCAGCTGAAAGTTTTCAGGTGAGGAAGCTGGAACTCTATCCGGGTCACGGCACCATCTGTTGTGAACTTGGTTCTTCTAAAGTGTAGAAAACTCAGAAGAGAAGACCAGGAGACTTCGGATTGGATCGTCAGCAGGATTCTTTTATTGAGAACACAAGCTGTTGGTAGTCATCGAAATCTCAATCTTTAAGTAACTTTACAAGGTTATTTTATAGGCATTTTTGGAGGAGGGATTCTTGGAGGTCAAATCAAATGCATAGACACTAATCCAATCAAACTAACGATTCCACGTCTGGGCCAGGGGGCTCCGAAAGATAGACACTAATCCAATCAACCTAACGAATCAACGTCTGGCCAGGGGTTCTTTGAATCAACGTCTGGGCCAGGCTAAATTAAACATTTAAATACAATTTGTAATCCCACACAACAAATTTGCTGGTAAATTGAAACATATTTTTTGTTCGCATTTTTGTATCTGGTGTTTATCTAGTAATCATCCCATTCACATCAGTTTAGAGTTCAAACTCACCAGACCATTCAGTACTTTAAGAGCCGAGGATCGACTACTGTGTCTGATTTCTTTATTGCTGCAGCCATTTGTGAATTTGCAAATACAAATTACAATTAGCAAATTAAATGCTCTAATAATACAAGCAATATCAAATATGGAAATTCAGAGTCTCTATTCATAAGTGTTTTTCCTATTAAAAGGACATTTACACAGCTGGTGATGAAATGCCACAACCCTCAGCACCACTGGATATAGCCAAGTTTAAAATCAAAGTGGACTGGACAGAACCATTTCCAGAGAGATGGAGAGCAAGATTACAGAAAGCCCTTCAGAGCTGGTTATCCAGACGGGAAGGAAACCCATCTGTCCTCAGCCTTGAACTCATGGATGATCCATCCTGGGCAGAAGTGCAGATAACACCATCAACAAGTGAGATAACAGCATTTGATATCAGTTTTCAATTTAAATCTCATGTTTGCTAGTATCTGAAATAGCTCAAATACATACAATATTTGACCATATTAATACAGAGGGGCAAATACCAGTGTTAAGGGTGTTACTTGTAACAAACATTACAATTACAGATAACATATTTTTTTGAATTAATGAGTAAAGTAGTGTTATGTGTTGATCCAGTATGTTTTGTATTACTTTATTTGAGCATCAAATGTGAAGATGTCTTTAAAAGGTCAATATTTCCATCTGTCATGCAATAGACTAGAGTTTGATTTATGGGCCATGGCTGAATGAAATTACAAAGAAAATTGACCTTGTTTTAATGCCAGTAAAAGCCTGCTTTAAAAATGCAATATTGTGTTACAAAGTTGCTTGAAATTTACTGAAAGAGCAAGCACAGAAACTGAAGTCATGTTTGAACATTTAGTGCTTCTCATAACTGACTGACATCCCAAATAGACAATCAGATCACTGCGCTGAGAAAGCCATGTAGCCAACCGCCATTTTCTCTGTCAAGATCTGAAGTCATAAAGCTTTAATGAACTGTTGCACACATACAAACCTCCTTTCTGATAAATTCCTTTAATTGTGGTATAAATATGTTGTTACGGCTCATGTAAATCTAATACTAGGTTTCCAGAGTAGGTAGTTAATGGAATTTTGTATATTCTGTTCCCAGAATCAGCCCGTAATCCAAGAAAAATGCAAGCTTTGATTTAAAGTTGCCGATCTTTATGACATTGACCTTTGTTGATTTTAAACATCTGTAACTGAATGTTTTTTTACATTAAATAAAATTACTTTCCAATATATTCTGTGAGTTTAGGCAGTTTTGTGTGAGTTTCATTAACTTTGTTAAAAGGTCAGTTAATTTGAATGTGTTGTGGTTGTCAGTGCTGGAAAGACACACACACACGCACACACACACACACACACAAAAAATTTGACCCTGGAGCACAAAACTTGTCTTAAGTCGCTGGGGTATATTTGTAGCAATAGCCAAAAATACATTGTATGGGTCAAAATTATTGATTTTTCTTTTATGCCCAAAATCATCAGGATCCATGTAAACCATGAAGATATTTTGTAAATTTCTTACCGTAACTATATAAAAACGTCATTTTTGACTAGAAATATGCATTGCTAAGAACTTAATTTGGACGGACAACTTTGAAGATGATTTTCTCAATATTTAGATTTTCTTTGCACCCTCTGATTCCAGATTTTCAAATATTGTCCTATCATAAGAAACCATACATCAATGAAAATATAATTTATTCAGCTTACATATGATGTATAAAGCTCAATTAAAAAGAATTGTGGTCCATGCCATGGTCACATATGTGGTTTACAGAGATTTCCCATAGGCGTAATGTTTTTTACTGCACAAACTATATTTTCTAATATACCTTACCTTAAATATAAGGTAGTTATAATATACCTACACCTCACACAAAACTACAGGCAATTTTTGAATTTCATAAAGTACTGTTTACTATGTTTTTAAAGCCTGTTGGTTTACAGGGACACAGGATGTGTCCTCATAAACCATTTTTATGTTGTAGCACATTATTCACATGTGTGTGTCCTAATAAACCATATACCAGAACACACTCTTCTTCTGTATTTAAAATAAAAAAGTTACAGTTCATCTGTTATTGTTTTAAGGCTGTGTACTAAATGTACTCTTCTTATTTTCCCTGTAGCTCTACAGGTTTTAAAATATCACAGAACTGTGTCTCTTAAGTTTAAAGATTATAAGGATGGTAAAGTTAAAGAAGATAAGGAAGTGACTGCTCAGATTTATCTGGATGAAGCACATTCTGTGACTGTACCACAAAAGTCCCTGCGGGAGGAGAACAAAGCTCCATCACTAAAGGTATCACGCTTACTTTATCTAGAATTATAGCAAAGGCACAATCATCTCATCAGTTTATTCATCGTTTTTTAAGCACTCGATTGCTCAGAGCATGCACAAAACTAAAGAAAACTGATGGAGCTACTACAATACAAAGTAGTAACTGTGGTTACACTTTAGACATTTTACTAACTATAAGTAACTTTGAAACTACATGTCTACTTACTGTTAGTAGAATGTTTAAAGTGGACTATCAAATTAAAGTGTTACTGTTACTTCTGTTCAGACTATTAGTACAGTAGTAGTAATAAACTCATCTATGACCTGTAGCAATAACGTGTGTTTTTAGGTGAACAGCACCAAACCTGTGACTTCAGCAGTATCAGAAGACACAAACAATAGTGAGGATGATGTTACATCTTACAGAGCTTCAAAAGATGCTGAGACAACAAAAACATTTGAAATGACCCATGAGACCTCAGCTGGACTCCCCGTTCCCCTCCTTCAGTTCTGGTACATGCTTAACACTTACAGAAAGGAGCTGGAGCTAATTGAGAAACAACATGGAGTCTCTATAGATTCAGAAGTGTCTGTCTCATTCAAACCCACCCAGAGATCAAGCCCTGATTCTGTCTCCAAAGCCTCTGAGGACTTTCAGAAACTTCTCACTGAATGTGTGGATAGTTTTAGTGAAGCTACCATTAATCCTAATGACATGGATTCAGATATTGTGAAGGAGACCTTTTGTAACATCCAGTCAGAGAAGACAAAGATGATGTTCACCATGTCTGCCAGTGACTGCCGGTTCTTTGGACCGAAGAAATTTACAGACTTGATTAAAAGAGAGACATCAAGAGAGGAACAACAATTCAAAGAAAAACCAAATGAAATGGATTTAGATAACATTTCTCCACAAAGAAGATCTTCACTGCACATGGACATGAAAGACCTTCAGACTCAACTTGAGATGGACAAGGTTCATTGGGATCTGATAAAACTTTCCTATGAGGAACAATTATCACAGCTTGAAACAAAGTACAGTGTGTCATTTAATGAAGAAAAAGTGCAGAAAAATGTCATTAAGATTCAAGCTCGATCGAAAGGATTTCAGCATATTAATCTGGAAAGTCATGCCCTCAGAGCTTTAACACATCTGTACCAGAAACTAGCCTCAGCCGCTGTCAGCTGTGAACTCAAAAACACTACAGATAAAACTGATGTGTCTTCATTAGTAGAGAAACTTCAGCAGCAGCATTATTGTGTTGTTGCAGCAGATGCATTCAGTCCATGGAAGCTCGTAGGACTGCCAGAACATCTCGGTCCTGCTATTGCTGATATTGAGAAGACACTTAAGAAGAATGTGTTTGATGACAAGATGAAGAAACTGATTGGTTACTTGGATGACATCCCTCATGCAAGAGGAATCAGGTGGAATCAGACGCCTGATTATGGTCCAGGAGCAGTGGGTGGAGCAGGACTGGATGAGGGAGTGAATTCTAGAGGGAGAAGTGAAACAGATACTAGTTTCGATGAAGAATCAAAAGATGATTCTAAACATGACAGTAAATGTGCTCACGCTGAAGAGGAGACATGCCCTATTTGTATAGACAACTTCAAAAACAAGACAAAACTGAGATGTGGGCATGAATTCTGTCAGGAATGTATAAATATGTCAGTGAAGATTCAGGGATCCATCTGTCCTGTGTGTAAGGAAGTGTTTGGGAGATTGGAGGGAAACCAACCGGAAGGAACAATGAATGTAAGACAGAGCAGATCGAGTCTCCCTGGATATCCACACTGTGGCACTATTGAAATATACTACAACATACCAGATGGTATTCAAACGGTAAGAATGTCAAATTTCATTTATTAATTTAATAGTTGAAAAATATTATTTTCTATTGTGCGGTTTATAACTGCACAGTACATTAGATGAAAAGCCAATGTTGTAGAGCCTGTTCTAAAAATTGTTCTTGTGAATTGAAGTTTGAGATTAACTAACAAATAATCAATCAATAAATTTAGCTGCAGAAAAACAGCAAATATAATCAGGATATACAAATGATTCAAATGTATTATAATTATTATTTGTCAGATTAATACAAAACTTGACTTTTGTGGCACTGATAAGTAAATTAACAGGAAATTTGGCGGTGGTACAATCCACAAAACAGCCCAAATATAGAAAAAGCATACAGCAACGAAGGTGTCAAACTTTATAAAAATATGACCTCCTAGTATTTTATTTAGAGTTATTGCAATACGTACATTTTGTCATCCTTATTTTAGAAAAAGCATCCGAACCCTGGAAAGCCTTATCGTTGGACACAATGTCGAGCGTACTTGCCTGACAATCATGAAGGAAAGGAAGTGCTCGGACTGCTGCAGAGGGCTTTTACACAGAAACTGATCTTTACTGTCGGGTCCTCTAGATCCTCCGGTTTAGAGAATGTGGTCACCTGGAATGATATTCATCATAAGACCAACACACACGGCGGGCCTCTAAAGTATGAGTTCATATAAAGTCTGCTTTTACTTATTCAGGTTTCATGTAAATGATCAGTGTATTTGAACTTTTCTGTTCTGTTACAGCTATGGTTATCCAGACCCTGACTACATGAAGAGAGTGAAGGATGAGTTGAAAGCCAAAGGCATTGAATGAGGATTTGATTTATATGTTCTCATATGCACATCAAAGCCTAAACAAACCATTTACTGATTATAAAATGTAATCATTTTACATGTAGTGACTTTCAGAAGTATTCAGACTCTTGATTAGTCATGTTTGTGAATGCATAATACACACCTGGATGCCCGAAGAACACACTTTATAAATGGTCAAGAACTAAATTATTCATTAAATATTTGTTGCCACCTACTGGTGTTTTTTTGTTACCCTGGACCACAAAACCAGTCATAATGGTCCATTTTCTTTTTCAAATAAAAAATCAAATCACTTTTATTGTCACATCACCACAGCACAAGTGCTTTGGTGAGTGAAATTCTTACGAGCGTGCTCCAGACAGTGCAAAAAAACAACAACAACAATTTACATATGGACAGTACATATTTACGGACTGTACAGAAGACAATGTGCAAAATACACATACATATACTCAGTACACACAGTGTACTATAAAGACATACTTAGTTATCAACTACACATTATACACCGTATTTACGCGTCTGCATTATGTACACATCTATACATAGTAATAATGTGAAGGTGCAACAGATTATAATTTACAATAGATTGGTTGAGCAGCAGATATTTGTACAAAGGTGCAGCATATTATGCATATGCAGTGTCGTGGTCGTGGATGTGCTTTTGTATGGTGTCCAGTGATAGCAGATGTGTTAGTGCAGTGTGTGCGTGTAGTCCAGTTGAACCGTGTTAAAGTGTAGTGCATGGCATGTTGTGTGAGTGGGAGTGTGATGTAGGGTGAAGATATTCAATTGAGATTTATACATCAATAAATAAATAAACTTTCCATTGATGTATGGTTTGTTAGGATCGGACTATATTTGGCCGAGATACAACTATTTGAAAATCTGGAAACTGAGAGTGCAAAAAAAATCTAAATATTGAGAAAATCTTTAAAGTTGTCAAAATGAAGTTCTTAGAAATGCATATTACTAATCAAAAATTAAGTTTTGAAATATTTAGGATAAGAAATGTACAAAATATCTTCATGGATTATGACTTTATCCTAATGATTTTTGGCAATAATAAAAGAAAAGAAGATAATTTTGACCCATACAATGTATTTTTAGCTTTTGCTACTTCAGACTGGTTTTGTGGTCCAGAGTCACGTATTTGTCTATTACAGGTCTAAACCAGCCAAGGTACCAGCACAAAAAACACATTCGGCATAATATCTCATTATCAACAAAAATACCCCAGATATATTGAGATAGCATTTTTGTTCATATCCTACAGCCCTAGCTAAGGGGCATTTTATTTATTATATTATTGAAATTTGTATTTAATTTGATTCTGATTCAGAATGCAGCGGCACGACTGGTCTTCAGCGAACACAAAAGAGCCCATGTTACACCTCTCTTTGTCTCCTTGCACTGGCTACCAGTTGCAGCTCGCATCCAGTTCAAGACACTGATTCTTGCATATAAAACAACCACAGGCTCAGCACCCACCTACTTCCACTCACTATTACGAATCTACATCCCCTCCAGAAGTCTGAGATCTGCTAGTGAGCGACGCCTCGTGGTACCATCACAGAGAGGCTCAAAATCACTCTCCAGAACATTCTCTTTCACCGTTCCTGGCCGGTGGAATGATCTTCCCACCCCCATCCGGAATGCTGGATCCCTGTCAATTTTCAAGCAACAACTGAAAACTCATCTCTTTCAACTCTACTTGACAGAAAACACTTTCACTTTTTCTAAATCTTCATCTTTGTCTTTATCTTTCTCTCCTTCTCTTGCTAGCTTGTACTTATTTGAACAATGCCTGAGACTTGGTGTTATTGGCACTTCCTCTGTATGTTTGCCTCTTCAAGATTAATCGCTTTATGTATTCCCCAATTGTAAGTCGCTTTGGATAAAAGCGTCTGCTAAATGTAAATGTAAATTTAGGTCACTTGGCACACAGAGATAGTGTGCATCCATGTAATATCAAAATATCAGCACCCTTGGTAAATATGATCAAAGAAGGCTGTGAAAATGTATCTGCATTGTTAATCCTTTTGATCTTTTATTAATTTTTTTATCACAAAAATCTAACCTTTCATTGTATAATAAGAATTTAAAATGGGGGGAAATATCATTATTTTTGATAATTATTTATAAATGTTTTTCTCTAATACACATAGGCCACAATTAAAGGCACCCCTTTATTCAATACTTTTTGATACCTCCATTTGCCAGTTTAACAGCTCTAAATTTTCTTCTTTAATGCCTGATGAGGTTAGAGAACACCTGACAAGATATCAGAGACCATTAATTCTGTCATGAACTGCTCCAAGACACGAAGGTAGAGGATCCAAATGCAGTGTATTTAATGAAGGGTAATCCACAAACAGAGTCCAAAAACAGGCACAGGTCATACACAGGTGATCAGTCCAAACGATAACAACAGGGGAAGAAACATACAACAAAGCTTAGAATTGCAGCAATGACACAGATACAAACTTTGCAAAGAATGACAAACTGAACCCGACTTATATAGGGTGAGACACAAGTGCAAACAGTGAGTGACCTCTAGCGAAGCTCACGGGTACTCCAGCTAGAGATCGAGATAACTTCATCCAGAATCACTCCAGATCCTTCAGATTCACAGCTCACATTGGTGCTTCTTCTCTTCAGTTCACCTCACTCATTTTCTACAGGGTTCAGGTCAGAGGACTGGAATGGGTTCCATTTTTGTGTTGTTTTTGAGGTTTGTGTTTAGATTATTGTCCAGTTGGAAGATCCAAACATGGCCCCTTATAAGATTTCTAACAGCGTCAGTCACTTATGGATTTTTTTATCTGTTGGTATTTGATAGAATCAAATATACCATGTGTCTAAACAAGATATCCAGGACCTCCAGTAGAAATATAGGCCCTCAACATAAAAAATACAGCAGTATATTTCATTGTACATATGGGGTACTTTTTATCCCTGTCTGCACCAAACCCATCTTGAGTGTTTTCTGCTAAACTGAATTCTCTGGAGATTGTTTTTGGATGAGCTTGGATAATTTTATTGAAACCCTCCCAAACTACATGTGATGATGTAGGTGCTGTTTGACCATGTTTTTTTTTTTTTTCTGACCCAGAGACTCAACTGTTTTCTGCAATTCTCCAGCTGTAGTCCTTGGGGAGTCTGTAGCCACTCTAACTCTCCTTCTCAGCATGCATTAGGACGATATAGACACACGTCCTCTTCCAGGCAGTTTCATAACATTTTATGTTGATTGGAAATTCATAATTATTGCCCTGATGGTGGAAATGGGAATTTTCACTGCTCTAGCTCTTTTCTTAAAGCCACTTCACTAATTATCTTTTGCTGCACATCAGAAATGCATTCTTTGTTTTTTCTCATTGTGATGGATGATTCAGGGAATTTGGCTTTTGTTTTCCTTCTCAGCATGCATTTCTGGTGAAACAGGATGCCATAGCTGGATACTTTAATGTTCATAATCACCCTGGAGTGCTCAAAATTGTGAATATGAACGGGAATAGAGATATTTTACTCATAAGAATTTCTAGGGGTGACAATAATTGTGCCCAACGTGTATTTGAGAAAAAAATATATATTTCAAAATATTTCCCCCCATTTTAAATTCTTATTATCCAATGAAAATGTTTATTTTTGTGATTTAAAAAAGATTAAAGATCAAAATGATTAACAATGCAGATTAATTTTCACAGCCTTCTTTGATCATATTTATCAAGGGTGCAGATATTTTTGGCCATGACTGTAAGTGTTTCATGTTAACATCATGTGCATCCTTCAATGACAAAGCAAACATAAACATGTGAAACAAGCAAGCTTACTTTCTTTTATATATTTATCGAGGTAGTTAGTGTTGACAGATCTAGACTAATTAAACCTCACATGTGGTGTTAGAATGTCACGCAGTGTGACATCTATCACAGCAATTTTGCTGATGCTTGTAGCTTTCTGTGATAAGTGGGACTCAGCACAAACCTAGAATACCACAAACACACACAAGTGAGTATATAACTAATAATTGATTTAGAAAAGAGAAAGACGAGTCTGTGTCTGGATGTCTGAGGACAGATCACACAACTTGCATACTCAGTAGAAGTTAACTTAATTGTTGATGCATGTTCAGCATGCAACCAGTCCAGCCTGCACTAAAGAAAGTTTGTTAAGGTGTACTACAAGCTTGCAGATTTCATTAGTTAACTTAATATATTGTCATTGTTAACTTTATGTCTGTGTATTAGCCAATAAGTGTATTGTTAGCTGTTGAACACACATGAATAGCATCAAGCCTGTCAGCTAGTTAAACAGCTCATAGAGTCTCTTTCACATTCTGAGAACAACACTATAATACTTGCAATTAAAAGAAGAACACTCAATTACATGCCTTTAAATGAATTACATTTAAAATAAGTTACAGTATTTTCATAACTCAGTAATTAAATGCTACATATTAAATATTGTAATGTTGTTTAAGAGTTGGAATCCATGAATACATCTATTCAATAGCAATGCTAAGAGTTGACATGCCCAGAATCCCCCCCCCCCCCCAATATGGTTCTACCTTCTCATGTTTTCTCATTTTTGAGGTATTTTCTCATCTAGAGAACGAGGAAAATGAGCTGTTGAAGTTCTTCATTAGTCACGTGCCTCCTCCTGTCAAGCCAAGCCATGTTTTAACAGACAGAATACATTCAACTATTGTTACCTTCCCTGTGTGTTTTGAGCAAGGACACACCCTTTAACAAATGATAAATAACCCCAATGTAAAAAGATGGATCATGTTTAATATGTTCTGTGCATATAGCATGTGCATGTTTAATGTGTGAGATAATATATGCCACAGATGTCAAATTCACAGTTTGATCTTTTTAACAGCATGTTGGATTGTTGTCACGCTGCCTCATATCCTCCATTAACTTTCACTTTCGTTATCTTCGACTCAAAACCAGTCGAGCAGGTTCATAGTGCAGAGGTCGACAGCTCACACTTTACACAGCTCACTCTTTTAGGTAAGTGCAAGAGTATTTGTCCTTTAAATTGCTTTTTAATGTGTCGATGTTACTGTCGACTGTGACCTGAGTAAACATCTGGAACTGCGCTGTAAATATATAGACCGTCATTTTGAACAAACCTCTGAAGTCTGCGGTCCAAAGAATGAGCTACATGCGAACAGATATATGTGTGAAGAGGGCATTCGTCTTCAAGACCGATCACATTTAAATTCAATCTTTAGAAGTGTGTGTGTGTGTGTGTGTGTGCGTGCGTGCGTGTGTGTGTGTATCTTTTTGAGTTCGGTAAAGTTGGCATTTTGTACTAAACGAAAATGAAACTAAACGCACTTCTCTTCAGTCGTTTCAGTCTTATTAATTACTGACAGATCGAGCAATTGACAGCTTTATTATTTAACATCGAGACTTTCGTGATCATTTTAAGGTATCTGTCTGATGTTCGCCATATTTATATTGTTCTCTCTCTCGCTTGGTGTTGAGCAAGATTTCAAAGTAGGCTACTCTGTCTGTTACTTTTGAACAATAACGATTTGTTAAGGCAATTTTGGGATCATATTCAAGCACTATTTGGAGCATTTACATTTGTTTACAGACTTAAAAACGCTCAGTTGTGGTATTTATTCGGATGTTATTAGCTATTAATCAGAGCTAACGTTTTCTTTCAGTTGCTGATTTCCTCGCAGTCATGTCAGAGGGACAGACAGAAGTGCCAATGGATGTAGATGCATCGGTGAGTCACAGAGGAAGTTTAGTATTTATTTATGAATAACGTGTTATCATAAATAACCTATATCAATGCAAATTGGATATATCAATGAACAAACAGGGTTTTCAGGGAAAGTTCACAGATCTCATCTGCATTCACTTTACTCTAGTTTGTTCAGATAATCTAGTAATTTATTTTACTGTATTGTGTGCCATGCATTTTGTTGGTTCTCTGGCATATTTATTCTGATATTCTTAATCTGTCCATCTGCTTAATAAATCAATTAAAATGCAAATGTTTAGATCAAAAGCACTTGACAGATGAAAGTAAAGCAAAAGCAAAACATGCTATTAGACATTTTCATCACATTTAAAGTGTTGAAGTAAATATATGAAAACCAAGGCATGTACTTCTTAATTCTTCTCATTGTGAAAATATTGTTCATTTCAATAAGATGTAAAGGCAGTGGGACAGTCAGAACAATAACAACATAATATTGTGGCTTTCAGTTTTTATTCTGGATCTATGTAAAGTGACATTTTAAGAGTTTTACAAGATGTTAAATGTGTTTAGCTTAAAATGTTAATTAGACAAATATACATCTTGTTGTTACATAGACAAAATAGTGAAAACAAAGGGAATTTAAATATAAACCTACTGTAGGTATGCAACATAAAATTGTAAAATGTCCACAAACAAGTAAATCTGTCATAATCTATGTGGCAGTGATTTATGCACCATTTGTTTGTAAACATGTAAATTAAAAAGCAACACATAATTTTTCCCTAAACACCCTGGTCTTGGTCATTGTACTTGGTCAATTGCCATTAAATAGCTAAATACATTTAAGATTTGCTGAGAATGGTTGTTCTTGGTTTGTAGCAAGTAAGAATAAATGACCATGGCTATTATTGTTTTTGTTGATGATAATATTAGCGAGCTCCAGAGCCCAGTTTTGCAGATCAAAATATGGATGTAGATCAGGGTTCTAATCATCAGGTGAGTCACATAAAGTGATATATATATATATATATATATATATATATATATATATTTATATATATATAGTGCTGTCAAATTATTAATCACATCGAAAATAAAAGTTTTTGTTTACATAATATATGTGTGTGCATATGCATGTACAGTGTCCTCCACTAATATTGGCACCCTTGGTAAATATGAGCAAAGGCAGCTGTGAAAATAAATCTGCAATGTTTATACTTTTTATCTTTTACTCAAAAAATTCACAAAATTCCAACCTATCATTGAAGTAAAACAATTGAAAGTGGGGAGAAAATCTCATTGGGAAATAAATGCTTTCACTATTTCATGTTGGCCACAATTATTGGCACCCAATTATTGCAACGTCCTTTTCCCAGCACAACAGCTCTGAGTTTTCTCCTATAATGCCTGAAGAGTTTGGAGAACACCTGACAAGAGATCAGAGACCATTTTCTTCATACAGAATCTCTCCAGATCCTTCAGATTCACAGCTCCATGACGGTGCTGCTTCTCCTCAGTTCACCTCACTCGTTTTCTGTAGGGTTCAGGTCAGAGGACAGAGACAGCAATGGTAAAAGATTCATTTTGTGCTCAGTGACCCATTTTTGTGTTTATTTTGATGTTTGTTTTGGATTGTTGTCCTGGTGGAAGATCCAAACATGGCCCATTATAAGATTTCTAACAGAGGCAGTCAGGTTTTGATTTTTTATCTGTTGGTATTTGATAGAATCCATGATGCCATGCATCTGAACAAGATGTTCAGGACCTCCAGCAGAAAAACAGGCCCACAACATTAAAGATCCAGCAGTATATTTAACCGTGGACATGGGGTACTTTTTTATCCCTGTTTGTACTAAACTCATCTGGTGGGTTTGCTGCCAAAAAGCTATTTTTTCAGTTTCATCTGACCATAGAAGCCAGTGCCATTTGAAGTTCCAGTCGTGTCTGATAACTGAATATGCTGGAGCTTGTTTTTGGATGAGTGAGGACAATTTTTCATGAAACCCTCCCGAACAACATGTGGTGATATAGGGGATGTTTGATTTTTTTTTTTTAGGTTTCTGACCCCAAGACTCAACTATTTTCTGCAATTCTCCAGCTGTGATCCTTGGAGAGTCTTTGGCCACTCAAACTCTCCTCCTCACCGTGCTTTAGGACGATATAGACACACGTCCTCTTTCAGGCAGGTTTTTATCATCTTTAGTTGATTGGAACCTCTTAATTATTACCCTGATGGTGGAAATGGGGATTTTCAATGTTTTAACTCTTTTTTTACAGCCACTTTCTATTTTGTGAAGCTCAACAATCTTGTTCTTCACATCAGAACTATATTCTTAGGTTTTTCTCATTGTGATGGATGATTAAGGGAATTTGGCCTTTGTGTTCCTCATATTTATAATCCTGTGGAACAGGAAGTTATGGCTGGACAATTTCATGCTCCTAGTCACCCTGGTGTGCTAAAAAAATTAAATATGAATGGGAATATACTTCAGAGATATTTTACTCATAAGAATTTCTAGGGGTGCCAATAATTGTGGCCAACATTCATTGGAGAAAAACTGTTATTTCACAATGAGATTTTCTCCCCACTTTCAATTGTTTTACTTCAATGATAGGTTGGAATTTTGTGAATTTTTTGAGTGAAAGATCAAAAGGATAAACAATGCAGATTTATTTTCACAGCCGCCTTTGCTCATATTTATCAAGGGTGCCAATATTAGTGGAGGGCACTGTATATATTTAAGAAAAATATGTTATGTTTATATATTAAATATATTTATATATAATATAAAATATAAGAATATAGATATAAAAAGTTCATTTTTTTTCTTGTAACTTATTTCAAAAAGTGAAACTTTCATATATTTTAGATTCATTACATGTAAAGTAAAACTTATTTTTTTATTTTTATTTTTTATTTTTTTTATTTTGAGGATTAGAGCTTACAGCTCATGAAAGTCAAAAATCAGTATCTCAAAATATTAGAATATTTACATTTGAGTTTCAATAAATGACCATCCATAAGGTATAAATTCTGGGTATCTCTTGTTCTTTGAAACCACAATAATGGGGAACACTGCTGACTTGGCAATGGTCCAGAAGATGAACATTGACGCCCTCCACAAAGAGGGTAAGTCACAGAGGGTCATTACTGAAAGGTGTGGCTGCTTACAGAGTGCTGTATCAAAGCATATTAAATACAAAGTTGACTGGAAGGAAGAAATTGGGTAGGAAAAGGTCCACAAGCAACAGGGATGACCGCAAGCTTGAGAATACTGTCAAGCAAAGCCTATTAACACACTTGGGAGAGCTTCACAAGGAGTGAACTGAAGCTGGAGTCAGTGCATCAAGAGTCAACACGCTCAGATGTCTTCAGGAAAAGGGCTACCAAGCCACTTCTGAAACAGAAACATCATCAGAATTATCTTACCTGGGCTGTGGAGAAAAAGAACTGGACTGTTGTCTCCCTTCGATGTCCTCAGGGGATCGGTCTGCCAACCCTGCCACCTCGTGTGCTTCAGGGCTTAGCGGTCTCCGGGCAGCATATCTCAGGGTCCACCTGGAAACGTAGTGGCCTTTGGGATGCCCGCCCCCTCCGAGGAGGGTTTCAGAGCGGTCAGTTCAGACGCTTCCTGCCGGTTCGCTGTTTCAGGACGTCATTCTGACTGCACAACTAAACAGAGCGTGGCTTATTGTGCTCCCCCACCTAAGAATGGGGACACGGGAAGCATGCTCAACCGCAGCCGTCAAAGTGTAAAACGGATCTGAGGACCGTTATTATTTCTAAAAAGGCTGAGGGAAAGAAGACCTGACGCCCGAGGGCTCAGGCCAATGTCACTCACCGTCAAACAGTTTCAGAGACTGTTAGGTCTTATGGCAACAGCATCCAACGTGATACCTTTTGGACTGTTGTACATGAGACCCATGCAGAGGTGTCTCAGGACCAAAGGGTTTTCCCCGAGGGGTAACCACTTTTCACATAATCAAGGTCACGCGGCGATGCTTACGTGCCTTGGTAATGTGGAAGAAACCTTGGTTTCTGTCCCAGGGTCCCATGCTGGGAGCTTCATGTCGTCGCAAGATGCTAACGACAGATGCCTCTCTCATGGGCTGGGGAGGAATCAAGTCAGGGTCTGTGGAGGGACCATCATCTCTCATGGCACATCAACCGTTTGGAGATGTTGGCTGTATTTCTTGGTCTCAAGAATTTCCTAGCAGATCTCAGGGGCCACCATGTGCTCGTCTACTCAGACAACACATCGGTGGCCTCCTAAATAGATTACCAGAGGGGTTTGCGGTCACGTCCACTTACAAACTAGCGTGCCAAATCCTCCTGTGGTCCCAAGGTCCTGTTGTCTCTGTGAGCAGCTTACATCCCGGGGGTCCACAATATAGGAGCAGACATCCTGTCAAGACAGGGGCTGAGGCCCGGGGAATTGAGGCTCCACCCTGACATGGTGGAGCTGATATGGTGGGAGTTCGGCCAGGCACAAGTGGACCTGTTTGCGTCTCGAGAGACGTCTCACTGTCCACTCTGGTTCTCCCTCACGCATCCAGCTCCTCTCGGACTGGACGTGATGGTGCACACATGGCCGAGGCTTCGTCTGTATGCATTTACCCCGATCACTCTGCTCCCGGGAGTCCTGGAGAGAGTTCTCCGGGACCGAGTTCTACTACTTCTCATTGCCCCGCGGTGGCCGGGCAGAGTATGGTTCCCAGATATAATATCCCTTCTTGACGGGCCTCCTCTGCAGCTCCTTCGTGCCTGTAGGTGACTTGCTCAGACTTTAAGCTAGTGACAGCTTCGGTCAACTCACCAAGGCTGTTTCCCAAAAGTTCCCAAAAGTATCATAAGCTTAAGTACATCGTAGACCCATTGAAACCAATGGAGCTACGATCAACTTACACTCACAATGCTTTTGGTAAACGCAACCCTGATCATTCCCTCCCTCAATATTATATACCTGATGATGTGCTACAGTGACTGATTCAAATTAACTGCTAACACTTTATTTTAAGGAACAATTTGGCACCATTGTGTTAGTACTTATAAAGCACGTATCAATGCCTTTTTCAGCATTACCATCTTTTAGATCTTGTACCCCATACATAAACTTAACTATCTTACTAACTATTAATACACAGCAAATTAGGAGTTTGTTCAGGGAAAACTCTTAGTTAATATTGAATATGTGTTCCCTATTCTAAAGAGTTATCAGTTAACTTGATAGGAGTCAAATGACTCTGACATTTATTTATTATTGTAGCCAGCTGTCCAATTAAAAATGATGAAATAAAGTGCTTTTACAACGAAAACAATGTAACATATGAAAACATAACTTATTCATGTTTTGGTGTAGTTTATGGTCTGCAAGTGCTATTTTACATTATAATATAGCTCATAAACATATCTCGACCATGAGTATAGATTATTTTTCATATACAACAATGACTCTGAATTCATAATTGTTTTTAAAATAACAGGACATTTGTAGAAATGGTGATGAAAATAAAACCCAATCCCCTCCAGCACCAGTGGATACTGCTACATTTAAAATCAAAGTGATCAGCCCAACACCCTTTCCAGACAAGTGGAGACTAAAATTAGAGAAAGCCCTTCAGAGCTGGTTTGTCAAACCGGAAAATCACAGAGAAAAGCAAGGAGAAAATAAAGGATCTGTCCTCAGCTTTGAACTTATGGATGGTGGAACCTGTGCAGAGGTGCAGATAACACCATCAACAGGTGAAATGATTTATGATCATTCATTTTAATACAGTTTAAATCGTGTAGATTCTAGTATCTGAAATAGCTCAAATAAATAAAGTGTTTTATTATTATTTTTATATTATGCAAAGGCAAATACCAATGTTGGTGTGAACAGTTTAGGAACATATTACTTTACATATAACAATTACAGATGACATTTTTAGAAGCGAAGAGTTATGTTTTAAGTACATATTTACTTTTAAAGTTGACTGACAACAACTATCAAAGCCCACTCAAACCAAGAGCTATAACTATAATGATAACTACTGTATATTAACATTCACATTAAAAGACAATAATGTTATGTTTATTCTAAGCATGTGTGTCAGTTGTGTCCTGTCTACATAATTGCAATGCATGGTTTAAAGGCAGATAGATTTTGATTTGCTGTCAATGTTTTATCATTCTTCAGCTGAAAAAAGCTCACTATATTGAAGTGAAAACACTGAACAACATGCTTTCTTGCAGCTGAATGGTTCTTTCTGACTGATGTTACTTTTATATTTTAAAATATTTCTCTCTATAGCTCTAGAAAAATTTAAAAAACACAAGACTGTATCTTTGAACATTACTAAACATGAAAATAAGGACGTGATCGCACAGATTTGTCTGGATGAAACACATTTTGTGACTGTATCACAAAACACCTCCAAACCGGACAAGAACAGAATTCCATCATCAAAGGTATCATATTTACTTTTTTTCTTTTGATTACCTGAGAGAACCAGGGGTGGATCTAGGAAATAATTTACAGACCCCCTGCAGCTAATTTCATCCCTTTAAATGCATCTTTGATAATCAAAATGACAAATTTAAGAAGCTTGAGCTCTACTCTCTTACCTCCTTGAGTATATGGAGATCTGTGAATATGCAAATTAGTCCACAAGTGCACAGAACTGAGCACTAGGCCAAATTCTGCCGTTTTGAGTAGATTCGGATGAACCTAGTCACATCAGATTGGCCGCTGCATTCAAGAAATCAACAGATATGTATCTGATTGGCTACATTACTCAATGCTGCAAGAGCACGCCATAAATAAAAACCTTTGACCTGTAGATGAAAGTGAGATTAGTTGATTTTGCTAAGTGAGATTGAATGAGAGAATCAGTAAGATGATTTGATCTTCCATCACTACCCTCAGCTTTCACTCTCCTGCAGAGTTTAGTTCTGACTCCGATTAAACGCACTTTTCTGTAGCTAGTAATTCTTGTAATTCTGAAGGCATTGATTAGCTTGTTCAAGCATGTTTGATCATGCCCACTCCTGATCTAGATCCTGCTTCGTGACAGCATCATGTTTAATTATGAGCAATAATTTGACATTTGAAAGAAATGGCAATATAGCAAATCACTGTGACAGGATCCGATTTCCAAAGGATGTTTGAGTTTTAGTTATTAACAGAGCTGCTCACAGGAAAAAAATATATTGCTCAGCGCTTGCTATTCCTAAACTCAGGAGACTTAGATGAGATTTTTCATTTACATCTCATTTTAGTATAAACAGCATTTCAGATATTTCTCCTAAAATTCCTTTTTAGAAATAGATGTAGATATAAATGAGACATGATAACTATTTGAGGAAAACATTTTTAGTCAATAGTCAATAGTCAAAACTGAGAATGTGGTGGAAGAAACATAATATCTCTTTATAGTCTTGCTGCAATCTCTATCAAGTCTCCATTATAGGAATATTTTTAATAGGCTTGCTTTTCCTAAGATCACGAGACTTAGCTGATTCTCTTAAATGGCTAATTTTAGTCTCAACAGTGTCTCAGATGTTTCTCCTAAAAATCCTTAGGAGAAACCAAAGTAGACACAACTGAGACATAAGAAAGTTCAGAAAGAAAGGAATCCAAAATGACAATGGGAGACAAACGTGTTAGAAATGTGTGAGATATCTTTATTGTCTTGCTGTAATCTATTTCTTTCTTTCTTTCTTTCTTTCTTTCTTTCTTTCTTTCTTTCTTTCTTTCTTTCTTTCTTTCTTTCTTTCTTTCTTTCTTTCTTTCTTTCTTTCTTTCTTTCTTTCTTTCTTTCTCTTTTATTTATTTATGTAGCACAGTATAAATACAACTAAGTTGCCCAAAGTGCTTTACAAAATAGACACAGACAATAATACCTAAATATAATGATAGTACACACAATGGGCCTCATTTACGAAACGAACGTACGACCGAAAATTGGGCGTACGGTCGTTTCTACGCAAAACTTGGAATTTATCAATATGGACGTGAGCGGTGGCTACGATCAAATCTCACGTCAGGTCTGAGCTCGTGTACGCAAGTTTTGATATAGGGTGACGTCCGTGTACGCTTTACCCTTTTGATAACTGAAATGAATGATGACAAATAAAAAGATTACGTTTTTTTTTGTTTAGTATAACAAATGTAAAAATGAATTTCGATGCGATTTCTTATTTTCATTACATGAATAAAGTACTTATTTTCTATCTCCTTGTACAATTGTGCCACGATCTGGAACCTCAGTTAAGGAAAGAAACCCAGCGTTCACATGCCATTCCTGTGCCTGTGATGGTGCTCTCAACTTTGGGGTTTTGGCCACCGGGACCTTTCAGCGGGAGATAGGTGATAGATCTGGGATTTCACAGCCAACATTTAGCAGAACTATGCCAGCAGTGTTGGCAGCTATGAAGTCATTTTTTCGCCGGTATATACAATTTCCCTATGATGATGGTCAGAAGTCTGTCATTAAGAGAGAATTGTATGAGATTGCTGGGTTTCCTAATGTGGTTTGTGTAATTGACTGTACACATGTGCGGTTAAAGGCACCATCCATGAATGACTATGCGTTCATCAATCGCAAAAATGATCACTCAATAAACGTGCAAATAATTTGTGATGCCAAACTATCCATACTAAACATGGTGGCCTGGGGGGACGCACGATTCTTTTATTCTTCAAAATAGCAGTGTTGGGACTAATTCCTTTCACTCCGCTTTTCAAGCTGCCGAACAATACAAGTTGGTTCGACTGAACTTGCGAGGTTAAAGTTTCAATTTCTACATCGGAAAAATTCCTCTTTTTGGCCGGATTACGTTTCTCCATGTCGCAAAATCTAGGGGCGAGGCCTCACTAATTTATAGGGGCGTGACATGTAAATTACGATCGATTTCAGCCGCCGGATTTATCAAGGTGCGATCATTCGTACGATGAGATTGGCAGCATACGAATGTTTGATGAATCACACGTGAACCTTGTCGTAAGCTGATTTGTGCGCTCGAATCTGCGCTCGTTTCTACGTTGGATTGATAAATGAGGCCCATTAAAACTAATTAATTCGTTAAAAAAAACATCAGAGTTGGTGCCATTCAAATCGCAAGTGGCAACTTATTCCACAGATTTGGACCGATCACCGCAAATGCCCGATCACTCTAACCCTTTAAATATTATAAATATGTTTTATTGCTCAGAGGTTACTTTTTTATTGCAATGGGGGTTGTGATCTCAAATAACTTTACAAAGTGTGCACCAAGTCAAATGCCTCAATATGTGTCAACGTTTCTTTATGAAACCATTTAGACAAAAAGGTTCTTCAAAGATGGAAGCGCTTTTATTTTTAAGAGTGTTTGCATTAACAATCAAAGTAGCCAATTAATAATCAAGACTGAGTCATAAGTCCTTAATGTGCCTTTCAGCAAAGAAAGTTCCAGGGTTACATTTTCTGTAAATCAGTTTTGATTAAGGCATCCAGTACATTACTATTTCCAAAAACAAATGATGTGCCTAAGTACATAAACATTGTCCTATAAAGAGTAACATTATCCTTATTTCTGCATAATTTATCTCTCAATATAGCCTCTCTGATATATATAGCTAACTCTGACTTTATGATACCCCCCCCCCCCTTTATTGTGTGGCTTTCAAGTACAGCACTTGAGTTGGTGCACACTTTGTAAAGTTATTGGGATCTCTTCTAAAGCTTTATAGGAGACAGATATGAGAGCCCCAGATTATTTACCTAAAGAGAAGAATTTAAGCAGTGTGTGATGTTGTTGAGATCTCTAATCTAAACTTTTGGGGAGAAAAATGTGAGAAATCCAGTCTCTAGCTAAGGAGAAAAATGTGAGCACAGTGTGTGATGTTGAGATCTTTTCTAAAGCTTTAAAGAAGACAATTTTGAGAGAGTTATAGTTTTGTCTCCAAGTTTGAGAAGCAGGAGATTCAAGCAAAAATCTCCATTTGATCTTAGAGTAACCCCATTTCTGTCTAGGAAACATATTTGAGATTTGAGATTTTTCTTTCCTATGGGTGGAAATGGGTGTTGTACAAGGTCAAGCTTTATGAAAAAAATGCTTTACACAGTAATCAAAATAAAATATTTTAAAATCTGTGTAATTAATAAAGGTAGGTGATAAAATTAATGATAATTCTGATTAATTAAAGTTAGTCCTCATGTCGTTCCAAACCCGTAAGACCTTCGTTAATCTTCGGAACACAAATGACAATATTCTTGATGGAATCTAAGAGCTCTCTGACCCTCCAAAGACAGCAACACAACTGTAATGTCCCCAGGTCCAGAAACGTATAAGGACATTAGGTAAAGTAGTCCATGTGACATCAGTGGCTCAGCTTCAATTTTGTGAAGCTACAAGAATACTTTTTGTGTGCAAAGATTTGTGCGTTTTTTTATGTTTTGTAATTTGTAATTTATTCATTGTAATTTTCACTGTGGGTATCAAATCCTGAAATAAAACCCCATCATATGTTTTTAGGTAGACAGCACTCAACCTGTGACTTCTGCAGCATCAGGTGACACAAATAATGGTGCAGATGTTCCAAGTGATACTAAGACCATTAAAACTGATGAAGCCCCTTCCGAGACCTCAGCTGGACTCCCCGTTCCCCTCCTTCATTTCTGGTACATGCTTAACGCTTACAGAAAGGAGCTGGAAGCTAATTGAGAAAGAACATGGAGTCTCTATGGATTCAGAAGTGTCCGTCTCATTCAAACCCACCCAGAGATCAAGCCCTGATTCTGTCTCCAAAGCCTCCGAGGACTTTCAGAAACTTCTCACTGAATGTGTGGATAGTTTTAGTGAAGCTACCATTAATCCTAATGACATGGATTCAGATATTGTGAAGGAGACCTTTCGTAACATCCAGTCAGAGAAGACAAAGATGATGTTCACCATGTCTGCCAGTGACTGCCGGTTCTTTGGACCGAAGAAATTTACAGACTTGATTAAAAGAGAGACATCAAGAGAGGAACAACAATTCAAAGATAAACCAAATGAAATGGATTTAGATAACATTTCTCCACAAAGAAGATCTTCACTGCACATGGACATGAAAGACCTTCAGACTCAACTTGAGATGGACAAGGTTCATTGGGATCTGATAAAACTTTCCTATGAGGAACAATTATCACAGCTTGAAACAAAGTACAGTGTGTCATTTAATGAAGAAAAAGTGCAGAAAAATGTCATTAAGATTCAAGCTCGATCGAAAGGATTTCAGCATATTAATCTGGAAAGTCATGCCCTCAGAGCTTTAACACATCTGTACCAGAAACTAGCCTCAGCCGCTGTCAGCTGTGAACTCAAAAACCCTACAGATAAAACTGATGTGGCTTCATTAGTAGAGAAACTTCAGCAGCAGCATTATTGTGTTGTTGCAGCAGATGCATTCAGTCCATGGAAGCTCGTAGGACTGCCAGAACATCTCGGTCCTGCCATTGCTGATATTGAGAAGACACTTCAGAAGAATGTGTTTGATGACAAGATGAAGAAACTGATTGGTTACTCAGAGGACATCCCTCATGCAAGAGGAATCAGGTGGAATCAGACGCCTGATTATGGTCCAGGAGCAGTGGGTGGAGCAGGACGGGATGAGGGAGTGAATTTTAGAGGGAGAAGTGAAACAGATACTAGTTTCGATGAAGAATCAAAAGATGATTCTAAACATGACAGTAAAGGTGCTCACGCTGAAGAGGAGACATGCCCTATTTGTATGGACAACTTCAAAAACAAGACAAAACTGAGATGTGGGCATGAATTCTGTCAGGAATGTATAAATATGTCAGTGAAGAGTCTGGGATCCATCTGTCCTGTGTGTAAGGAAGTGTTTGGGAGATTGGAGGGAAACCAACCGGATGGAAATATGCATGTAACAAAGAGCAGGTTCAGTCTCCCTGGATATCCACAATGTGGCACTATTGAAATATACTACAACATACCTGGTGGTATTCAAACGGTAAGAGTATGTAAGCACTTTGCAAAAGGTCTACAGCAGGGGTGCCAAATCCTGTTTCTGGGGATCTACCTACCTGCAGAGTTCAGCTCCAACCCTGAAAAACATCTTCAGGAGCACCTGATAATTACAGACAGGTGTGTTTGATCATCGTAGGAGCTGAATTCTGCAGGTCTACGGTCTACAGATTGTGTTCTCCAGGTGTGTCAAACTCTGCTCCTGGAGGGCCACAGTCATGCTTTAAGCCCGAAAAACACCGCAGGATTTTGTGCCAATTGTGGCGATTTCCGATTTGCCACGACTGTTTCACGATGCCACTCTTTCGTCTGGGACAGCCGAAAATCGTGCAGTGTGTTTAGGGCTTTAGTTCCAACCTTAACTAAACTCACCTGAATTAACTAATCAAGCTCTTACTAGGCATACTAGAAACTTCTTGGCAAGTGTGTTGAAGCAAGTTGGAGCTAAACACTGCAGGACACCGGCCCTCCAGGACTAAATTTGGGTACCTCTGCTGTAAAAAACAATGAAAACACAAACACACAATATAAGGCATAAATAGCTTCTACACTTCTCAAAATTATCTGTTATTTTTAAACCAGAAGCATCTATGATATCTGTGACGTCCTTGTACTCTAGGTCCATTTCTGTTTTTAAATAGTTTTGATTAATAAAAGTACAGTAATCCATCTTTTAAAATGATTTTTTAGGAGAAGCATCCAAACCCGGGAACGTCTTTTCCTGGGGCAAATCGTCATGCATACTTGCCAGACAACAAAGAAGGAAAAGAAGTACTTGCACTGCTGCAGAGGGCTTTTCAACAGAAACTGATCTTTACTGTTGGGAAATCTACAACTTCTGGTATAGATAATGTAGTTACCTGGAATGACATTCATCATAAGACCAACAAATCGGGTGGGCCTGAAAGGTATGAGTTCATATACAATTAGCTTTCAATTTTCTATGATGTTCAGTAAAACCAGTAATCAAGCATTGCATATTTGTTTGGGATTAATGTAAAAAACTTGAATATCTTGTTTTCTTTTGTTACAGTTATGGGTATCCAGACCCTGACTACCTGAAGAGAGTGAAAGATGAGTTAAAAGCCAAAGGCATTGAATGAGGATTTGATTTGTATGTTCTCAAATGCACAACTAAGACATGGTATTATTTTCCAATTAACCATTTATAGAGTATCAGATTTATATCTATATTTTGAGCTTTTGTTCTGTGTAAAACTCTGCAAATCTGCAAATGTTAAATCTCAAAATGATTTTTTTAAGGTTAGGAAGAGAGTACAAAATGTTTTCACATACCTGTTCTCACTGTTTGATCAGTTTTCCATAAGTGGAGATACTGCTGAGAAAAGATTGTCCAAAAACTCTTCGCTTTAAAGGAGCTACAGAAGTCAGTGGCTGAGAATGACATTTCAGTGGGTCTAAAGAGTTTTTACAAGGCACTGTATATATAGGTATTATTTTAATTAAGGTAATGGACTTTCATTGTTTAATTGTAATGGAATGTTTTAGCCTGGAGTTGTCTTGTGATTTTTTTTCATGCTTTTACAATGCAAATAAGAAGTGAGTAGGCCCTTTACAAAGTATCCGCACAAGTGAGTAGTACTTATTTTAATATGGGCCTATGGGAAAACTTATTCATGCAATTATACATAGATTTTAATGTTCAAGTTTAACATTTAAAATTTTAGTTGTGATAGTAATGTGTAACCACAATTTATCAGAGAAATCAACCTACCAATGGTTTACTTAAAGAGATCTGTGCATATAATAATAACAATAATTCCTTACATTTATATAGCGCTTTTCTGGGTACTCAAAGCGCTTTACATAGAAGGGGGGGGGGATCTCCTCGTCCACCACCAATGTGCAGCATTCACCTGATGAATAACGCTGAATGCAAAGCATACAAAACATGGCACACTTCATCAAATCTTTCACAAGCTGCCTCTAAAAAATGCTTTCCATCATGTTGATTTTACCTTTAAAATGTATGCTTTTTTCTCAGTACACCCATTCATATTTTATATCTCGTTTTCAGAAAGCAAAAGTTTACTTAATCTCAGATCAAATTGGAATGATTAATCTTTTTTTTGTTACAAATGACAAACTTTTTTTGGACAAAATGTACTGAACTTCTAACTTTGGGGAAGTTTTTTTCCTTGTCAAGAAGTTTTAAAACAATAAATAAACAAATCAGCTTAAAAATATTTACGTTTGTTGTTAGTTTGTTGCTCTTGTAGGGTTTAAAAGTAACAAAAACCTTTGTGTTCCTGTTATAACTCCTGCTCTTTGATCTTCCTCTTCCTCTCTACTTGAGCTACTGTTACTGTTAACACTTTCATTTACAAATTAGGTCCAAATTGGTTTTAAGTTTAAACAACACTGATGTGCTCCTTACTGCAATACAATGAAATCACATTCTCGTAACATTCTCCCACATACCCTGCTATTCTGCCTGTGCTTATTATTTCAGTTATTGGTATTAGTAGTAGAGGGTGATGATAAATTAACAAATGTACCATCATTCTGATGACGTTTTGTTGTCATTCAGTAATCCTACAGCCTGAACCACTGTAGGGAAACTACCTTTTGCAAGGTCCATTTTTTTTTGTTCTCCTACAATTTAGGTAGGAGTTTGTTGCCATGGCTAACATCATGTCATCAAGTCAAGCTGCATTCAGAGGATTATGACCTTCTAAGGTTTCATAGCCAAGAAGAAACACAAATGGCAATCTGTAAAAATGCATACTGATGATTCAGTTGTAATGGTGGCTCATTATCTCGGAGTTATACTCCAAACAAAGTATGCTTTGAGAAAGTGTGCAGAGGCCACAAGGATCTGTGACTCCAAGACTGTATAAGTTGTTTTCAATAACTTTTATCTGACTTGTATCCAGGGGCGGATTTAGTGAATTGGGGGCCCCAGGCAAAATATAGGAATGGGGCCCTATACATTTGCACACATCTGAGATCTGTACGTCGTGGTACCATCACAGATCAACCTGAACATTTCTTTCACCGGTTGGAATGATCCTTTTCCGGAATTGTTGCTGGTTGCCCTTGTGTCCGATGTTTCTTCCTCTGTATGTTGCCTCTTCAATTTTTCATGTACATGTTATAATGGCTTTGAATTGGGGGCTTTGTTTTGTTATAATTTTTTTGTTGCTTGTTGCCCTTGTGTCCGATTTTCTATTAGCATGTTATAATGGCTTTCTTTGTTTTTTTATTGTTTTTTTTATTAGCCATTCACAAATTAAGATTACCCCCACTTCTATGTCTGGTGCCCAAGCTAAAACTTTGAAATGATTTAGGGTAACCATGCTACAAAGTGTTTCGTATATCTATATCACGAGAAAGGTTTTATATCCACTATGACTTATGTATTATACTGTGGAAAAGCCTAGGTATTGGTCACATCACACCTCAAGTATTTTAAACAAGGAGATGCTAAAAAAGTCAACTCATAATGATTAAATCCCCAGTAAACAAGTCAGAGGCAAATTGTGGCAAGGAACAAAAAAACATTTTGGTGGTAACAGGAGAAAAAAAATATTTTGGAGAACCCAGGCTACACCGGGGAACTAGCCTAATAATTTTAAACAGTCAAAATAAAAATATAAAGCAGTCATCGGATGTAAACTTCACTTTACACGTTGTTTGAACAAAAATATGTGTTGGATGTGTGTGTACACATCCATCCTATAATGAAACAATAATCTGCCCAGTGTTTTTTTTTTTTCATATATTTTTTTTTAAATCCCCTTTCTCAAAATCAGGCTGTTCTGAGGTTCCTGCAAGAATGATGTAGTTCTGCACAGGCCTCCTCCCACGATAGTTGATTGACAAGACCGTCTTACCTTAGACCCGCCCTGAGTGAGCTGAGAGCTGTCCTCCATTGTGTCGACTCCGGTGAAGGGGAAGACAAGATGTCTCAGATTAAGGGATTAAAGTGTTATTGGATGTAGTTATGAATATAGCAAGTTGTCATTTACTCCCGACATCTGAGCCACTGAAGATGCAGAGGATTAACGTTACTTTCATTTTGAAGGGAATGCACTGATCCCGATCTGCCTAAATGCATTTATGTGTTCACGCGAAACATTCGTGATCCAGCTTCATCTACAGAAGAAGTGAGTATAAGGGTTTTTATGCATCTTTGCAAATCACCTTTCCTAATAATGTGCTAGTTAGCAAGTTTCGCTGCTGAAGTTTACAGCCTGCTCGTCACCCCATGGAAGAGAGGGGCAGGGAGAGCAGAGCTCATTAACATTTAAAGCAACACAGACTAAAAAACAGCTACCACCAGCCAGATGTGGAGGTTCCAGAGTATTGACACGGTTGCCAAATTGGGGCCCATCACTGAGCATGAGCACAGAGATACCAAGTCTGGGTGGGCCACACTCTTAAAAATAAAGGTTCCAAAAAGGTGTTTTTGCAGTGATACCATAGAAGAACAATTTTTGGTTCCAAAAAGAACCATCCAATGAACAGTTCCTAAAATAATCATTTTTAAGAACATTTAAAAAAATCTAAAGAACCTTTTTTGACTATAAAGTACTTCTTCTGCATTCGAAAGGTTTCATGGATGTTCAAGGATCTTCTTAGAACCATTGATGCAAATAAAGAACCTTAATCTTTAAGAGTGCAATACCAGCAGGACCAGTGTATATATTTGTATATATACACAACTGTCACTGTGTTGTCCATCAGGACCAACACGTTCTTGCCCTGGATCAATGGTAGAAACCTCAGCAGGGCAAGGCAATTGGTGCATCAGCACAGCGGAGGTCCTGTCCAGGAGCCCGAGCCTGTGTGCCCCTTGCACATGACACCCCCGTCTGTCTTGGATGTGTCTCTTGTTGTGACAACAACATGCTTGATTCTTGCTCAAAGGGTTCTCTGCCTGTAGAAATGCAAGGTCTTTCAGAGGGCTGAACATATGGCGACAGATAGGTGTGATGCAATGCGTGCCATGCACAGCACCATGCCCTTCACAGTGCTTGACTGGCAGACTCATATGCATGGTGACTGAGTCCAACTCCATCCTGAGAACAGAAAAGCTCAGCACTGGGGAGAGCTTGCTTTTTTCCCATTTGACTCAACCGGGTGACGTGCCTAAGAACAAGGATTATGTGTACACACAATAAATCTTGAGACTGAGCTAGAATCAGCCAGTTGCAAGATAATTGAAGATGTGAATGCCCACTTCCCTTAACAGGGCAAGGGCAACCTCTGTGACTTTCACGAAGGTGAGAGGGACAGTCCAAAACGTAGGACCTCCCTGCTAAAGAAAAATCCAGCATAAACCAGCATGACTTCCATGCTGATCCAAGCTGGTTTATGCTGGTTAATGCTGGTCCTAGTTGGTTTAATCTGGTGTAATGCTGATAGTGCTGGTCTAGCAGGTGGACCAACATATGGAGCTGGTAAAGCTGGCTCAGCAGCATGGTTTGATGGTTTTGTGTCACTAAAAATGTCAAATAAAAGCAAAATGATAAGCTCTTTTAATGGTACAGTTAACAATAACTTGTAATTAAAGCTGTTTTGGGAATTGTTTAAGCATCCTCTGGTGATATATCATTGATTGTATGTGCTGCTAATTTCTTCAAAGGCTGTGTGGCTGTAAGTCAGTTGTAGTCATTGTATTTCTGCTCATCTCTTCTCTTATTTTCCTTGTTCCTCTTATCTTCAGTGATTCTGCTTGACAACTGTAGTCAATCATCACTTGTAGACTGAATCTACTTTATTTCACTAACTACAACGCTGCTTCATTGTTACGTTTATTTTCTATATATTGGGACCATATGAAAACTGAGCAGTGTTTGTTCAACAGTTTAACAGCATTTGTCTGTGTGCCAGTAAGCATGTAATCAGCAACATGCATATTTCTTAATTAAATCATTTATAAAAATTAATTTGGAAAATTATCTTGGGCTTTATTTAACTTCAAACACACAATATGAAACGTGCTATATAACATGTATGCAAGTTTAGTTGGAATCCGTGGCGTAGCGTCTGGGTATGCAGGATATGCAGGTGCATATGGGCCCGGGCAGATTGGGGGCCCGCCGAGCCGAGTGGGAACTTTTAATTGAAACAAATCTCCGCCCGAGTCCGATCCCAGTCCGTGTGTTTTTTCTCTCTCTCCCCCTTTACACATAGCTGCTGTTGTAGCCATTAAAAAAAGTTTAATGGCAAAGTGCTTATATTTTGTTTTATTTCTTTGTTAAGTTAATTTAGAAACATGAGTGGAACATTTTATGTGTGTTAAATGCAAGGTTTTATTTAATCTTTTTATACCAAGCGGCCAGCGCTAGACAGTTAGTTGAGCATATGTTTTATCAGATTAGCCTTCTCAAATAAACATGATTTGAGACATAAAAAACTTAATGCATTTCATAATATAAATAATAAATGTAAGATAAATGTGTGATAAATATCTAATCGTTTGTGCTAAAAGTGGAAGCTGAAGCGCGCTTTGAAGGACACGGAGGCGCTAGCGTTTTTTTTTCTTAATAAGTGTTGAAAATTAAAATACACCGTAATTTTTCCTCATAAAGGTAAGAGTATACATAATTCGAAGCTGCAAATAGTTGTATTTGTGTGCACTCACTTTATCAACAAAACATTTTGCTTTTGTAAAATAAGGAAAACAAATGGGGTGGTCACACACACACACACACACAACTAAACAAACGCTGGTCCACCAATATACCAGCATCTCAAGTGGCAAAATGTGCAAATCGTCCACCAGCAGACCCGCTTCCCATGCTGAGATCCCGCAAACCAGCAACCAGCCTCCCATGCTGGTCCCAGCGTGCAAAACATAGCTTATACAGGTGACCAGCAACGCTGGAATTTTCAGCCGGGCTTATACTGATATGCCTGACCTTCAAGAGCAAACCTAAGAAATGTTTAGTGGTAGCCTAATGCAACCCCTTTTTGGTGTTCTTGGCACTGGCCTGGTAAACAGGCTGCATTGCTTTCCTGCAGTCAGCTTGACACTTTAGCTTGGCTTTATCTCCTCTATCCACTGGGGGGCAGTATCATATACACTAAGACAGGGATCTCCAACCCTGCTCCTGGAGAACTACCATCCTGCAGACTTCAGTTCCAACCCTGCTGCAACACACCTGTCTGTAATTATCAAGTAGCCCTGAACACCTTGATTAGCTGGTTCAGGTGTGTTTGATTGGGGTTGGAGCTGAAATATTCAGGATGAAAAGTAGCTCTCCATGAGCAAGGTTGGAGACCCCTGGACTAAGAGTTTCACACAAAAACCACATGTTTCAGAGGTTCAGACAGTTATAACGCTTAAGTAGTAAAAGCTACAGGTTTTATTTCATTGCTGTATAATAGGTGAAGACCACATAACACAGGCCTGCCACAATTACAATAGTTTATTTATCATTTTTTTAAAGGATCATTAACTTTGAACTGACTTCAAAGGCACTTCCTCAGATTTTGTTGATCTTGTTGACCCTTTATCCTGTTTTGACAAGGACTCACAAAAGCCTACCGCAGGGAGACAGGTAGCACTTTCCAAAAACAACAACTCGGAGGGAGTTTAAAGTTGTTGAGACAAAGAGTGCATTGTGCATTTTCCCATGCCTGAAACATCTCACAGTTTGTAGTCAAATAAGGGCGATAGAACACAATGTACTCATAACATGGCTTTTGTTCAGCGCTATGAACTACATGCCTGTACCATGGTATGAAAACACTGATTATTTTTAACGAAAAACATCTTGAATGTTAGTATGTAATTAAGGAATTTATATAAAGATTTTCACTGGATTAAGATTCAGCTAAGTCTAATGTATAATACTGATATTTATTGTATTACTGAATGCACTAGATTATAGTCTTCTCTACAATGTCAGCATTTAAGTGAATGTTTTGATTTAAGAGAATCTGCTGATTATATCTGCTTCATTACAGGAGGCTGTGAATGAAAGTGAGTGAGTGTTTCAGGATGAATGTCTGGAATGTTGCGATGACAGAAAAGCAGAGTGATACAAATAGTGAAACACCCCAGAGCTGTTACACTGTATTTCAGTTACTCTGTATGGAGCACACTCAATTTTAGCAAAGTTCATACTGTGCTGCATATCATTTTTCACTGATGTGCTTCAAATGATTTCTAATGGCTTAATGTTGGTTCTTATGTAATCTGACTTATGTACTCTCAGAAAGAAAGGTACAAAGGAGTTTGTGCTTCAAAGAACACATGTGTCCCTTTCCACTAAATGTGCTTTAGAAATCTGAACACCTTTCAAATCATTTTGTAGCTGCCTTTTATGATTATGGTTAAAATTCTTGTTTTTCATGTTTACAATAAAGGCACTAAGCCCAAGACATCGTTCAATAACAGCAGATAATAACAGCAAAAAAAACATAATTTGCTCTCATTTGTTTTTCTATTTTTCATCATTTGAAAGTTTAAAACATATACATATATAATGTGTTTTTAATGGACAGGTTAATATTTGAAATCACATTTTTGGTAGTTTTCTTTTCATTGCAACCTTTCACTGTTTTATAATAAACTGACATTGCCACATTATTGCACTGTTTGGGCTTATCAAATAACATATTTGAAAATCCATAATTGATGAGATTTTGCTGTGAAAGCCCACTAAAACTATATGCAGTATTCTTCTCTAGAGTATTTCACTCACATAAACCACTGAAAGCGTTTCATAGCTTTCCACGTTTGTTGGAACTCACAGCACATAATTTCTCTGTGTGATTGCTTATTAATAATGTTCATTTGATGCACTGTGGGGGAAACAGTCATAAAATGCCATATTAAGGCATTTAAAGGCTGCAAAGTATTAGTTGACACCCAGAATTATACTTCCAAAGCACAGGTCAAAGATTCAAAGAATGTTATTTACATGTGATTTTCCTTGGCATATTTCATATTATACCCTAAACATAAACATCTCCATCTGCTGACTGAAACTAAAACATAATACAGGATGAATATATTATTCTGTTTCTTGTTGGGAAGCTTATGCAGACGTGTTTTTGGATTCTAAATGCCCTGAATTAGGCCAGTCTTAAGCACCTTTGCATTCTGTGAGAAAAAAATATAGAAAAGTACAAAAAAGAAAAGTGATTTCTGCCAGGGCATTATTTGTTAAATGGGACATTTCCTTTTACCCGACAACACTTTTACCTTAAAAAAAGAATAAGAAATTCCTTCATATTAACATTGTTGCATTGTGCTCTAAGGTTATTTTGTTACAGATTTTTTCAGAGTGTGGATGATTTTTAGTTTGTTTCTGTTGCAGTGTCCTTCAGTATTGTGTTATTACTGTTTGTTGGTGTGGCAGACCTACCGTTGTTATTTACAGCTGTTGGTCACAGTGAGATTCTGGGTTAACCTCTTTTAGTTACACAACATGATTTGAGCTGAGCTCCGAGCGCATGGAAAGCAGTTCTGCCCTTATGGAGAAAAGGAATAATTGTCCCAAATGTTGCCAGCTACGTGTTTTGTGTGTGTGTGTGTGTGTGTGTGTGTGTGTGTGTGTGTGTGTGTGTGTGTGTGTGTGTGTGTGTGTGTGTGTGTGTGTGTGTGTGTGTGTGTGTGTGTGTGTGTGTGTGTGTGTGTGTGTGTGTGTGTGTGTGTGTGTGTGTGTGTGTGTGTTTGGAAGTCATTCAAAGTATTTTATTTTTATTTTTGAGCCCCGAGCAAAATCAAATCTGTTTCTCAATCCATGTACATGTTTATCCCAGTGTTTATTTGTGTCTTACTGTAGGATGTCTTTTTCCGTTACAGCCTGGGAGAAACAATGAACTATAAATAATACGTCTCACGTTCAGTTTTCATACTAAAAATAGTTGTTTATATGTTATTTTCTTGATATATTATTTTTATACTATATCACTCTCACAGTGATCAGAACATACGTGGAAATTAAACTATACTATAGTAAAAAGGATGTATATTGTGTCCTTCCTTATCATCATCATCATTAACAATAACAACGAGAAGATCCATCGTTAAAGTGCAGCTTCACTAAGTGTAAAATTCCATAAAAGTTAATGTAGGATACCACAAATATTGATTCCTTTGCTCGAAATAAATCATTTCAGTATAACCTCTTTTGGTGTGTATGTTTGTAAATTAGACGAAAGCTTCAATGGCGTCGTTAAAACTCTCAAAGTAGTCAGTTTCGCAATAATAAATCTCTAATCTTTATGATGCATAATTGGTGTCGTATTTCTCGGCGTCGACTCAACGCATGCGTCGCTGATTGGACGAGAACCTTTGTCGACATCACATGAGCCAATTACAAAGCTCCGCGCTTATCCATCGATTAACAAGAGGATCGAGCTCTTCTCCTGACGTCACACAGCGGCCAGTCGAGCTCATTTTGGGAAGTCCAATTCATTCTCGCGAATCGGTTCGTTTGAACAGTTTGTTTCATTTGATCAGTTCATCAGTTCTTTTACGTCCACACGTGACATTTTCATGCTGATAAATATATCTGTTTATTAAATACGAGCTTGCCACTCAGTTATTGGCTCATTTTGTGGCAGCCTTGACTAAATAAGTGGTGCAGTAAATTTGAATTACTATTTATTTTATTATATTAACAACAATCCGTTCTATTAAAATGCAATGAAAAACGAAACAGGGATACATTATTTATTTATTTGTTTTTATTTATTTAATTTTAAATAAAATGTGAATACAATGTGATATTGATGTGTTTGCAGTATCTAATCCCTCGAGAAGTGATTAGATTGGGATTTCTTGAACCGAACTATGCCCGACTCGCGAACCGGTTGATGCAAAAGTGAACCGGATCACGAGTCCGAACATCACTGGTTCGGGATTGGACCACACATTTCGCCCAATCCGTGTTACCAGCAGCATTGAACAGAGAGAGTCGGCTCACATTCATTGGTGTCATTGGCACGGAGCGGAGCGCTGGCTGTCATCCTCAACAAAGGAATGGTTTGAGCGCACTGTTCCATGGTGATGCCGTGTATCAGACATATAACATCCATAGGTTGTGCCATGCATTCCAGGAATACGTGAATCGCGCGTGCCAGAAGAAGCCTTTGCGCCAGTGTGCGCATTTGGAGAGGCGCATCAGCCGTGATCAGACTGCAGCTTTACTGGATCATCGGACCTTGCGTTTGCATTTTATTTGGCTCTTTTGTTCCTGTCCTTTTTTGTTCTGGTGAAATATGATGTTGCGCTTCACAGCTGGCAGGCTGCTTGTCGGATTGTTCTTTTTGGGGTTTTTGCACAGTTTTGAGGTGGTTCTTCCAGCAAGGGCAATAGATGGTGAGTGTATATGTATCATCATACAACACCCACAATTCAGCAACTGTTGCCGTGCATTTAGACATCATATCAATAAGACGCATCCTTTGAGACCTAAACTGCGTTAAATCGGAGTTTCTTTCGCTATCTGAACCGAAAGTCACCATTAAGAAAAAGGTAGATGGCAGGTCTCATAACGGATTAGATAACGGTTTCGGTTGAAGCATGCATCACATAACCAGCTCAGGAGTGCAGATACATTGATAATCTGTGGATGAACACATGCCCAGAATACAACGTGACACATGCAACTTTTTCACATCAGTTTTCACCTCATGCGCACTGATCTTGCATCAGACAAAATGCCTGTTATTGACCATTTAAAGATGCAAAAATATAAATAAACGTAAAGTTGTGAGCCTAGGACTTGTTATTGGATTTCTGTGCGTCTCGCAGAAGAGGCATTGTCATGTCCAGCTAGTCCTTTTGATGAGGTCTAGTCCTCCTTTAATGAAGGAGAGTGTTTGTTCAGATGTGTTTTGTTGAATCAGAACTCTCTCAAGAGCTGCCTACATCTGCAGTCCAACAGGCCCTCTCCATCAATGACCTGTGTTTGTACAGGGAAGGAAGGGATGGTGATCTCTGGACTGAAATGCATTATGGATTGCTGCTTCTTTGAGCCTTCTTCAGATCTCTTTGAAAGCTTTGCTGTCTGTCTGTTCTGTTGCGCAGTATTTTTACTACACGGTCTGTACTGAAGCTCAGAAGTTGAGGTGCTTTGAGCAGACAAATGAGCTTCAAGATGCAAGATTTGTGATATGGATATATTAGGAATCATCTAGAATTGTAACAGACTGTCAACATTTGCTTTTAGTGCTGGAAATGCTGTTCTGAAGTCAACACATTGATGGTGAATGTGCGTTTGAACTTGTGTGCATGCTAGTAAACCCTGGAAACAACTACATACGTGTTTACTTAGCTCCGCAGACAAGGACAAAGCACAGACTTCTGTTTCTTTAGAAAGCTCCTGATAATCATACAGACTATTCTTGCTATGGTGAAATACTCCATGCTTCTTCAAATCCTAAAAAAGTAACACTTTTTATTAATTATATTGACATTGAGAATATCCCAAAGGGAGATTTTGGCAGATTGAACTAATTTACAGGAACAAGTTTGTCTACAAAGTATCTTTGCATACACACTAACGCACATACATATTTATCTGATTGTTCACATTGTTTTGCTATTACGAATGAAAATAAAATGCTTCTTAGTTTGAGAAAACCTAAAACATTTTCTTAAAGGTATAGTTAACTCAAAAATGAAAATGTTCTAAACATGCATAACCCACAGACCATCTAACACGCAGATGACTGATGAGTTAGTTTCTTCATCAGATTGTAGAATATACAGTATCATTCCATCATTTGCTCAGCAATGGATGTCCTGCAGTGAATGGGTGCCGTCAGAATGAGAGTCTGATTAACTCATCACAATATTTCACAAGTAATTCACATCACTCCAGTCCATCAGTGAACATCTTGTGAAGGGAAACGCTGCGTGTTTGTAAGAAACTAATCCGTCACTAAGATTGCTTATTTAAGGCTAGCCCCCTAATCATAAAAAATATTGTGTTTTTTTCAGTGAAAAGGTTGTCTTGTCTGAATCAGGAGAGAAATATGCACAGCTCAAGTCCAAAAACTATATAAATGCATAATTCATTCATTAAAAAACAGTTCAGAGCAATTCTATACAAATATGTGTCTGCATTGTGATGTGAGAGGACAGCAGGGGATGCACTTTTTCAATGGAGGAAGCATTATTATGGATTATGGACACCATAACAGCAACATTTTAAATGTAAAAGACCTTAACGATGTATTTATGTATTTTGTTTAAAACAAGCAGAGAATCCATCAGTGAGCAAGTTATATAATGCTACATTTCTCCATGTTTCTAACAGTGCAGTTAAAATGACTCTGACAATAGCACAGAATTTTCTCACAATGGTTTTTACCGCTGTATAGAATAAGTATTCTCACTGAGCTGAAAGACTTCATGTTCAGTTCAGTGGCTGGCTGAGCTCATCAATGGTGTTAATTAAGGGGCCCCTATCAGTGAAGGACACAAGGTTGCTGTTGTCTCTGGGGTCCTTTGAGGTGACACACACTTGCGTCGCCCTCTTAAACCAACCTCTAAATCAAGGAATAAAAAACATATATTTTAAAAGTATCATCCAGTTTAAAGCATACCCTGAGATGACAGGCAAATGTATAATTTATTTAATAGTGAGACTAATATTTTAAGATGATCATTTGTCACTCACCTGGCTGTTGTCCAAAATCTGTCATCCGTAGATAAAAAAAGTATTATGCATTTTTAATGAAGTTTAGACGTAGTTCCATAAACTAGCTCAGATACTCAGCCTAATTAACACAGGTGGTACACAATCTAGATTCAACCTTGGACATAAATACAGCTGTCTCACCTCCATCTAGTTGACTGTTAAGCAGCATCCCTCCACCACCCCTTCTCCACCAATAGCACTAGAATTCTCATCACGGGGGGGTACTCTGGGTTAGGGCCCTTCCCGAGCTCAAAGGACAGCCGCCTACAACGTATTACCATACTAAATAATTACGTTTATCGTGCTAGTAGATGTAAGTGTGAAATCGTGAATGACTTTTTAATGAATATGGTGTAAAATGAGTTTCACGTGGGTGAAGCTGGAGTATGTAATGTTTAAATACTTTCTCGTATCCCAACTTAACATGCAAGTATAAGAAAGTCATTTGTCCTCTGAAAAGTGCAAGTGCTGTGACTCTGTAACACCGTCTGAACACCCTGAGCAGCTCAACGCCAGCATTGGCTCAACCCTGAGTTTGGAAAGTCTTTTGGAAAAGAGTTATTGTTTTTGCAGTTCCATTTGGTGATGTTAGTGATTCAGAAATCGCACTTCATCTGTAATTTTAGCAATCTATTGTGCAACACAATTGCTCTCGTTGAATTGTGTTATTATGTGTGTTTTATCATTATATAGACCATCCAGCCATATACGTTCTCCAGAAAAAGTGACATTAGTCCAGAACTGCTCATCCTTACCAATGTGACTTTATGTTCTGGTTGAAACCGAGAAGAGACTAAAGGGACCATTTACTCAGCGTTATATAAATCTCATCTTCTGGCTTTTCTTCTCTCATAAAACACAAAAGGAGATGCTCCTGCAGTTAAAATGAGAACATATGATGACTAAAATCCCAAAAGTTGTTCATACGACCCATGCGCTATATTCCAAGTCTTTGAAAGCCATATGATTGCTTTGTGTGAGCAGCAGACCAGCTGAGAGGATAAAGATTTGTATTTTTAACTATTATTATTTTTTACTGTTGTGCTTGGGTTGAACAAACTTCCACTTAAGTCCGTTCCGCCAGTTTTGTTTGCAGCCAATGCCTTTATATTTCTTGACAGGTAACCTACCCCCTAAGGGGTTGACATTTCAAGAGTTTGAGCTGATAGGAAACTCTTAATAAGAGCTGAAGAGATATTATACTGTACGTTCTGCTTAGCCCAGGAAAGACAGAGAGGAGGAAATAAACAACGTTGAGACAGACGAGTGTGTTCCCCACCCCCAACCTCAGTCTGCTTCACTCAACTGTGAAACACATCTGGATAAGGAAAGGTCATTTGTTTGGAAGTATGCATGTGGAGAGGGTGGAAAAGAGGGTGGATATTCTCTCAAACACCCTTTACACATTGATCGCACCCTTAGGCTCAATGCATTTGTTTTGAACAAGATGTTTGGTGGAGAAACATGCAATCCCATAAATGTGAAATATAGGAAGGAAGGGAGTAGCATGGATTGGGGAAGGGTGCATGTAAGACCTCTGAGCTGAAGTAAGATGACAGGAGAAAGACTGAGCTGCTCTTCCCCTTTTATCCATCCTCTCCCTTGGCTGCGTGTGTAATGTTGCATGATGTGCTTTAATGATCTTAACTAGATAATTAGGTTTGGTGCGTGATTAGGGCACGTTGTTTGTTCTATAGGTTTAAAGCTAAACCGAAAATGGAAAATCTGTCATCACTAGCTTAATTTGTATGACTGTTTTTCTTCTGTAGAAACTAAAAAAGGAGACATTTTAAAGAATGTTCACACTGCTCTTTTCCATACAACAACAGCTGTAATGACCAGGGACTGTCATGTTGCAAAAAGGACACACACACACACACACACACACACACACACACACACACACACACACACACACACACACACACACACACACACACACACACACACACACACACACACACACACACACACACACACACACACACACACACACACACACACACACACACACACACACACACACACACACACACACACACACACACACACACCACACTATAAAAGTATCAGAAAAAGTCACTTTTATGGGTTCCCACTTCCCACAGTCATGGAATCTAAACGACATAGGCTCAATGGAAAAACGTGCCTCTACTTACATTTTTGCAAAGCTCCAAAATGTATCAATACTCAAATTCTCTGAATTCAAATCTAGTTTTGGTAAAATACCAACAACATTTATTGCTTTTCACACACATTATGATGACAGGCAGAGATTATCAATTAATAAAGACTTATTCTAGCACGGTTTCTTGCAAAATTCTGTTATGACCTCAAAACACTTTTATCATAGAGCATGATTTCTGAACCAATTTTGATGTTTGCATCACATTACCAACTCCGTATACAGTATATGGATTTTCTGACTTAACATTCTTTTTTGGATGTTCACTAACAGCATTGCACTTGCAAAAAACATATTAAAATATATACATGTTTGTAAAAGACATAGAAATGTTTGGTTAAAAAGGTTTCAAATAGGCCAAAAACATTTAAATAGTCCTTATGAATTATATACCATATCCCCTGAAGGCATACATTAGCTTTAAGACTGAAGTTGTTATTCCCCTCCAAACGTCGCTTTCCGATGTGTGTTTCCACATATTTAAACTTGCTGCATGAAGACACAGTGTGCTAGGTTTGATGCCAGTGACACCAAACCGCTCTTAGGTCTCTCACAACCAAATTGCACCACCCAACTACTAAAGATTTGAGAACTACTGCACAGACATTCTTTAAAGTCTGCGTGAACCAGAAGTTTGCGTCCGTTTTTACTTCCGCATTGTGAAGACTCTTTATTCTTTTTTAGTGGATTGACAATTTGAGTCACAATAAAGAATAGTTTATTAGCCTTTTAGCTTTAAAACAACTGTAATGCTTAAACTTTTTTATAAAAAAATGTAATCTTTTTTGGTTAATAAATCGAAATATTCTGCAAAATATCTGAATAACAAAAAAGTTTCAGTTTGGCAAGATGTTCAAGAAAAGCCCAACTAGTAAAATCTGTACAGGTTTATGTAAAAATAACACGTTAACTAATGTATGTAAGAATAAATGACAGAAATGATTTTCTCTGCTGAATAAAGCCACGTCAGATCGCGCTGTTCTTATGAGGTATATTTCTCATAGTAGGTCTTCTTTCAAAAATGATGAAAATTAGATGAATTTAGATTTTTTTTTATATATATATATATATATATATATATCTAGGTGAGGGCGTTTGTATGCAGGGGACTGCATATAATGAGCTCAGATACGGGAAAGACTGTACCTCAGTCTCGTACGGATTACATAATCAGATAATATTCCTTTTCGATTTGAATTTGTTCATTTAAAAGTAGACACTTCAAGCTTTTAGATTGGATTGATTTTAGTCTGATGTATCTGAGTATTTAAGGTTTCACTGTGAATCAGGGAAATCTGAAAGGGAACGAGCTGGCGCGCGGAGGGTTAAAGCCGCTGCATTCAATTTTATCTTTAGATGGTAAATTTAGATTTCAAATTCAATATTGATTTTAGAACTGTTGAAATTATTTACTGTATGTAACGCAAGTACTTTATAAGTAACTGCAATTAAATTACCTAAAACTTGACTTTTTTTGTGGATAAGTAATTTAATTACAGTAACGCGTTACACCCAACACTGATTGACACACATCGGATTTTCTCCCAACCGTTCTCGTCAACTTAAAACATAAACTGTTTAATTGAATATCCTCCAAGCCGGCTATATTTTGGTGTAAGCGCCCGAAGCTCAAAGTGTAATTTGCTTGTTTTGAGCGCACATACATTTCTCACGTTTGTACAGTATTGGTATCGATCTGAACCGCAGCGCTTCTAGTCGACCTCACCTAATGCTGCAGCCTCATGCCTCACTGACGTTGATGGGATTAACTCCTTAGGTATCGAAATTTGGTACCAAACGACAAGACGTTTTTCGATACTCGATGTATCGAGGCAATTCGGTCGGTGCCTAAAAAGTATCGAACTCGATACTCAGCCCTAATTTTGAGTGAATTATTCTGCTGATAACTGCCTAAGCCTTAGCTGGTTTGGCTTATGCTGCCTTAGCCAATGTTTAGCTACCCAGGTAGTTTGTCTCCCTGTTTGACCAGCTAAAAAGTGCTGCGAATCTCTCTAAACCTAGCCAGCTGACCAGCCTGATTAAGATGAGAGGCTAAGATGGGCAAACCTGTTTAAACTGGTTTAAGATATTTTCAGCAGCGCTTATTCCTTAGGAAAACAAAGCAGCATGCTACACTTCAGAAGTTCTACGATGACCATCTCAGCCCATAGACAGCGTTTGCCATCTTTAACGTGTTAGTGAGGATGAAGACTGTTTTACCAGTGTTCATGACAACAGAGCTGTTCTTGGAGCTCGCAGGTCTGGAAACATTGAGCTCACAGGGCCATAGCTGTCACATTACTCAGACACCCGCTTGACCGCCAGCAGGCAGAGATGGAGGAAAACACTGAAGCAAGAGCTGAGGGAACGTTCATGCAGAGAGACTGTCGTTGTGTCCCATAAACGTTGAGCTGTTTGAGATTTGGGTTGGTTGGAGCAGATAAGGGCCGAGGTAGGGACAGAATAAATGTCTTCCTTTGAAAACGGGGTGAAAGAGTGGAGTGTGCCTAGTAGGGCTGTGCAATTAATCACAAGCAATTCTCATACGCATCTCGTCGGTAAAGCCGGCTCCGTGATTGGCGGTAAATCTCCATCACCTGTTTTCAAATGGAGTGGCAGTTAATACAGAGAGCCGTAGTTTACTGAAAAGTTTGGCAGTATCGCGTTCAATATCACAGATGAATATCGCGTAGCTTTTCAGTGAACTACGGCTATGTGTATTAACTGCCGCTCTATTTGAAAACAGGTGATAGAGATTTACCACCAATCACGGAGCCGGCTTTACTGACAAGATGCGCATGAGAATTGCAGGCGATTAATTGCACAGCCCTTGTGCCTAGAGGAAAATCCATTTCCTATCTCGAGACAAGACAACACTTCTGTAGGGTCGTGGTAGGGGGTATTGATTCCTCAAATTACCACTGATTGGAAAGAGCAAACACACAGTAGTTGCTTTGGTAACATCCACTTTACAGCTGCTGGTTGTTCTTTCCCTGTCGATTGTGATCAAGGATTTGAAATTCACTCATTTTCCACTTAATTGAACCTTTGAAGTCGATAACTGGCATGTTTGAAATGTTCTGAATGTCTGAAATCAAATTGTGATGTAAATGAGTTTTGAAAATCCATTGTAATTATACAGCTATTGCGTTACCCAGTATGCCACACTCCTGCCTCTACCTGAAGATCAATGCTTGAATCAGTTGCGTTTTTAATTGGGCTTTGTGTTTGTTTTATTTTTTGAGTGCAGAAACCTAACATTTTGAGGTTTAAAGTCCACTGTCTGTCAGTGAATACTTGCCTAGGCTAGAATGGTGACTAAACAGGAGGTTATTATGGGTTTTTGAGACAGCCTGTAGGTCTATAGCTCTCTGCTCTTAATGTAAATAATGTTTCAGACTCCACAGTGAATTTCAAGTTTTGTTACCACTATACATCATAATGGTGAGAAAGAACAGAAAAATACAAAGCAGGACTAAAACTGAAACCCTGATCCAGTATGAATGCTGAGTTTCATATTCACAAATAGTCAATTATACATGTGAGTCAGGACCCACATCTGATAGACCTTCACTGACAAACCAATATACAAACCAATTACCTAAGAAACCTGTCACGACTTTACCTTGAAACGTTGACCTTTTTAGTGGAATATTTACAATCAAGGATGCCTCATGGAGTTTCGACTCAATGTTGACACATGTTGAATATCTGATCATATAATGTTATAGCTACATTCACAATGTGTCTTCATGTTTTGCGACGAGTGCAGTTTCACATAGAGATGAACATTGACTGTATGTGTTGTTGACAGATTATGCTAACTAGGAAACAGTAAATAGAAGCATTGCCAAATGATTATGTTAGACACAAATGAAGGGTATTGATAGATACCCATTAATGAAGCATTGCTCCAACATCTAAGACCCCTGCTCCAGAGTGATTAGCCACACTTAGCTTCAGGGGACTTACTCAAAAGTAGTTGGCAGCAAAACTGAGCCACCAAGGTTTCAAACTGTGTCCTTCTGGTGGGTCCTGTATCAGTCATGCAAGTGCTATTGAGATGAATGAGAAAGTAAACAGATACAATAGTAGATGTAACATGTATAGATCTCCTCGATTGTACATTCATTTCAGATATTCTTTAAGCATGTGGCCAGAGTTTTTGAAAATCTTGAAATATCATTGGAGTAATCATTGTTCATTTTCTTGGCTTTGGCTTTGAGTGAGTCTATGTTGGACATTCCTATTTCACTTTTAATGTGAATTTATTTTGGGGATTATTGTCCTTCTGACAAATTAACATTCTCTAGGCTTGTATTGCACTGTTCCCTGTATTTTTCACTAATTCCAAACAGTGGCAAACAGTTCTCACATTCTGTAGCACACAGTGCTGTTATTTTGGGCGATTTAAATCTGCTCAAGAATTCAGCATTAATAAAACTGGTTCATAATGCCTCACTGGGGCAAGGCCTATGACTGCTTTCACCTGGCTCTTTCTGAGTACTGGGATATTTTGTGCATGCATCATATGACGATTAATTCTCCTTAAAGATCCTGACATAATCATTGGCTCTAATCCTAATCTGTTTTCATGAGATCTCCCGCAGCAAAACAATCGGAAACTATTTTTGACTGAAATAATTTTTATCTTCCATTCCCTGTGTCATAGTGACTTATAGACTACTAAAAACTAAAATATTTGAGCTCTTATTAGTAAACGTAACAGCAGATATTGTTACAATACTGTATTCCAGGTGTTCAATAAAATTCAAGCATTTTAGAAGGTTTAATAACAGACATGTGAAGATGTATTTTTGCACATATATTGTGCATATATTTTTTAATTTGTAAAAGGGGGATCTAAATACTCTTTGCAAATTTTCTTGGTGGATAATTTTTCAGTTATGTCTTACCAATGTAATTTGCAGAGTATGAATATGCATTCTTTCTGGTGACCTTGCTGATGTCATTCAAAATGTTCAGCACATACGGTAGTCATGACGATGAAGTTAAAAGATTGTAAGCATCTTTACCCAGTCAAGGTCAGTAAGACAGTCATTTTATCAAACTAGATAAAACCTCATGATAAAACCTGTATGTGGAAAACATTTGGCTCAAAACAGTGTGTATTTGATGTTTAATTTGTTGCCTCATTTACTTGAGAACATTTCATAAAAATATATTAATAGTCAGTGTAAATTATTATAATGTCAGAAAAAAATACAAGTATATGCTTAGCTTGCCACTAAGACCTTATCCTCAATCGCTGTGAAAAATACAATAAAATAAAACATTCTATATTTTTCAGCACTTTCATGAAGTACAGCATATATCTCCATATTTATGTATTTGCTCTTTTTTTCTATCAGAGGAACTTACTAGAACATTTTAAACATAAAATGTCATGTTCTGTGAACATGCCGAGGATGGAATTGATTCATTCAGATAGACTACGATTAAAGAGAAAGCCAGATAAAACAGCTCGGTTCCACACTGATCTATAGGGATCTGATCTAAACGTAACAGCCTAATAAAACGCACATTAGATCTTACTACAGTTCATATTGGCAGTAAAATCATGGTGAATATATCATGTTCTGTCGCACTACAGGGAATACAGGCACGTACTGATGAAGTTGTGCAAAGTTGTCTGATTGCTGACAGGAAATGATGAAATCACACCGTTTGAGCTGAAGGTTATGTTCTGTGATGCTTTTCAAAATTCTAATGCAAAATTCTACAGAAGTTTAATAAATCGGATAAACTTTACAAGCCCGTCATTACTGATGTGCAGCCACAACAGATTTTCCTTTGTCCTAATTTCCAGCAAAAAACAACAGTTTTGTTACATTTGGTGACTCAATGACTCATATCTTGTCAAAGGATTTCGGTCACACCGCCCACCCTTACTGTTCAGGATCAATGGGGATTTTTATTCAACAGAAGTATATTTGCACCTTCTGGCATGACCGTCTGTGGGACTGTGTGCTTCCCATACCTACTCAGTTATTGCTTATTTTTCAGTGTAATTTTGCCACAGTTGCCAGTTCTCTCCTGTGGATCTGACATGTGTGCTCATAGCTGTAATTGAGTTATTCCTTTCCTTTGCCCTCTGTGTTTTCCTCCTTTTCTGGTACATTGTCTCCAATTTAGCATTGTCTTCATCAGGCCGGAAATTCACACCAAAGGTGTCTCCTCTAGAAGTGTGGCAGTTGTATGATACTAACAAAGAGTTAAATGTATCTAGCACAAATGAAATGAGGACCTATATTTACCGTTTACTAAGCTACAGTATAAAAAACACGTCTCTTCTCTGGGATGTGTCACAATAAGTACCCGGCTAACAACTTTTTGCAACACTTTATTTTATGGTGTCATTGTTTCACATTGTTACATGCACTTACTATTATAATAACAATAAATAATGCCTGTCACGATCCTGCTGGTGTGCCCAGGCTGGCCACCAGATGTGTCTGTGTGTTGAGCACATGGCTTGTTTGTTGGTGCCGTGTGCTCCCATGTCGATTGTCTGTCCCCTCCCATCTTGTTACTTAATCATTGTTTCAGTGGCTCCAGCTGTGTCTCCCTCGTTACCCTCGTTTGTCTCCCTTTATAGTCTCCTTTTGTCTGCAGTCCTGTGCTGATCCGTTGTCTTTCGTGTGTCTAATATCATGTGAGTTTCATGTTTGACTGTGCTCCAGTCTTCTGCCTGCCTGCTTGTTTTTCCCCTTCGGGGTGGTTTTTGTTCTTCTTTGTTTTATTTTATTATTAAAAATAACATTTTCCTCTGCATTTGAGTCCTCGACCTCATCTCTCGTGACAGAACGGATCAGCCAAGATGAGGATTCAGCAGAGGGGTTTGGGTCGTTCACCACCTGCCACTATCTCCAGCCCCCTATACCAACGCATCCTCCAGTATGAGGCCCTGAGCTCCTGCCGTCAGTAGGGCAATGACGTGAGGAGGTTTGCCGTGGAGTTCAGTGGTGCAGCTGAGGGGCTGGGTTACAATGATGAGGCCCTCAAGGACCTCTTCAACAGCGCCCTTGATGAGCCCCTCAGCTGGTGGAGGATGAGTGGGCTGGACCACCTCACATTTGGGGAATTTGTCGAGTCTTTGGCACGTTCCCCAGCTAAGGTGGCTGGTGTGCCTCAGGTGGTGGGCGACAAGGCTGCAGCTCCTCCAGTGGCGGCAGATGGAGCTGCAGTGCCACTAATGGCGGCCGTCAAAGCTGCAGCGCACCCTGGGATGCCGAGGCTGGTATGTAAGCTGGAGGATCCCCCCATGAGGTCTGTACGGGCAGCCGGCATGTCTCCAGTAAACTCCAGCCCGGTGGTCACAGAGTCCGCTTCAGAGCCCGCTCCGGCCCGTGAGCCCACGGAATCCGCTCCAGAGCCCGCTCCGCCCCGTGAGCCGACAGAAGCCGCTCCAGAGCCCGCTCCGTTCCGGGAGCTGACGGAATCCGCTCCAGAGCCCGCTTCGCCCCGTGAGCCGACAGAGTCCTCTCCAGAGCCCGCTCCGCCCCGGGAGCCGACAGAGTCCTCTCCAGAGCCCGCTCCATTCCGGGAGCCGACAGAGTCCGCTCCAGAGCCCGCTCCGTTCCGGGAGCCCACGCTGTCCGCTCCGTTCCGGGAGCCCACGCTGTCCGCTCCGTTCCGGGAGCCCACGCATTCCGCTCCGTTCCGGGAGCCCACGCAGTCTGCTTCAGAGCCCGCTCCGGTCCGGGAGCACACAGACTCCGCTCCAGAGCCCGCTCCGGTCCGGGAGCCCATGCAGTCCACTCCAGTCCTGGACCGCGCTCCGGTCTGGGAACCCACAGAGCCCGCTCCAGGGCCAGCCCCACCCTGGCACCCCTGTGTGCCCATTGCTCCAGGCCCTCTTCCACTCCACGGGCCTGGCCCACCTCCCTCCTAGACATTTTTCTGTTTAGTGTGTGTGGAGCATCTGGGATCAGTGGCTCCACCTGTGTCTCCCTCGTTACCCTCGTTTGTCTCCCTTTGTAGTCTCCTTGTGTCTGCAGTCCTGTGCTGATCCGTTGTCTTTCGTGTGTCTAATGTCATGTGAGTTTCATGTTTGACTGTGCTCCAGTCTTCTGCCTGCCTGCTTGTTTTTCCCCTTCGGGGTGGTTTTTGTTCTTCTTTGTTTTATTTTATTATTAAAAATAAAATGTTCCTCTGCATTTGAGTCCTCGACCTCATCTCTCGTGACAAATGCCCAATTAAATGCACGTAACCTTAAACCAAACCCTAATCATATAACAAGTACATATAGCTAATTATTATTACTCAGTACTTAAATATATAATTACACTGTCACAAGCACACCTTAAAATAAAATGTAACCCAACTTTTTTTAGATGTTCATTATGTTCTTGTTGTCTATAATATAGCGAATAGCAACTATAATTATGACTGATTAGTTACACATGAGTTCAATGTTAAATGTCTTAGCTTATGGCAACATACATGTGCTTTCACACTACACCAAAAAACAACTAATAAAACTAAGAAACACACTTATTTACCTAAACTAACAGTTTTAATGTTTTTTTTAAAGATAATATATAATTATTTTGATTAGAGATTATAAAGACTCATATCCTGTAAGACTGGAAATATGCATTAAAGTTGCACTTTTTTCTTATTAAAATGAAACTCATAGCAGTTAAGCGAATATCTTTGAATTGCGTGACTCTTTAAATCTTTGAATTGCGATTCATGTTTGCTACCTCAGTTTAAAATCAGGAGTGAAGCTGTATTTAAAAGGCATTCTCAGTTCATTTCTGAACGGCACACAGCCCTGATTGATAGCATGTGTGACATTCTCCTGTGCCGTGCTCCACAAGTCTGCAACACCCCATTAATTCCCTTCTTCCCTTCTTTATCTTCTCTTCATTGTTCTTTTCCTTTGCTCTGATCCAATTTTCTATATTTATAATGTAATTACAGTGGCAAACTACAGCCTATTACTCACAGTATTATTCACTGTTCACCTACTTTAGAGACTCCCGGCGAGCCAATCATTGCGCATCTTTAAGAAAAAAATCTGTTTTTCTATGATGAATGTCTTTGATTATAGTTAATGGGGTCGCTTTAGCTTAATTCTATCTTTATATTGTGTGGCAGTTAAAGCTCTGTTATATTTTCATCTACTCTTTGCTTGAGTTCTACCATATGAACATGCTATTGTTTCTTTAAACTCAGAATAGTGAAAACTGAAGCCCCAGACACGTCATCCCTATATTAGAAAATAAATACAGCAACTTATTATTAATATTATTATTATTATTATTATTTAAAGATGGAAAAGTTAGTCTTTCTTTGTCTTCATTTTATATTAAGTTTTTTTGAAGCAATGCATGTTTGGTTGAAAAATACCGTACATGATATTGAAAATGAATCATTGAAATGAACAACTTTAGATTATGTGTTATATTGCTATGCGAGCTGTGTCAAAACATACTAATACTGAAACCAAAGAGAGTGTTGACAACGTTCACCTTTTTTGTTGAAGGGTTTATTTAGCTACATTAATGAGTCAGTCTGTCCGAGGATGTGTTTAAGTGAAGTGTGGAAGATAACCTCCTAAGCACTTCCTCTCTCTGGCCAGCAGTTGGACGGCTGCTGCTGTTATAGTCTGATTTATGATGCCACGTAAATGCTCTCATTTACTCCACTGCCGTTACAGCTGCACTTCACTTTAGCACTGCGTACGCACACTTCTCCAGGGCCTCAGTGTGAGCAGCCAAGTATAGCAGCTAGCATGTGTAAAGAATGATAGAGTCACTGAGATAAAATGAACCAGAAGAACAGAAAATCCATTAAAGGCGTTAAAAGAGTAGAGAATTCTCAGCTGAGCCAGAACTCTGGATAATAATAGTAAAACCGGTAGCACTTTAGAACAGGGAACACTTATTCACTATTAACTACGTCTTTTCCCTCAATAAATTCCTAATTTACTGCTTATTCACAGTTAGTGCGGAAGTTGTTATGTTTAGGTATTGGGTAGGATTAGGGATGTAGAAAAAGTTCATGTAGAATAAGGCATTAATATGTGCTTAATTACTACTAATAAATGGCTAATATTCTAGTAATATGCATGCTAATGAGCAACTAGTTAAGAGACCCTAAAATAAAGTGTTACCGTAAAACTGAATGATCACAACAGTCGTCTTTAGTTTTGCAGTAGTGTACTATGTGTCTGCACTTTTTCCTCACTGACAGAAAGCCACATAAAGTTGCCCTTCATGTCTTCACAGCGCTGGAATGCTCTGAAATAACCAATGGCCAGGCTTGTTTAAGAAAAATATATACGGTATAAAAAATAAATAAACACTGTGTGCATGGTCACCTTAAAGAGAAACAGACTTCTGGGAACTTTTAGTGTTTAAAACTGTGTGGGTTCATTTTAACTTCCTGCCACAAAATTTTTTGAAACATTTCAGAACGAAGTTGTTGTATATTATACATTTCATGTAATATCATTCATCAGATGTTTGAGCCCTTGGCATAAACATTCACCAGTGTTAAAATGATTTTTAAAGATTTAATAAATACAGATTACTGAAGTGTTTTGCAAGAAAATACCGTTTAAGTTTTTCTACTTCAAAATGCACATTTAATTTTGCGGTTCCTTGTAATTGTGTGTGAAATTTACTAGTGATTTCTGAGTGAAAATTGCTTACATAGAACTGGCAGGCAACTCATTGAAATGAGTGTCAAATGTTGAAGCAGACAGACTGAAATAGTTTTTCTTGTCAAATGTACTCCACTAATTCAGCTTCAGTGCAATGTATAATGTAGAAAAGAATCTCACTGAACATCTTCTGAGCTTCCACCCTCTTGTCCTGCAGATGGGAAACTCAGTGTTGTGGAGGAAGTAGCAGTTGATAGTCAGCTCTGCTTTCCTTACTGTTTATGTCTGGAGGTACGGTGCCGATAGCAGACTGGAGGTTTTTAGAGAGCTTTTGAGAAGGTGGTCTGGAATGAATTCGCACTTGATTCCAAATAGCCGACCAATGAAAAGCGGTCACATTCTTTGCTCCTTATGCAGCCAAACCAGAACAAGATGTCTTTTGATGGCCTGTAGACTCGTTGCATCACTGGCACTGGTGTGGGAACACTGACCTGGATGTGTGGAGGTGCGCGGATCTGAGTGCAAACACGTACAGTCAGGAGAAGAGCGGGAAACTGTTCAACACAGACTGCCTGCTTTTCCAGTGGCTTGGCTTCTGGAAGTACTGTTCCCATTCGTTTTCTCCATTAGGCACTTCAGACATTTCTTCAATAAAGTGTACTAAACCTTGAACCAGACCAGACAACTCTGAGTTAAATCATTATTTTACAGTTTATTACAAAATACACTGGGTGCTTGACATATTTCCCATTATATTCAAAGAGAGAAAACAGTCTAGTCACAGATTAGAAAAGTGACAAGCTTCAGTTTTGTTGAGTCATGTACTTATTATATGATAATGTCGAGTTCTGAAATCACACTGGGATTAATTCAGATATTGAATTGATAAATGGTGGATGACTTTTGTTAAGAGTAGATTTTAAAGGGTATTTCTTTTGTGCTTATTTTGAACTGAATCGGACCAGTACAGAAGTCAGACGTTGGCCTTGTAAGGGAAATGCTCAGGCTGGGGAAGAACAGTCTGGCGGGCAGATAGGCTTGGCTATGATTATTTTGTTTTGAAACAGACATCAGCAACTAGCGGTACACTGACAGTGCATGGCGTCCTCGTACACTGCCAAACCCTGGCCGGACCACAAACATTCTGTTAGGCTGTTTGATTTCTGTTCTGTTTCATGGACACACATAAGTTTGAGGTGCTAATAGCTGAATGCATTGTTGAGACAGTCACTCATTCTTTGTTTTGCTTCTTCTTTTTTGCAGCTCCAAAAACCTGCAGCCCCAAGCAGTTTGTTTGCAGGGATCAGGTGACGTGTATCTCAAAGGGTTGGCGGTGTGACGGGGAGAAAGACTGCCCAGACGGATCGGACGAGGACCCAGATGTCTGTATGTATCACTGTTTCTCTGCCATCAGCTGCTTTGAGGATTTATTTGCATTTTAAACCTTGAGTACATTCATAGTCTCACACAGCCTACAAATAACTGATGCAATATGTACAGGTAATCACTGCAGTTCTGCATTTCTTTCTGTAGCATCAGAATTTCCTAGAAAAGTCCCAGCTGGAGGCCTTATGAGTTTGCTCTTCTGTGTTGGTGTGGGTTTTGTCTGGGTGCTTTGGTTTCCTCTATGATCCAAATACACTAAACTGGAGACTGTCAATAGGTCATCTATTGTTTAAAAAATATTATATTGCTGGCTTAAAATGGGCTGGAAATTAAAAATCACACACAACAGAAATAATCATAAAATGAAAATGTATATTTAAGCAAGAACACCCATGGACAAAATACAAGACAAATGTAATTTATTTGGGTGAATACAGCATAGTTTACAATATTACATACATTTAAACTCATTTAACAAGCATTTTAGAAATAAAAAAGGCACATTTGAAAGTAGCATTTTAAGTCAACCGTTCTCTGTAATCGCTTTTTACCGTTATAGTGCTAATTCCTGTGTCACCGAAATCTGAGCCGGTGAAGGGCTGCTGTTTACGCGTTTCACTCGTAGCTGAGAGATGGCATGTCTGACTCCAAAACCTTCCCAAAAACAAACAGTACTGAGATTAGAGAACATTTCAACGTCAAATTAAATTACACTCAGTATTATAACACAAGGCAAAGGCGTTTCCAGCGTGAAGCGACCGCTTCTGACATCTTGTACTTATGTTGCGTTGCATAATATAATATAAATCACACCACATTAAAGACTTTATAAATGAAATCAAATGTATACAAACCTTTATTTCCCGGAAAGAGTGCAGCAAATCGCTGAGAACCGCTCTCTCCTGTGGACTTAAAAAGCCTGTGCTCTCAGCAGCTGCGTTGTTTCATTGGAGACAGGGTCAACCCGTTAAAATTACCCAGCACAGCACCTGGGTAAATTTTTTAAAAACAACCCAATAAAACGACCCAACAGGCTGAACCCAGCATTTGAGTAAAAAAAAAAAAAAAAAAAAAAAAAAAATTTTTTAGTGTTTGAGTCTGTATGTCTGTGTCTTATCTATTCAAGTTGTTGGCCTTCCTACAGATACGCATCGGCATAGCATCCATAGGAATATGGATGGAAGGATTTGGTTTCTAGATATTAGATGTTGCTCTGGAAGGCCCTTTAGATTTATTTTGTTCAACAAAAACACTAAAAAGCAACAAAACCCACCACAGAACTTGAGCACCTGCTCTATGCACTGCAACCGTTTTCTGATGCATGCAGTCACTGCATACAATGACAAAATATTGAATTTTGAGATAATTTCATCCAAAATGTAATCATTTTTCAGTTAAGATAATTGTTTGTTGACTTGTCTTATGAGAATCCCTGAAAAATATTGCATGTATTTCCAGACAAAAGCATCTGGGCTGAAACACCCACATGGTGCTGAGGCAGAAAATAAATACATAAAATAAAAACAATGCCTGAACTGCAATTAGTGGTTTTCCATAACAAAAACATGTGCACAGTCTATTTATATTTACATGATTAAAAAAATGCTTTCACCAGCTCTTTTTACACAAATGATGTAAATATTTAATTAATAAAAAAACTTTTTTTTTTTTGGTCTCACTCTTTGGTCTCATTAAAAATGCATCAGTTGGACTTTTTAGACATTTTTACAGTTTTTTTCCCCCATATAAATATAGTGGTTTGAGATGAAGATTTTAGTGGAATCGGAGCACGGTTAAAAGAACGCTCCACTATTTATTTTACAACTCCCCAAGTGTTAAACAGTTGAGTTTTACCGTTTTCGAATCTCCGGGTCTGGCGGTAGCACTTTTAGCTTAGCTTAGCATAGATCGTTGATTAGCTTAGTATAGATCATTGATAGATCATTGATTAGATCATTAGCTCACTCAAAAATGAGTTTTGATGTTTTTGCTATTTAAAGCTTGACTCTTCTGTAGTTACGTTGTGTACTAAGACTGACGGAAAATGAAAAGCTGTGATTTTCTAGGCTGACATGGCTAGGAACTATTCTCTCATTACGGTCTAATAATTAAGGAACTTTGCTGCCGTACCATGGGTGCAGCAGGTGCAATGAAATGACGCAGCGCCTGAAAGTAGTCTCCAGCTAAGTAACTAGTTATGATATAGCAGGGATTACGCTCAGGCACTGTGTGATATCATTGCGAAATCGGCTGAATGGATTCTAAAACGGTAAAACTCACCTGTTTAACTCTTGGGGAGTTAGAAAATGAGCCTATTTTCAAAGAAAGTGTAGTGTTCCATTAAGTCCCACCACAGGCTGTGCGCAGCTGTTACGTGTTTCTGATAGGAGCTATCACTGTTTGCTTTCTCTGAGTGGTCATTCTGTTTCCCAGATGACTTTGACCTGAAGCACACGTTCTTTCGCTCTTCTTGTTTAGTCTGATCAGTTCCAATGTCATTGACTTAATGTGGACTTGTTTATATCTGTTTACGCTATCAAGAGGACACTGCGAGTACTTGACCTGTTTTGCTATTCCCTATATTTGGTGCAACACAATAAATGTATATCGCTGTCATAATCAACAGAGCAAAATGCCTTCAGTTAATGGACAACCTCTTTCTATTATCTACATACCCACTCCAGCTTGTTTTTCCAAGTCTGACAAGAATATCTTAGCTTTTTCCAAAATATATATTTAAATTGATAGTATTTTGAATATATAAGATAATACACTCAAAACCAGATTATTTTTTGGTATCTTAATGAAGAATAGAGTCTTGGCTGTCATTACCAAATTAAACATGCTGTACAGATCTGCTTTATACATACACCATGGTCACAATTTCCCTCAAAGTTTGAGTAGAATAGTTTTGAACGGCTCGATTATAAACACGAGGCTGTGAACCAGTGAGCGGCCAGTGAGTGGATGAGTTTACCTCTTTTGCCTTGATGACAGGACTTTGTAGTACCATTTATACACTTTTTTAAGAAAAGTTAAAGAGTTAAAGGCATCACAGAGCAGTATTGCTGATGCATTTTATATTGTAGAATAAAGCGTGAAAATATCTTCAGCTTGTGTGAATCACAAACCTAATTTTGGGCGTTTTACCAAAACTCAATCCATTAAAAAAACCTTTGATTTTGGGACGATGGAAGTGCGACATTGCAAACTCGGGTTTCCAGGCTTTGGCTTATATAAATATGACATCCCTGCAGCACTCATATAACTACCAAAAAAGATGTCACCTAGTACTGCACAAGATTTACATGCATTTGAATGAGAGAAAGTGAAGATCAATTTAACAACAGCTTCTAATCTCAGGTTGGGGTTAGAGATTTCGACTCTCAGCGTGCGAAGTACGCGAGTGTGAAGTATCTTTCCATTCACACCCTCTCTGGCAGGGCCGCCTACTAGAAACGCGTTAAGCAAATAGTGTGCTGTCAGTTTATCATGGGGCGAGCGGGGGAAGGGGGACCGCCAGCGTAATTAGAATTAACTCGCTACTTGAAATCTGGCCCTGGAAAACAATGGCCCAGTTCACGAGGCAGCTTTAGGACTTAAGGAATATTTGTAGTCCTTCATCACAACTAATTACATGCTTTAAAATAATTTATCTTTCTCTAAAGAGCTGGCGTGGCTTTCAGAAGTGTTGGGTAAGAGCAGAGCTGAAGTACAGGCAGTTCTCAGAGACTGAATCCGCTCCATAAGAGGAGGAGAGGAGAAACAGAGGCTGAGCTGCCTTCAGTCTGGAAGTCATTAAAACCCCGTCCGGAGGAATGGAGGAAAACTGCTGTTTTTTCATGACCTGCTTTTTCTCAGCTCAAAAGTTCTCTCTCTCTCGCGCTTCCTCTCTCAACACACATAGACAATTGACAACCTAGTCTTCAGCTTTCTCTATTTTTGCTGCGCTACAGGGTATTGACTCCATTACGCTCTTTGCATTAAAATTAGACAGTCTTTTCTTAATACTTTGAGAGCCGATTTGACGTCTTACTCACTGCTTTAGTAATATATTCTGCTGCTTTGAAAAGGGTGAACATTCTGTCATTGTTTACTCAACCTTATTCCTAACCAGTAGGATATTCTTGTGCCATTGAACACAGAAGATGTTCTCTTTCATAGGTAACTCAACGCTGCCTAGCTTACCGCAGTGGGAACACCCAGGTGTGACCGATTGCTGATGGCGAGAGATACCGCCCCTACGTCAATGTGTTTGACATAGACCCGCGTTCGCGCCATCTTACCCCTCAGATATTCCTCTCTTCAGAAGCGTTTGCTTCTGCGGTTTTTCTGGCCCAAATTGTTAGTGATAAAGTGCTAATCTGTGACTTTTCACTTCAGCGACCGCATCCGTGGAATATTATTTCTCCTAGCGGTGAGTGGAAATGGACTTTGGTCGATGCCAACCGCCGTACTCACGTTTTTTGACCGAGAATCTGCCGTTCTTCCTCGCCGCGCGGCTCCGGAGGCTCACACAGTTTTCTTGCACCCAGCCCGGAGACATGGGACGCCGTTTCCTTCGGGTTGGAGGATATTTTATATACCGCGGCCTCCAACTCTGAGACTCTCCAAATGATAACGACGGATGCTTCCCTCTCGGGATGGGGAGCGGTTTTTGAGGGATGACCGGCTTACGGTGTCTGGTCAGGCAAGTACCTCACCTGGCACATAAATGGCCTGGAGTTGAGAGTGGTTCATCTAGCTCTCACTCACTTTATTCCATTCCTGACGCACTCACATGTCATCGTCAGGAAGGACAACATGGCAGTGGTGTCTCACATCAATTGCCAGGGAGGCTCCCGGTCACGCACCCTGAACAGGCATGCGCGCCAGCTTCTTCTTTGGGCACAGGACAAGTTTTTGTCCCTGAGTGCGGTTCATGTCCCAGGGGTCTTGAACCTAACTGCGAACTTCTTGTCAAGACAGAAGCTCAGGTGTAGGGGAATGGATTCTGAACCGCCGTACGGTGGATCAGATTTGGGAAAGATTCGGCGCGGCAGAGGTGGACCTCTTTGCGTTGCAGGAATCGAACCAATGCCCCCTTTGATTCCCCTCTCTCACCCACCTCTCTGGGGATAGATGCGCTAGCGCACCCCTGGCCGGACATGAAGCTGTATGCTTTCCCTCCGGTCAAGCTTATCCCAGCGGTGCTGCGCAGAGTGAAGACATGCGGACTCCGCCTTCTCCTAGTAGCCCCGTTCTGGCCTTCCCAGACGTGGTTCTCGGAGTTAATCTCCCTCCTGGAGGGCGACCCTACATTGCGGCTATCGCTGCTCGAAGGGACTCGGACGATGTCCCCCTGGGGAGGCATCGTTTGGTGTCCTCATTTTTGCGTGGTGCTAAGCGCTTGAGGCCGGTTTGTCCTCCTAGTTTCCCTTCTTGGAACCTTTCTGTGGTCCTGAAGGGGTTGCTAGGGCCTCCTTTTGAGCCTCTTGAGTCAGCTCCTGTGAGGATCTGACACTGAAGGTTACACTTTTGTTGGCATTCAACAAAATGCAAGGCATTCAAGCGTGTGGGTGATTTGCAGGCTCTGTCTGTCAGCGAGTTCAGCACCGAGTTTGCTCCGGGTCTGGTTAAGGCCTTTTTAAGGCCTAGGCCAGGCTATGTCCCCAAAGTTCTCTCCACATCTTTTCATTCGCAGGTGGTAGTGCTGCAGTCTTTCTCTCCCTCTCTTCATGCAGAAACGTGAAAATTGTCTCATTTGAAAGAAGAGATCCTAATCTAAAAGATAATATAGAGTTTGTGGCTGTTTGTGGCTGATAGAAGCAGTAGTAAGAGTAGGAAAAGGACAAAAACAAAGTTTGTGAAAAGGTGAGAAAAAAGACATTGTGATTCTATTGAAGATAATTCGATCTCTGATTGTCACACATTACCAATAATTATAAGTCATATCTATATAGTCAGATTCCTGAGAATGAGAGCTTTCTTGTGATATATGACTTGACTGTATTGTGAAAAATATAAAAAATACACATTCTTAGGAAAAAATCTTCGCAATAGGCGAAAATTTGTGTGTGATACGAATACAATTCTAAGGTTAATTTTACTGCTTTATGTATCATAAAACCAATGTAAATGAAGCATACATTTTTTATGTGATTTTGGAACCGTATCCGGGTCTGCAGAGTTTAAGTTTAAATTAAAAGGTTCCATGTAAATTAAAGGTTCTTCATTGAATCACAGATGCCATAAAAAATTTTTTCAAAAGTGTTGGTATCATTAACGTCATACAAAGGCCAACGTGTCTTTGTATCAACGTGTCACATGTATTTGAGGTTTTTATACGTTTTCATGCTTTCATTATTAGGAAAACAGCAGCTCAGATGTTCTTGGAATATTATTTAGTGTTCCATGGAAAGCAGAAAGTCCAAATTAGACTAACACTATGAATATACAGTAGATGCTGATAGAATTTAAACAGAAAATATCACCTATATCATGCTTAACTGGGATGTGTGTGGAAACGTGCTCTGTTTGTGGATCCCTCAGTGCAGATGCCCCAGATCATTGAAGATCTGCCCCATGAAAGAGGTTTATTTATTTATGTGGCTGTATTTCACTGTGTCTTTTGTGAAAGTGACCAAGGCTAGCAGTGAAGTCTGTCGCTGTGCCCACTGCAGCTGCTGTGGCCGTCCTCTGTGGACCACTGCAACACAATAGACAGCTTTGTACCACCAATCCTGAGCTTCAGTGAGATGAGGATAGTGATATGCCTTTAGGAAGAAAATAGTTATCATATCATCAAATGCCAAATGTGTACTGTATATATTAAAACATGCAATATATTTGTTTGTTATGGGAATATCTTTCTACTCACATACTTATCTATCCACTCATCTGTCTACTAGAGAAGCGATCTTAAATAAATTCTCACTCAAAAGTGTGTTAGAGGTCAATATTGTCAGTTTTCACAAAAGCAGAAACATATGCGATGGGTCTCAGCCATATATTGAATACTTATTCAATATATTCCATATTGGTTTTATAAAATGAAATAACACCATGAATATCATCATGATTTTTATTTACTTGTACTTTTATTTTTACTTAAAAACTGTGACAGTCAGAGATTGCGTTAACCGAAAATTTAAGAATCGATATTGGTTTATAAAAATGAGAATCTATTAAAATCGAGGCTTTGTTGTTTTTAGTGGCCTCCGCTGTCACTGCGGTGTGTGCTGTTGAACATGAAAAGTGATGCAGTCTCTTCATCTGTTATCATTATAAATAAATAAATGCATAAGCCTATATGCTCATCCTGTAGGTTCATTAAACAAAAATACAAGCAATTAAATGTGTTATTATAATTCAAAATATAAAATTAAAATGATGGGTAATGATAGATTTATTATGACAGACTATGTTAGTCTAATGCAAACTCTGGTGCCGGTAGACCCATTTCTTACCTCTGCCTTGTAGCACATTTCACATGTAAAGTGCTAAGAAAGAGATATTTTAAAAGTGAGAATATAATTGAGCAAAAACAAACAAACAAAAAGCAACACAACATGTTTTTTTCTGTATTTTATCTTTATTTAAGCATTTTGAATCCAATTGGCAACAATAGCTGTTTATTTGAAATGATGGTTCCTCTGGTTAAACTTTATATAATTTCATAATTATATTTAATTAATTAATTCATATTATCATAATAATACTAATAATAAAACAATTAACTTTATGTAAACAAAGCAAATATTGAAATATGGTAAGAAGCTAAACTCACAATCTTAACTTAAAGCAATTAATTATTTCACAAAATAAAAAAAAGAACAATATTTTCATCTAACCAGAATCACATGAATGCACATTTTTATGACTTCCAAACTCATCAATCGGAACTTCCGTGGCGGGCTTACAGTTCCTCAGTTCTGCTTGAAAAATGAAATTGTGCCATATAGTAAACAACTAAAATTTCAAATGCATTTAATTAAATAATATAAAATTAAGAGATAGAACAAAACAAATATATTTTAGATGGAATACCTCGCACTGTACCCTCAACTAAACCTCGCCTCATCCCAGAGTTGTGAGCAGCCTATGGCTGTAACATGTGTGTGCAAAAGTCATTTAGATCTGTCTCACGTTGAGAGGGTTGAAAGTCTGAGCTCTGATCTCACAGTGGAGCTCTGACCCGCTGTGCTGAGATGAGAAGAGTCTGTTGTTTAACATCTGACAGCTGGAAAAATGAACCGAGCATAAAATGTCAGCTATGTGTTTAGCTTTAGAGGCTAAATTCTACAAATTGCTTAATCATTTATACACCTACTTGGTTGGCTGACTCATTGTGCATTGAAGAGTTCAATATCTGTGCTATTTAAATGCAGAATGAACAAGTTTCTCCCTCTGGCACAAAGGGAGTCAGCTGTAGTCTTTGTAAGAGGTGGCAAATCTGCTTCAAATCAGTAATGCCTAATTAAACAGGTGGATAGTTCTTTTCCACAGGGTATGTAACCTGATCTGTCACGGATATGTTATTGGTATTTCTTCATCCCTTGCTTTTAATCTTGCAGTACCTGATCATTTATTGTAACTGTAGATTAAGTTCTAAGATGAAGAACTTGAAACAATTAAATATTGCACGATACAGTAAGTTTTAGTACTTGGAGTATTTTTTTTAAATCAAATTACAAATGTGATTTGCACTCTACTTCCTCCAAATTGTGACATCACTGTGAAACCTATTAGCATATGACTGCAACCACAGCAACCCATCAATGTCTACTTTCACAATATTGCCTCTTAATGCCTATTTACAATCATTACTAACATTAACACAGTGGGATATACAATATTCCTTGATTGACTGCAGAACAGTTTTGACCTATCAGGTCCAGTCTATCCGATTTAAGCTACTGGGGTTATTACTTTGTTACTATACCTACACATGTCATGTGATATCTTGTGGAGTCCCCCAAGGCTCAATTATGGGTTCTTTATTGTATTTTTTTTGTTATTACATTTATATCCAGCTTCCATCATTTAGTACTCTGCTGGAAGTACTCAGCAGTACCCAGAACATACATTAGTGGTTGTACTTGAAATTTATACAACTTAATTAATATTGAGTATTCTCAGAGAAACATCTATTGCATTATATAGACTCCTTGTCTCTTAAGCCCAATGATCACATCAAGAATTTAGGAATCGTATTTAACATCAACTTCAGTTTTAAGAAACCCTTAGCACTGTTTATAAAACCGCATATTATCATCTCTGTTACATCTCGGAAGTAGGCAAAATTCTCTCCCCTACTGAAAGTGAGAAACTCATTCACACATTTTATGCAAGACTTAACTACCGCAGAAGTGTTTTGACTGGCTTCTCAAAGAGTTTAACGCAGCTGCACGAACACTGACTCATACTCGACCGAGGTATCACATTCAATCTCTTCAGTGGCTACATGGGTCCCATGTTTTCATTCTGTGTTTACTGTAGTTGTTCATAGTACATTTTTACTACATATTTTACTAAATTTTAAAACTATGAACATACATACACACACACATTGGGTTTCCATAATTTATGGGGACATTCCATAGCAGTAATTATTTTTTATACTGTACAAACTGCCCTAAACCTACCCCTCACTAAACTTTCGGCATTTGTAAAGTTTCAAAAATTATATTTCTGTATGATCTATAAATTGTTTTATAGACCAAGAATTTTGTATATTATCATCTTTGTTGGGATATTTTGTCCCCTCAATGTAGCGAAAACCTGAACCACACACACAAACTCACGCAAACATATGTGTGTTATGGATTTTCAAATTTATGTAGTATAGATCTGGAACAAAGGTGAAATTATACAATCTATACAAAGACAAAGTAGCAAACATAAATTATAGTTTTAATAAATATCAACTCCTAGTACCACAGACTTCAATCATGACAACCTGGTGATGGATATGACAATGTTAATGTATTTAGTCTTGGCGGAATAGATCTGCTACACTGCTGCTGAATTGCTGCTGCAGTTGATTATTGCTGTAGTTGTAGATTATTGCTGCTGCCAGTGCATATGGTGATACGGTGCCGTGAGTATTTAAGACATACTTCTGCTGCACAAATAGCATATAAAATAATCCATAGCAGATCTACACAGGTGGAGCGGGAGTTCATCCGGGAGACGTTTAAGACACGCGGGCCAAGCGCGAGTCAAACGAGCGCGAAAAAGATACTGTGCTCGTAGCGTGCGCTCTTCAAATACACACAAAGGTGCCGGCGCGTGCTGTAGCCTGTATCATTTCATATCAAACAGCGAAAGAAACTACGTGCATGCAATGTTCTTGTTATGCCGTCAATTAAGGCATGAAGTTACCAAAAAGGTGATTAAAGCCGCCTTAAAACCGTGTGCATGCATGCAATGTGTTATATATGCGTCACATTTAAGAACATGTCTCTGAAATGGTTTTAAAAACTGTCCTGAGGCACCCCAGCACTGTCTCCCTCATCTAACACACCCGATTCAACTCGTCCGCTCATTAATAGAGACTTTAAGACCTGAAGTGGGTCAGGAAAGGTAAAGAGAGTTGATGCGTGTCAGATCCGCGTCACGTTCAGCAGCAGCTTTTAAAGCAATATCAGATAAGATAATAACCAGCTGCTGTGATGTCTATTAATCCAAGAACAACAGAAAAAAGAGGAAATCAATCACTTTTATAGCTTTAAGGGGTTCGTCTATATTTAATTTAGAATTTAATGTTTGGTTCATTTTCAGTAATTTTCTGTATATTTCTGCTGAAGGGTAACTAAATATGTAATTTATTATAATGGGTTCATGTGAAGATTGTTTTAAGTTCACTTAAATTAGAAGTTAAGTCTAATAAATGTTACAATTGATAGCTCTCACATATACTGTAATGCTGAATGGCTACAGTCAATGGTTAAATATTAAAAAGAAAACATGTTTTTATAGAGATATATTGATATCAGTGATGCTGGCCTTCAATCATAAAAAAGATGCCATTAAAGAAATATAAAAAATATACTGTCTTTATGTTGTTTGTACATTGTACATTTGAAGATTGAATGTGAAATTACTTGCAATATAAAAGTACATTTAAAAACTTTAATGTTTGGTGGGATTAATCGCGATTAATTTTAGAAAAATGTGCGATTAATTAGTAAAAAAAATAATCGATTGACAGCACTAATATATATATATATATATATATATATACATTAAAACTGATGTAATGGAAAGTTATAGTTGCAGTTTTATAATGGTATTTTAAAATAGACAAGGTTGTCTGAGGTTAAGCATCCTGGGTTTCGAATGGGTTTAAGTGTCAGCTGACTAAACACTTCCATGATCTCTAGAGAGGTGATCTTTAACAGGGGTCCAACACAAAGATCCATTCTGACAGAGACTAAGCCATCAAACAGACCCCTTCACCGAATGATCTTCAGATTGATCCAGGGGCAAGAAGACATTCAGAAGCAGTCTGCCAGTTCACACTCTTGGATTTGCCTTCAAACATTCAGCCATGATGATATGTGGCTGGTGATGATATTATATTATTCTCAGCTGGAAAGCATGGACATCTAGAATCAGAATCCGAAGAGCTTTATTGCCAAGTGTGTTTGCACAGAATTAATTTGTCTTGTTTTAGGAGCTTCCAGTACAGAAGTACAAACATAGTGCAGACAATAATAAAAACACTAATAACGAATAGAATAGACAATAATTATGAATAACAATCGTAATAAAAATGAAACATACAGAAAAAGAAAAATGTCCATAGATAGAACTGTGAATGTGTCCTATGTACAGATGAAGGTTTGATGAGTTAACTAGGGAGGAAATGAAGAGAAACAATAAGAAACACATGTTAGTAATAGTTACTGTTCTAAGGTCTTTTGCTTGGTCTGTCCAGAACACACACAATGGGCAAAGCCTCTGTTGTGGGCCATAGTTGTGTTCTATATGACACCAACTGTAACTGTGTTTGTGATTGCTTATGGAATCTAAAACAAATGTGCCCTTCTGACATCAGTTAGGGAATGTTTCATGTCTGTGTAGAAAGTTTTATTTGGCAAAAGAAGCTGTAATCACTGCTAATGATCCGTCTCATGTGTGGAGACGTTCTCATGTTGTGTTTGGGATGCTTTGTAGGTAATGAACAATTAAGGAGAGTAGTAAGACATGCATTGATCTTCTTCACACATGAATGCACTGGAGACCTGGAACGGCCCATTACTGTGCTATTATATGCAAGAGTTGCTTGACATGGACAATTTGAGCTGTAGATTTCCCTGATAGTCTTGGAGGTCAGGTGTTATGATATATGAAGAAAAATATACATTTAGCTAAACAGTATATAACTTTTACTATTGCTCACCCTTAAAGGATCAGTTCACTTTCAAATGAAAATGTCCTGATAATCTACTCACCCCCATGTCATCCAAGATGTTTATGTATTTCTTTCAAACACAAATGCTTGCCTGGTCAGCGATGCGCGTCCCAGACTTCACGTAATACGTAATTACGCTGAAAAGGTCACGCTTGATGTAGGTGGAAGTACCGAGTCAGTGTTTACAAGTTGAACGTGCAAATACTAAGTCAAACGCCGTTTACAAAAAAAGCGAGTTACAACTCAACGAGTTTACAAGATAAAACAACGATGTCGGATGATTTTGAACTTGGAGGAGAAGATGAGATGAGCCTACGTCAAGTGTGACCTTTTCAACGTCATTACGTATTACGTGAAGTCTGGGACGCGCATCGCAGAACAGGCGTGCATTTGTGTTTATAAAGCATATACATTTATTATTTTATTTAATGACCGATCGTTTCGCTAGATAAGACCATTATTCATCGTCTGGTATCGTTTATAGCCCTTTGAAGCTGCACTGAAACTGTAATTTTGACCTTCAGCCGTTTGGAGTCCATTGAAACTAACTATATGGATACAAATCCTGGAATGTTTTCATCAAAAAACCTTCATTTCTTTTCGACTGAAGAAAGAAATGCATAAACATCTTGGATGACATGGGGGTGAGTAAATTATATGGAAATTTTCACTTGAAAGTGAAATAATCCTTTAAGGTTAAATACAACCATAAGTATTGATCTTTGATGCATAGTAACTCATCATGTACCATCTGTCTGCCTAAAACATGAGACTTGTTTAGAAGAAGTGCGATTGTGTCTCATCTGGCAGACGAAAATATTCCACTTGCATTGAAGCAGAGACCTGAGCCATATCTACGTGCATGGCTTTAGCACACATTTTGTACTCTAACGGTGTGTTATACATTTGAACAATGTATTTTTCACCAGATCTCTGCCTGCTACCCTGATAAACATCTTAGTATTATACAAACTGTATTTGCCGAATCAGCTTTGGGTCTCAGTTTCAAAACACTGCTTTTATCAGAACGTATGTTTATTTACAGCGTATAGCATGAGGACAATGACTCCACACACTTCAGTTCATATGTAGCCGATTGAAGATAAGCTAATCACAGCGCTGGCACTAGACAAGCCATTGTTTACTGTAATACTGTATGCTTCAGAGCATTGTGCTCAACACAGTGTTTAAAATGGGGTTGACCTTGTGAAATTTTCATATTTATGTTTTTGATCCATTATTTGGACTGAAATTTTGAGATATTGCACAAAAATGAAATATTGACTTTTTTCAGTGATAACTGGATGCCACACACTGAATTAAAATGCTGAGGGAGTAAAGCATACTATTTTGAAAAAGATAGTAGACAGTAGACAGTACAGTGCCTATGGGCTAGTAAGCTAGTATTGCATTCTGAACACAGCCGGTGTATTGTATGTCTGGCTGAAGTGTGGTTTGTTTTCCAGCCAGATGACAGTCAACGATTTATTATATGGCTGACCGGTGGTGGGTTTGGGTAAACCACAGACTACAGAATAGAAACTAGTCTAAATTTGACCAGAAGTTGTACAGAGAAACTGCAGTGATAAACCCTTTCACGCACACGTGCACACATGCACGCGCACACGCACACACACACGCACACGCACGCACGCACGCACGCACACGCACACGTACACGTACACGTACACGTACACATACACTATATTGTATGTATAAGTTCTTCCACACTCACTGAATCATCATTTCTCTTTGATTCTTGTCTTATACACAGAGACATTGTCATGTTAGAATAGAAAAGGGTTCTGTCCAAACTGTTGCTATAAAATTAGAAGCACATAATTCCCTAGAATACCAGTATATGCTTAAACATTAAGATTTGTACTCATAGAAATTACTAAAGTAGTCAAAACTTTCATTAGAAGGGGATGCCAATACTTTTGGCAATATAGTGCATATATATAAGTTGTTTTTTGAGTCAATTTATGTTGCTGTGTTTATTAACGGTTTGAAATATGAAATACTGTTTTAAATAAAACTGCCATTTTACAACCTATCCATATTTACAATGCAGTAAGCTAATAATTTCAATAAATGGCTTTCCAGCAATGTTAAACAATAAAATTAAGGAATTATGAAAAACAAAACAACTATCCAAACAAAAAGGTATTAAAAATGTTGAGAAAGTGTAAAATACAAAAACCATTGTTTTGTCCTAAAAAATAGTAATTTAATAAAATCAAATTATAATAAATGTGCAGCTATTTATTTTATTTTCCACCTTATTTCTACGCTCCATGACACTTTGTGTGAATTATGGGAGTAACTTCTGTTAAACTGTAAACAATCAGTGAAAGGTTCACTCTATGAATGCAATAATACTTTATTGTTCTACTCCCCCTTCAACCATTGAACATTACAATGACATTTAAAAGTGTAAAAACATAAATAAGGTACTTTCAACAGGCCAGGAATATCCCCAAAAGCGTGATTCTTTCCACAGCAATAACCGATGGGTTAAATATCACTGTGGCAATATATATATATATATATATATATGTATGTATGTATGTATTATGTGACATACGTTGTTCAAAAATGTTCATATTTTCTTATGAAAACAAATAAACCTGGAAGGAGATGTGAGGATTTGATGAGAAAAACAAGAGATTCTTTGTGCATTCCTGTGAATTATTAATGGGATATATCATAAATTAAGTTGAGAGAACAGACCACATATGTGCAGTATATGTTGTTCTTTTCATACTATGACCGTGGAATGCCAAGGGAGAAAAGAAAATAATCATGATGAAAAGAATGCAGCGACTGAAAAGAGCTCTTGCCATAGATATTCTTGCTATTACATGTCATGTTAAAGCACCAAGCGTTACGTTATTCTCATGATGGCTGAAAATGAAACAAAGGAAAATGGACAGCTCATTCAGTCGAAGAGACGGATAAGCCTTATCTGTAGGGCAGCCTTATGATTTGAAATGATTCGTTTTGAATGGAAGTTCCCCAAACCGGAAGTGCCACCCATAATTCAAAACGCAGTAGGCTCGTCAGGAATAAGGTGGATACAAAATTACAAAACGCATGTGACTGCCTGATATTTAGTACAAATACCTCTGTTATTAGAGCACAGTTCAGCCTTTCAGATAAAATCTGCCTTCACTAAATATTTGACCCTTGGCCTATATTGTTTTACCTGGTTTGAGTTTTACTCATATGGAACTTCAAGCATCTGTTACTTATAAATAAGAGAAATAAACTAGCTGTCAGCATGTGAAAGCTGCACTAGTGCGCTCCATATTCTGTCTTTATATTCTAAAATCTCACTCTTTGCCTCATTTGTCTGAGTGGCATGTGGCCTTGTCACAGGGGCTCCAGGTCACGTTCCCCATGTGAGGGGTCTTATTCCAGAGTTTTCCATGTGGCTGAGGTTTTCTGACCGAGTGTTTCCTCTTCGATGAGAGTTTCCACCTCCGGATCCTCTGAAACGCCACATGTGATCATAATATTACAAGAGGCTTATGGTCTCAGCACACGCCTGTGCAAGGTGTCCACAATCCCTCACGCTTACAGGACCTCTGGGAGAGCAACACTGCCAAAGCTTTCTAAAGTCCCAGAACGACTGCAGTTTTTAAGGTTTCAAACTGTTTTGTAATATTATTCAAAGCCTCTTGCTCTAAAGACGTGGCTTTCTGTGAGCTTTTTCCATAAACATCTAAAATGACAGTGAAGTAGAGAGTGTGTAAAGTGAATGAGTGTAAACTTGAAAATGAAAACCAAACATGTCTGGTATTTTGTGTTACACATATGAACTCAATTTTGAATATGAACTTCAATGCGGGACTGGAGATGCTTTTACATGAGTTTGGTAAGAGATATTGTCAGTGTTTTTTTTTGTGATTTCTCAAAAGTGGTGGACATATTTATCACCTGTCCTACTTATGGCACCTTTGTTTTAAAGAGCTTTTTCCTATTATTAGCTATTTAATATTATTGTTTTAATTATATTTACATACAGTAACTTATGAAGAAGAAGAATTTTACAAATCGTACAAAGCATATTTACTGTTTATAAACTATGAAGGGAAAATAATTACACTTAAGATGAGCTTTTTGTATGTAGTTATGCCAAATTTGTGATTTTCATGCCTGAGAAATCATGGAAATTAACAGAATCCTTTTAAAACTTACGGAAACACCATGGAATACTCCCCCCCTCTCTAGTTATGCTCTGAAATGGCTAGAATTGGCTGTTTGTGTGAAAGATTGATTGTGATATATTTTCATTTAAAAATATGTATCTACGTCTTGAAAAGTCTTGAAAATGAATTGGCCAAAAGGTTGCGATTTCCTAATTTACAGTAGTTTCATGATTGGATGAAATGATGAGGAGTTTTGTAAGAAGGAGTATGCCACTCATCTAAGTTTAAAAGAGCAAGAAGACTCTATTATATATAGAGTACATTTGTATAAATGTCTTTGTCAGTACAAACTCTTCACAGTCTGCATGGTTTCTTTTGAGTAAAATCTCTTAATGTCACACCAACACCCCAGACTGAGGGTTTTTCAAAATAATTTCAAGGGTTTTTTTTTGTTCTTTTTTCCGGAAAATTTAATTTTTAACACATTTCCATTCAGATGTCAACAGCAAAGTTCAGAAAATCATGTTGAAACTATCTCATCTCATGAGCTGTTTAAAATTCTGTGTGGACCTGCTGCCTCAGTCTCCTTCTGCCCTAAACACTGCCCCATCATCCCAGGAGCAGTGCATGAGACAGACCTGTTGCCTTTATACATGTGCTCATGAAGTCTTTTGAGAGACTGAAAAACATCACTGGACCCTTGCTGGACCCCTTTCAGTTTCTCTTTGAACAATGTTAACATTGACAGCCCAGGGGCTTATGGAAGATCCTCTCTCTGGTCTTCAGTTTGCTATCAACATTTGCTTTCTGCATGGATGAGTTTCTAGATTTATACTAATCCTCTGAACACCCTACTGTCGAGATCTTGTAGTTGCAGATGGTTTATGGTCATCAGACCCAGAACTTTCTGGTTTGCTTCGGGTTCAAGTTGGACAAAAGAATGCTTTAACAGATATTGAGGATTGCTGAGAGAAAGACTAGTGTCCCCTGACTGTCCTGCAGGACTTTTACACCTCCAGAATGAGGCAGAACACAGGCAGAAAAAAAATATTTATTACAGATAGCACATTCCCAGATCCCAACGTATTTTAGCTCCAACCCTCTTGCAGGCGCTACAGAGCACTAAGCACCAGAACTACAGAAAAGAGTGGCAGTGTTAGCAAGTACTTTCACTCTGTTGCTGCAGGTTAAAGCGGTTTATAATGAAGGGGACCTTGATGGAGAAGAAAACCCTAGTTTGGGGCTAGTTTTGAATAGCGGTTGCACTGGGTTTCTTTTGCAGACCTGGTATTTAAGAAGCATTTAATTGGCTCTATGTACAGAACAAACACAACTACAAGCCAAGTATACATTGAATACTTAATTGTACTTTTCTTAAGAATATATTTAAATAAAAAAAACAAAATACAAGTATAGGTCAAATACACTTTTCTGTATACTCGTTAGTATAAATTTAAACTATATTTAAGATTTAATTTTTGTATATCTCTCATAAAAAGACTGAAAGTATACTCTCTTAGTATACTGTAGCACACTTGAATAAACTTATCAGACTTTTGTCACCTGTCTTATCCTCTGGCAGGGGAATATAATAAAATAACAAACCAAATTATTTGTGTTATAATTCATGTTTGTAGTGCCCTAAAAGTTTCATACTTTTGTTTAGTTTTTTTTGAAAATCACTAATACTTGCCTAAGCAAACATCACTAATGAGTTTGAACATTTCCTAAATCTTTCATTGTTCGGTGCTGAGCTCATTGGTTGAGCCAGAAGTTGACATGCTGCTCAAATAAACAGAAATATTCTTAAAAGTGCCAAAGACTCACTTCAAGATGTCAACCTACCAATCTAGTAGACTGAAACTGGGCTATGAGAATGTGTTTTGACAGAAGACCGTACACATCTGTTCCCACACACTTCTTAAAAACCTGTCATAGCGTACTGAAGCAGTGAATTAATACAGCACTGCTAATGTGTGTTTGTGCTGCGCTGTATTCATGATCTCATCTGTAAACTAGACGTTCATGGAACATTTATTGTTTTAAACTCTGCTGTGTTGCATCATCTTTCTGCAATAACACGTTCGCTCATGTCTGGTCAATAATTTGGGGACTTTTGGTCCATTTTCACTCCACGCCCAGTGTTCTGTCCACTCCAGAGCGGATGAGAGCCCAGACACACAAATACAGCTCATCCAGTGACTCAGAGACAAACACGACTGCACATTTACTGACATAGTCATAATAAAACCATAAACTGGGATATTAACCCTACTGTGTTTGAAAGCAAGAAAGAAAATGACACAGAATGATACATCTGTTATATGAGGTTAAAAAATAATCATTTTTCGGATTGTTAGTTTCTAAAATAATAGAGGCCAGTAAATACTCCTTTAATATACTTTCCCTACACTTTAAACATATGAATTCTTGTTCCAGGTTAACATGTGGCACATAATGCCATTGAGTCATTTCATCATATCAACTCAAGGTTTTGATGCAATCAAAAGTAGGATGCTTTTGAGGCACTTTTGTAGTATCATGGTCTTTATGCTTTTGTTATCTGCTCTCTCTCAGGTCCTCATAACCGTGTGTCGCGGTGTCCTCCTAATGAACATCAGTGTCTGGGATCAGACTTGTGTGTTCACATGAGCAAGCTGTGTAACGGCGTCCCCGACTGCACTGATGGAGAAGACGAGGGGCCGCACTGCAGAGGTAATGACTACAAACATTGCTTGGTTATTTATTGCTACATATAATTGTTATATGATATATAAAAATAATACTAGCATTCATAATATCAGTCTTTCTGTGGAAAATAAAGCTTTGGGCATGAAACAGATACTAGTTGAACTTCAAATTTCCATTGAAATTAAGCATAGGCCAAATAGAAAATATTATATTTTAATAGATTTTCCGGAAAAAATGTCATACAAGATAAATTTACTTAATGAGCAAAACTGCATGAGACAGAACACGGATGACATTTCCAATGGCGAGCTGAATACTATGCCCTTATATTACACATACTAAAAGAATGTGCCAACATTTGCAAGCATTTTACTCTGTTACTTCGAAACTGAAAGGTGTCTCTCGCATAGCATCTAGTCACCATAAACTGTCCCGTCAATCATCTTTTCACTGTGAACATCCTCATATACAAAGAAGTAGCAGGCTGATCTTTTTTGTCACAGAGTAGAATTCATTTCTAGGATTAAAAGATCCTAGCTAAACTCTGTCATACAAGATAAATTTACTTAATGAGCAAAACTGCATGAGACATTAAGGATGTGATACTATGCCCTTAGCACTAAAAGAATGTGCCAACATTTCCCGTGCTGAAAGATAGCATCTAGTCACCATAAACTGTCCCGTCAATCATCTTTTCACTGTGAACATCCTCATATACAAAGAAGTAGCAGGCTGATCTTTTTTGTGTACTAGTAAATATAAAGGTTAACTCCTGTATCTAAATCTCACTAATCAGCTGCCAGTCTCGTTTAGTTAGCAGCACTTCCCTGTAGAACGAACACAAAGCTGAATGGGCTCTATCAAAGTCTGGGCCTTTATCGCACCTGTTTGTGGAAACTAGCCATGCTTCAGTCAGAACTTCTGTTAAAAAAAGTCTTTGATGCTCACAAAGCTGGAAAACATTAGAGAGGTATCTGTGAAGAGTTTGGTGTCCATCAGGTAGATAGCTGGAAGAAATTCACCGCCATTCCTGCCAAAAAGTGACCATCCTTGAGCGAGAAAAGAACTTCAGGGTAACAAGGATCTACAAGCGTCTTTTGCATTGATCCTTGTGCACAGCAGGATCCAGCACGGAGGAAGCCACTTCTCTCCAAGAAGAACACTGTTGCCTTTCTAAAGTTTGTCAAATACCACAAGGATAAGCCAGAGGACTACTGGAAGTATTCATTTGTTAATGAATGAGTCCAAGGTAAAACAGTTTGCTTAAGAAAAATTATATTTGGCAAAACCAACATGCCACATTCAATAACAGCAACCACATCCCAACGGTAAAGCATGGGGATGACGGTATAATTATTTTGTTTGTTTAATTATTTGCTTTCCTGCCTCTGGACCAGGACAGATTGCCATCATTGATGAAACTATGAATGGTTTGTTATCTGAGAAAATTCCACTAGTGAAGGAGTAAAGAGGAACGGCCAAATCCACAATCCACATTTACTGGATACTGTGCGATCACAAGCAAAAATAAATCAACAAACAAATAAAGAAATAAATGTCGAAATGTGTAAGACATAGGTTATTCATTGAATCATTCAGTCAACACATTTGTTTAATTCATTCATCTACAAAACATGTGACTGTCTTTATGAGTGAGTCTCTGTATGATTCACTTAACTGATATCAGAAACTGCTGTGTGTTTTTCACTAGTTAGTCATTGGTTGATCCTTCAGTTGGAACTATTTCTGTTGGCAAAAATTGAAAATAAGCAATACATTTCAATTTTGTGTCTGAAACGCAAGTTACTCGAATATTAACTTCTTGTTTATTGAACTGTTGAACAGAACCAATATGACAGTAGCAATCATGCTGTTGTTGGAAAATCAGCTGATTTCCCCTTAAAATGTACAATGTTTTATGACACAAATATGCAGTAGTTAATCTGATCTCAGTGTAGTTCAAATAGTGTATACAAGGAAAATACAATTCTTAATGGGTTTTCATATGCGATTAACCTTGATTTACCTTTTGTCTATTTTAGCTTCACCCCCATATGAACACAGCTGTAGTCACTCTCTTTAGGCACTAGTGGGTAAACTCTAGTGAGGTGACACAAACCTGTCTGGACATAAACACACAGACGAGGTGACAGAGGACAATAAACCAGAGCATATAGACAATCTGTTTTAGTTAAAGCTATGTAAATAAACATACATTAAATAATGAGTTGGTATATAATAAAATGGTATTGCAATGGATTTCCTTTCTCCAAATATTGACGATAGGCCTGTAATAATTATTTATATTTTCATTATTCATTGTTTTTATTATTTATCCATGCATGTTTAATTATACATTCAGGAAAGAAGGTCATATATGCACTGGAAGTACAATAGTTTGAACAGAAGAGAGTTTGTAAGCAAAATAAAAATTGTGCAGTACAGCACCTATAATACAACACAAATCAACATTTTCATAACATTACATTTGCTGTGTATTGAAAAGGTTCACAAACAATGTTTATGTTGATAATCTCCTAACCACCTTCTACTACTAATTTGCCGATAAATATCCTTGCCAAGTTATACTTTCCAGCATTACACCTTATCAGATGTGAACAGCAATCATTATGTCTCAGCGTGGTATAGCTAACTTAAGTAACGTTATTTTAAAACAATTGCAGTTAAAACAACAATGAAATACATACAAGCTGTTAAGTCAAACTTTAGATATTTGTCTTTCGTTATTTAGGGTTTTTAATGTTGTTAGGAACATCTGATGATAAGGCGATCATCTGTAACGATGGGTCAAGCCATCAACAAAACAATGTCGTGTCATTTTATTTTTGTGTATCACATTTTACCTCAGTGCCACTCCACATACCAGCTTTAGGGATTTAGCAGAGGGATTGAGATTTTGTTTTGCCTGTTTATTCGCTGATGGTGACATCAGAGCTGATGATTTTCTCTCTTAACTCCAGACACAGGTCTGTCTGAGGAGATACAAAAAATATCTGGGTGAAATATCTTTAAAAAAATATTTTCTCTTAAAAATGGTGTTTCAGGAGCATGCGAGATGAGTGCAGACAGTCCTTGTAATGTTTGTGTGGCTGTATGTAATGAGGCGGGAAAGCACTTTGGTCAATGGCTGTTTTTTAAATGTGCTAATAGAAATAAAATGTGTATTGCTGTATTGTATTGTAATGCACACACAATCTCAATAATCGCCTTCTGTCTGAATACGTATTAATATTAATAGATAATTTAGAATGACAACAGTTGCATTTCTCAGTATGCACTTACGTCTTTAAAGTCCTGCACAATTGCAAACTCTAGTATGTAATGGCCACTTTTTATGACCTAATAAAATGGATTGTTAATAAGCTGTTTCTACATTATGAGTAGCTTTGTAAACTGCAGTTGTACAGTGGCTTCCCAGCGCTGTCCAGAAGAAGTGAAGCTGCCTCCCTCCATAAAATGCAGTTTCTCCAAATCTGAATTGCTTGATTATCAAATTTGTGATTTGTAAACATGCTATTAGCTCTGCACAGCTTCATGTATGAGGACATGTGTCACTTTTGATATCAATACAGAGTCAGTCATTGAATCTGAAGACTATGCAATCCGACCTTATACCTTGAGGAACAGTAAATCTATGTCAACATTTCAGTGGTCAGCAGAAGGCGCATTAGTCTGGAACAGACATTTCTGGCTCAGAGTTTGATGTTTGAAGCCTCAGTATGTTACAGACTAAATGCAGCTTACAAAAAAACATTTTCCCAATGTGATATTTTCATAACTTAATGTGAAAAAAATGAATTAATAGAACAACTGTGACCAACATGTATTTTTTTATTTAACATTTATGCATTTGACAGGTACTTTTTTAAATCAAAGCTAAATGTATGAAAATGTATAAATGTATGCTTTGACAATATTCACATCACCTGAAACTAAACTCTGATCTTGGCATTTGTGCTGTGTGCGGTTTGAGCACGAGGAACATCTTTCATTTTGGTGGATAGGCTAAATGACCAAATACAACAGAACAAAATGACCAATATCTGATATATGGACATTTATTGTACACAAATGTTGTGTCATCATGTACTGTATGTGAAAGGAGAAACACATAAATATTTTGCTTCATTTTGGGATGTAACATTTGTGAAAAGTGTTAACCCCTCAGAGTACTTGTTTGTTGCCATAGTGTGTCCCGGTCAAATTTCCACTCAATCCTTCTAAGGATTAGCAATAAGGAAATGACTTCACATGCTCAACTTTGCATGCTAACACTCATCCACACACATACCTACACGAAAATCAAAACACACACTCACATACTTTATGCTATGATTGTATATCGACACAGAATGTGTGTTGTTAGCCCTGTCCCAAAACCTAGTGAGCTACCTCACTGCTTACTACTAACACAGGGAGTTATCTTATAAGGCAGTATCCCAAATCAAACAGAACCTCAAAAGTGACTGATTTGGAACCCTGTTGATAGGCAGCAGCTCCATGTGACACACAGATATAGAGCTTGACTTGCTGTCGGTTTCCACAGAGTTTACCATTAGCATATGTTTGGAAATTCTGGACAAGTGTTCATGTTAGAAGTGGGCTTATGATGCCTTAAAATGCTTCATATGTGCATAGACAGCTCACTGTTTTTGGACTTAACATATGATGACAAATCCTCCATGGCTGTCTACATAAGGAGCTGTTAGCATATTAGCTTAGCTGCTGTGAGCTGTTGACGCAGTTCATCTAGAGGCTCATTTGTTTCTGACTGAACACTCATGTTGTCAGCATCCCCTGAGCTCTGGGACAGGTGTGTGTGTGTGTGTGTGTGTGTGTGTGTGTGTGTGTGTGTGTGTGTGTGTGTGTGTGTGTGTGTGTGTGTGTGTGTGTGTGTGTGTGTGTGTGTGTGTGTGTGTGTGTGTGTGTAACATCACTCATGTTCACCGCCTGCTGAGGTACCAGGTGCTGTTATTTCATTTCAGTAACTCTGTGGTTTGTCAAATCGATCAAAGATGCAATTTCGTGGTAAGCAGGATTTTTCTTACTGTGTTTACATAAAATACTACAAAAGTTGTGTGCAGGCATACTCATACTCAACATTCATAGCCAAAAACTCTAGTCCAGCCAGACTTGTTAAAACCATGGGCTTATTTAGCCCACATTTACAACATCCATTTAGTGTTCAGAAACTCGATCTTATGTTCGTTTAAGAAAAGTCTGGGCCTAAAAAATAGGGCCTAATGTTAATATGATGATATGTATTGATTTTTACACCTGTTTTACCTTTATTTTGAATTATGCATTGCATTGTGTTGTATTTTGGAAATGGAAATGTCCATAAACTTAATGGATAATATCCTGTTAGAAAATTACTAGTACATTTCTGTTGTTCTTTTTTCTTACCATGTTGATGACATACAATGGCACATTTATACAGCATAGAAGTCTTAACGGTACAGTAGAGGTACACTCTGCTTAAATCTAAGACATCTTTAGTTAAAAAGAGACCCAAGTTCACTTGACCAGGAACAGATAATTTTTCCTTTTCCAAATACCTAAAAAAGTCTTTATAAATTGTATGCTTAAATGTTTTGCATATTTGAAATGGGGAAAAATGTGGCTGATAAAACAAAAATATAAAATTAAATACAAAAGTGCACTTTGATGAATTACTGTATATTAGATGTTTAGCTTGCTTCCAGTGCCTTTAGTCTAGCATGTACTGGGTTGTCATTTAGTATGATGAAAATCTGTTACTACTTTAAGTAAAATCAAAACCCATGAGATTTTGTATATCATATTCTTTTATTTGATACATGTCATTTGTTTTTTTAGACATATGTAAAATATTTTTTTCTTGTTGTTTTGAACTTTGCGGTCTTCATGAAGTCTCTGTAGTGAGTGTGAGGAGTCAGTCTGTTTGGTAATTGATTGTTGTGTTGTTTGACCTCTAGCCGTCCTCTGCTCTGCTCTCTATAGAACTGGCGCACAACTGTACTCTCACTGGTTGCCAGGACAACTGTGCTGTCACACGCAGCGGCTCCATGTGCTACTGCAAGAGTGGCTACGAGATCAGCCAAGACGGAAAGACCTGTAAAGGTCGGTTGCATTTACATACACTTTCATGAGCATAGACTCCTATGAATGCAACAATATAGACTTACAGCTGGGAGAGATAGTGGGTTATTTTAATTGCATGAGTATAATCAATATGAATACTTTAAAAGATGAACAACAGCATAAAACGTAGAATTTTAAATCAGGTATCTTGTAATGAAAAAGTACAGTCAGGTGGTCATTGTCACAAATATTTTTTCTATTAGGCAATTTTAGCATATTTTATTGTTTTTTAGATTATGACAGTCTACATTATTGTACACATTACAAGGCTGCCGAACAAATAATTACACCAATGTACAATTATTTAATTGTTTAATATGAGCTAACATGAGCAAATGACTTGATACTTATGTCATGCCACCCTGGTTTCATTTGTTAACAATGGTTAACTAAATTAGTTGAGGTGAACAAATGATGAACAATACTTTTACAGCATTATTTCCTTATTTTCCAGTAAAAAAAATCCACATATCCTTAAAATAAGTTTTACTGTAGAGACAAAACTGTTAAAAATAAAAAATTAGGCCATTAGCATTTTTTTCTTGTACTACTTGCATTGCAAATCTAGTATATGATGAAGTTATGTTACTAAATTTAGTAAAAACCTATGAGATTTCCTATATCATATGCTTTCCTTTGCTATATTTCACTTGCATTTAGACTACTTTTTTAAATCTGCAGTCTTCATAACATCTCTTTTGGGAGTGTTGCCTAAAATATCTTTATCTTTATATACTAACATTGTTTTGCTTCTCTGAAAGTATTTTTTAAGGGTGCTTAAATGTTTCATTAGAAACCAAGGCAAAACATGATATATACTTTACATATATATGAATCTTTTATTGTGTCTGTGTGGGTTCAGATTTCGATGAGTGTACGGTGTACGGCACCTGCAGTCAGACGTGCACAAACACAGACGGCTCGTACACCTGCTCCTGTGTGGAAGGTTATCTAGTTCAACCAGACAACCGCTCCTGCAAGGCCAAGAACGGTAAGACAAACATAACAGTGTAAGATAAGATCAAATAAAGCTTCTCCATTTCGGTTTCCCCTCACATATATGTGTCCGCATCAGCCAACACTTGAATTCAATATTATTGGCTGAACTGTTATTATATTTGAGATGAACCAGATGTCTTCCTCTTGCTGTAGTGCCTGTGGATCGTCTCCCTGTCTTACTGATCGCAAACTCTCAGAACATCCAGATCACGTCTCTGAGTGGCTCCAGCAGCCCATCACTCTACATAAGCACAAAACAGACCACAGCCATGGACTTCCTGTACGCGCAGGAAACAGTATGCTGGATCAATGTGGGCGACTCCCCGCAGGGCACGCGACTGAAGTGCGCTAAGATAACAGGACTCAAGAGCTTCACAGATGAGAGAACCATCAACATCTCCCTCAGCTTACACCGTAAGTCTCGCTGCTCTGATTTCACAACACAAACCACTTTTCTCACTCAGGGTCGTTATAATTAAGGAAATTCAGACAAATCTTGGCGACGTTGCCACAGTTCTTCTGGATTTAGTCTGTCTCAGTTTGTTCTGTTTCTTCATGTCATTCCGACGGACTGGATGATGATCAGATCAGATGTCTGTGTGGAGCACTGGCTTTTGTCAGACTCCTTGTGCCAATTAATGCCAAAATGATTTTTGGGAAATGTAAACTGATATTTCCTACTGACACACTACAGCAGGGGTCATCAAACTTGATCCTGGAGGGCCGGTGTCCTGCAGAGTTTAGCTCCAACTTGCCTCAACACACCTGCCTGGAAGTTTTAAGGATACCGGTGTCCTGCAGTAATACCTTGATTAGCTGCTTCAGGTGTGTTTGATTAGGGTTGGAGCTAAACTCTGCAGGGACACCGGCCCTCCAGGACCGAACTTGGTGACCCCTGCACTACAGCAAACGATAGCAATAACTGACTTCAAAAAAATTTTTAGCTGGTGAAAATACTAGTGTTCTAATAATTTTGGCCACCGCTGTATACCATAAAATGTCATTTTTGGGGTGTGTCTAAAAAAGAGCTGATTTGGAATGTATCGCTTTAAATGCAAATGAGCTGCATATATTTCCGCCCCGTCTCCAGAAGAGGGCGTCGCGTATACGTGTCTCTCTCTGCACTGCAGGTCTGCAGCAATAAACACAGCTGGTAGAAGACACGTAACTGAGAGCGAGAGAACCGGTGCAGCCGTTCAACTGAAAGTGGATGAAACTTGAACAAAGGGCCGCACAATCGGATTATGCACCGAGCCGCGCGACCACGCTACCGAATGAATCTCGCGTGACGAACGGCACAAACTAATCTCACAAGCACGGCACTGATCAGTTAAAAAATATTTAATGTACGCATACAAATACGGTTAAAACGCTAAGCACTATAACGACATGACATTCACAAAGGAGTCTGGAGTGATACATGTATTTAGGTAGATTTTGAGGTGCATTACCTTGAAAATTTAAAGTAATCCACAGCGTCCTCAGCAGCTCGGATGTTAGGAGAAAATTAAGACTTATGTTCATCATTACATGCAAACAAATTGGGATTGCTTGTGAGACATTGTTGACGTTACGGCCGAGCGCGGAGAAAATACCGAATGAATGAAACGGCACAAACTGTGGCCCGGCCCTCCGAAATGTGATGTCACACTGTGTGAGAATCAAAATGGCAGGCCTAGTGAGACTGACTTGGCTTAAAGGGGATTAAAAAATGCGTGGATGGATTTATCGAAATAGCTTTATATAATTTAATTTAGGTTTTTATTCACAAATACACATTGATCAACACACATGCATAGGCTGCATCAAACATGGCAAACAGAACCCCAAACATGCTTGCGTTAACTAAGTACGGTTAATCTGCCGTTGACCATATTTGATGTGCCCTGTAAACCACTCAGTTCATATACGGTAGATTACGTTCACAATGTCTTTATGTACTTTTAAGTAATGATGCATGATATTATCGGAATGATATCGGAATTGGCCGATAATGGCTTAAAATGTAAACACCGGCATTGGTCCAATATGAAAAATATATTTTAATTTTTTTTTTTCAAATGGTTATGAAACAGAAATACAAGGAGCTCTAAAAGAGTTTCAGAATTGTTACATCTCTTTTGCATTAGACCATCTACAAAATTATTTATCTTACCCTTCCCTTCTTTCTCACCCAGATGAAAAGGAAGCAGATATTCGACTCACTGTACATAATTATTAAATCTTCAAATAGAATGTTAAGTTACCACTGCATTTGTCTCAGAAAAAAATGCTGTGATTGATTTATAGTTGTTTTTAGCTTTCAGTGTACTCTAATTATTAAGAAAATTATTAATTATTTATTTAATTCTAACAAGTATTTTTTTGTTAAAAACTAACCAAAATGTAAAATAATTTGTTTATAATCTCTACAGGAGAGACCTGGTGTTGTTTCCAAAACAAAATTAAATAAATCTGCATCGGTTATTGGAATATCAGATATTGGCAAAAATCCAGTATCGTGCATCCCTACTTTCAAGGCTTGAAAGTTTTGGCGAATGGACAGGATTGGAGTATTCATTAAAAATATATATTTTTTTAAAGTTTCGACAAGCATCAAAGTCTTATGTTTTTGAAACAACATGATGGTGAATAAATGTGTAACCGAGACGTTTCCCATCAAAAGTGGACATTCTACACTGCGTCGATGATGAGGCTATGGGACCGTTAATATCCACTGCTCCATACTGAACAAATGCCTACCCACTGTGTTTTATAAGTTGAACAAATGAGACTAGCCATGGTTAAAACTTGCCATACTCTGCACCAAGTGACTATGAGCTATAGGCCCAAGGCTTGACATAAGCATCTTAACCCCAGATAGCCAAACCTGACCCAGGTTTGAAGACATCCAGGTGTACCATTACTGTTACGCCCTGGAAAAAGGGGGAGCTATCTTTGTTATTCCAACCTGTTGTCCCACCTCTCAACCTCTAGTACCAGGTCCAAGAGTAAACCAAATGAAAGTGAACGCATATAACTTATGTGGTGGAGGTTACCCTCCAAGACCCTCACAAGGAAAAATGCCTCAAAAGAATGGGGTGCAATATTGACAAACACCTATTCTCATGATCTAAAATTGCCTTGCGAGTCACCAGATGCAATAGATGCAAAAACAGGAAAGCTGGCACAAGCTGCCTACATTTTACATTTAGTCATTTTGCAGATGATTTTATCCAAAGTGACTTACAATTGGGGAATACATAAAGCGATTCATCTTGAAGAGACAAACAGACAGAGGAAGTGCTCGTAACACCAAGTCTCAGGCATTTTTCAAATAAGTACAATCTAGCAAGGGAAGGAGAGAAAGATAAAGAGAAAGATGAATATTTTGAAAAAGTGAAAGAAGGTTTTTTTCTTCTTTTATTTTTTTAGGGTGAAGTAAAGTAGTGTTGAAAGAGATGAGTTCGGTTGTTACTTGAAGATTGACAGGGATCCAGCATTCCAGATAGGGGTGGGAAGATCATTCCACCAGCCAGGAATAGTGAACGAGAATGTTCTGGAGAGTGATTTTGTGCCTCTCTGTGATGGTACCACGAGGCGTCGCTCACTAGCAGATCTCAGACTTCTGGAGGGGATGTAGATTCGTAATAGTGAGTGGAAGTAGGTGGGTGCTGAGCCTGTGGTTGTTTTATATGCAATCATCAGTGTCTTGAACTGGATGCGAGCTGCAACTGGTAGCCATTGCAAGGAGATAAAGAGAGGTGTAACATGGGCTCTTTTGAGCTTGTTGAAGACCAGTCGTGCCGCTGCATTCTGAATCATTTGTAAAGGTTTGATTGTGTTTGATGGAAGTCCAGCCAGAAGAGCATTGCAGTAGTCCAGTCTAGAAATGACAAGGGCCTGGACAAGAAGTTGTGCAGCATGCTCTGTCAGAAAGGACCTGATCTTTCTGATGTTGTGAAGTGCAAACCTGCAAGATCGAGCAGTCTTAGCAATGTCCTCTTTGAAGGTCAGTTGGTCATCAAAGATTACACCAAGATTTCTGATCGAAGCTGATGGGGTAATTGTTGATGAACCAAACTAACTGAATCGTGAAATCATGCTGTAGAGTTGGAGTGGCAGGGAAGACAAGAAGCTCAGTCTTTGCCAGGTTGAGCTGTAGGTGATGTTCTTTCATCCATGCCGAGATCCGTGCCAGCTAGCCTGAGATCATCTGGTATGAGAGATAGAGATGTGTGTCATCATCGTAGAAATGGTAGGAGATAGAGATGTGTGTCATGGGACCCACCCGAACCCCAGTGACCAGATGTGCTTTGGATACCAGCGATCCCCTCCCCAGGCCTGTACCCCGGAAACCGACCAGTGAGATAGATAGCAACTATCCTCCCAGTTGCTTGAAAGGCACATCACTACTACCTCTACCTTCCTCAATAGCAAGAATGTGGCCTGAGTGAGGCGGTGAGAGGCAATTAAATTAATATTATCTTTGCAACTATCCTCCCAGGAAAGCGGAATCACTACTACCTCTACCTTCCTCAATAGCAAAATGTGGCCTGGTAAGAGCAATTTAATATTATCTTTGTAATCTCTCTGTAAAGAATATCTCCATAACATACTACCTCAGCCTGGAAAATAATACTGCAGGGATAGGAATAAGAGGGAGAATGCAAATGGTAAATTTGGCTACATCCTCAAGCAGCATAACGGCTGGAAGAGTAAAAACAATAACAGAAATAGCAACACTCAAGTCACGCTAAACCTCAACCAGTACATATAATCATATCATCAACCAGCATATATAAATACTGTATATAATGCTATGAGCAAAATAGGGAGAGAGCACAGCTCAACCTCAACCAAAATATGCAATCATATACCTTCCAGCATATAAATCTATATGCAATGCTATGAAAAATGAGAAATAACAGGAGAGAGCATTGCTCAACCTCAACCAGCATACATTATATTGTATTGGATATTGACTATTAGCATATAAGTCCATGTAGGCATATTGAACAGGCTACCACTTTTATTATTCTGGTGCTATGTAAACCACATATCCTTAATTTTAAGGTGAATCAACATATGATTCATATTATATAAATAATACAGCACACCTGTTAAATGTGTAAAAATCTACAATATGGTATACTACTGTGTGGCATAGTAAACATAAGCACAGGCTCACATACTTGACATTTATGGATTTATTTATAAATAATAAATGCACGTAACTTCATAAGTAGGCTACTAAATGTGCTTCAGTGAAAATAAATTATTTAAAATGCAGTGTTTTTTTTTTTGCCTACTGCAGCCGTCAATTGCTGCCCATTGGCAAGGCAAAGCTGACTGCTATTTGTGAAAATGAGCTTGAGGTCGTTTGATAACTTGTGGTTAAAGTGCCATTCAGCGAGCAAAAGCTGCAAATGTATCTTGCAGATGCGAGGTTGTCGGTACCTGAAATGGTAAAAAGCTAATTCTAGGTAAGTACCATCTGTATATATTTATAGTGCATTCAGAAAGTATTCAGACACCCTTCACTTTTTTTCAAGTTTGTTATGTTGCAGCCTGATACTACAATTGTTTTTTTTTTTTAAACTACACTCCGTACCTCATAATGACAAAGTGAAAACTGAATTTTAGAAATGTCTGTAAATGAATTTTGATTTAAGAAAAACAGAAATATCACATTTACATAAATACTCAGTACATAGTTAAAGCACCTTTGGTAGCAATTACAGCCTCAAGTCTTTTTGGGTATGCAACCCTCTACGGACATCGCCATTGGCTAGTACATTTATTAGTTTACTCGCCAGACTAATATACTGTGTATGTATGTACTGTATGTAGAGGTCTGCTACCCGACCCGAACCCAACGGTTTGTAGCTAAACTAAAACTATATGCAGTAGGCTACATTGCTTTCATAGATGCATGAACACACACCTTATTGCACACAGAATATCAGAGATCATGCAGCGAACACCGCACGGAAACTTAAATAGCTTCAACAGGCTGACTCGTATATTTTGTAATACTCGTATATTTTTCTGCAATGAGGGGGTAAAAACCCCTCTCTCTCTTTCGGTCTCTCTCTCGCTAAGTCAAATAAATTATATAATTAATTAAATACAAATAAATGCGATCTTACCGCACTACATCTCTGTGTCTAATTTAAAGCAGGCCGACAGCTAACAAGCCTTATCTGACGAAAATGACCATAATTTGCATGTTGAAGAATTATCATCTTGTCGTATACAACCATTCAAAAACTGAATGGAAGCAGAATTTATGTGAACGCTGCACCTGATGTTCATTAACTTTCATAACTGGTAAGTGTTTTTTCTTTTGCCTTGTGAACTGGCCGAGCTTTGATGAAATCGGTTTCTTTATGTGTAGCCTATTTGTTTACTGACCGTTGCATGTAATCGTAAAATACAACATCTTTAAAACAGATTTCGGTTTCGGGTTCAGGCTCTAAATTGAACTGTGCCGCTGGGGTCGGGTCGGGTCAGAAGATCTCGGGGGTACGGGCCGGGTTCGGGCTTCAGTTTAAACACTCACTGGCCACTTTATTAGGTACACCCTGGTGCTAGTACCAGGTTAAACCACCTTTTACCTTCAGAACGGCCTTAATTCTTCATGGCATAGATTCAACAAGGTGTTGGAAACATTCCTCAGAGATTTTGGTCCATATTGGCATGATAGCATCACGCAGTTGCTGCAGATTTGTCGGCTGCACATCCATGATGCAAATCTCCCGTTCCACCACATCCCAAAGGTGCTCTTTTGGATTGAGATCTGGTGACTGTGGAGGCCGTTTGAGTAAAGTGAACTCATTGTCATGTTCAAGAAACCAGTCTGAGATGATTTGAGCTTTGTGACATGGTGCATTATCCTGCTGGAAGTAGTCATCAGAAGATGGGTACACTGTAGTCATAAAGGGATGGACATGGTCAGCAACAATGCTCAGGTAGACTGTGACGTTTAAACGATGCTCAATTGGTACTAAGGGGCTCAAAGTGTGCCAAGAAAATATATCCCACACCCGTACACCACCACCAGCAGCCTGAACCGTTGAGACAAGGCAGGACGGATCCATGCTTTCATGTTCTTTACGCCAAATTCTGACCCTACCATCTGAATGTCGCAGCAGAAATTGAGACTCATCAGACCAAGCAACGTTTTTCCAATCTACTATTGTCCAATTTTGGTGAGTCTGTGTGAATTGTATCCTCCGTGTCCTGGTTTCTAGCTGACAGGAGCCCATCTTAGGGTCGCGGCCCCGGTGTGGTCTTCTGCTGCTGGAGCCCAGTTCAGGGTTCGACGATTTAGTTGTATGTTCAGAGATGGTATTCTTCATACCTTGGTTGTAACGAGTGGTTATTTGAGTTACTGTTGCCTTTCTATCATCTCTAACCAGTCTGCCCATTCTCCTCTGACCTCTGATATCAACAAGGCATTTTCGTTCACATAACTGCTGCTCACTGGATATTTTCTCTTTTTTCACCTGCAAAGTTTTACTGAGCCTTCAAAATGGTCTCTCAGTTTGGTTCACTAGGCTACACAATCATAGGCAAGACTGCTGATCTGACAGTTGTCCAGAAGACAATCATTGACAACCTTCACGAGGAGGGTAAGTCACAAACATTCATTGCCAAAGAAGCTGGCTGTTCACAGAGTGCTGTATCCAAGCATGTTAACAGAAAGTTGAGTCGAAGGAAAAAGATGCACAACCAACCGAGAGAACCGCAGCCTTATGAGGATTGTCAAGCAAAATCGATTCAAAAATTTTGGTGAACTTCACAAGGAATGGACTGAGGCTGGGGTCAAGGCATCAAGAGCCACCACACACAGACGTGACAAGGAATTTAGCTACAGTTGTCGTCAGAGGCGTCTTACCTGGGCTGAGGAGAAGAAGAACTGGACTGTTGCCCAGTGGTCCAAAGTCAATGAAGTAATAACTTTGTTATATGGACGGATATTCCTTTGTTTACGTCTCATTTCTTCAGGGAGAGTTATTGTTTGTATCCATTATGAAATAACTCAGGCTCAAAAAACTGCATCTTGGTTGTAAAAAAATCACATGGTTTTGTAGCATACAGTGTTACACACAGAATGAGACCCCCCCCCCAAAAAAAGTGGATGGAAAATTGTTTCTTTTAATTCTGGTGCTTTGCGTCCCTATTCAGCTTCCAGCTCGTCTTCAACCCTAGCTGCAGTTTTATTCAAAGCGACTTACAGTGCCTATTGTGGTTATATATATATATATAATACATTTTTATATATATTTTAAATATATATTTTGTGACGAGTACGGCTGCCTCCCCCCTTATCATCATCGCCGTCCTTTAACGTCGCCCTTCACCAGGCTCCCGACGGGAGTGGGTGTGTGAGAGAGGAGGGGCGCTGAAACAGCTAGGTCTGGCGGCATGTGACGAGGCACACCTGATGTGAATGAAGCCTCATCACCACCGCTATTAAACGCCGAGGGCGCCTCTCCTCGGGAGACCGGTCTCTTTCCTGTGCATGCACGCTGGTGTCCTCGTGGGTCCAGGAAGGGAACGCAGGTACCCTGCAGGTGATGAGCAGAGCTGGTTTCCTTCAAATCTGTTGCTTAGAATTGAGGTTCATCAGACCAGAAAATCTTGTTTCTCAGAGTCTGAGGGTCTTTTAGGTGCTGTTTTGCAAATTCCAAGTGTGTTTTCATGTGTCTTTGCTGTGGAGAGGATTGAAGTTGGCCACACCGCCATAAAGCCCAGATTGGTGAAGTGTTGCAGTGATGTTTGTCCGTCTGTACGTTTATCCCATCTCCATATATGATCGTGGAGCTCAACTAGAGTGACCATCAGGTTCTTGGTCACCAGTTTAGACAAGGCCTTTCTTCATCAATTGCTCAGTTTGGCTGGAATTCTTCCATTTGAGAATTATGGAAGCCACTGTGCTCTTGGGAACCTTCAGTGCAGCAGAATTTTTTTGTAGCCTTCCCCAGGTCTGTACCTCGATAAAATAATCCTGTCTCTGAGCTCTGCAGGCAGTTCCTTTGACCTCATGGCTTGGTTTTCACTCTGATATGCATTGTCAGCTGTGAGGCCTTTTATAGAGAGGTGTGTGCATTTCTAAATCATGTCCAATCAATTTAATTTACCACAGGTGGACTGATGATCAGCAATGATCAAGAGAAATGGGAGGCACCTGAGCTAAATTTCAAGTGTTGTTGCAAAGGGTCTGAATACTTATGTAAATGTGATAATTAAGTTTTTTCTTTTTAATAAATTTACAGACATTTCTAAAATTCTGTTTTCAGTTTGTCATTATGGGGTAGGGAGTGTAGATTAATGGGAAAACAATTATTTAAACAATTGTAGTATCAGGCTGCAACACAACAACATTGAAAAATTGAAGGGGGTCTAAATACTTTCTGAATGCACTTTATATGTAAAGCTGTGTTAGAATGAGAAAACAAAAAGGGAGAGAGGGTTGCTCAACCTTGACCAGAACATAACTTTGCACCATCAACCAGCATATAGCTTTATGCACAGCTTCTGTGTGAATGAGAAATAAAAGGGAGAGAGCACTGCTCAACATCCACCAATAAAATCTAGTCCTTAATCAGAATACATGTCTATATGTAATGCAGTGAGATTGAGAAATTAAATGAGAGTGAGCATCACTTAACCTCCACTAGTACATAATATCAAATCATCAACCAGTGTACACAGACCTAAATAAATATATGTGTACACTGAGAATAAATACAAAAGCCATTTCAAAGACACACCTCTGTGAACTGTGAGCTGTCCTTCCTCCTCTCTCCATTAACGTGGGCTGACAACACCCTCTAGTCCAAAGGGTTTCAAAGGTTCTCCCCTTTGTGAATACAAAACATACAGGGTTCTGAACTTTTGATCATGGTTGGAGAGAGAGTGAGGGAGGGGAAAAGTGCAATCCTCAACCCCAACCAGTACACGAAACCACATCTTAAACCAGCATATACCTTTATGCAAAGCTATAAATAATGTGTAAAATGGAGAAAGTAATGCTCAACTTCACACAGCACATACTATAAGTCATAGCCTGAACCAGCATACACCTAAATACTGTATACATAAGGGCAGGGCAATTTGGTGCGGCCGCACGTTTTGAGACTGCTTTAGAGTGGGATAAATCGCCTAATTTGGGTGCCTTAGAATCCCCTCCTGACCCTGTAGCTAGCCCAAGCAGGTTCAGAATGAGAATGCCACTACTCGTGCCCTGCCTCCAAGAAGATGGGGCTCAAGGCAGCGATTTTGAGGGAAGCCCAAGAAGGATTTTAGAGACATCATTATGGAGAAGAGAACCTTCCTCCCTTCTCCTTCCCTGTTCCCCATTTGTTTGAGCTATGTTGTGCACAAGAGGTTGAATGATATTCAAAGAAGTAAGATATATTACAGATGCTGTTTGTGGACATTAGTTATGTTAGTTTGAGTGAATGCTGATCGAGATGAAGTAGTGCTCTCTCCCTCTTAGTTCTCACAGCATGCACACGTATCAGGGCAGTCCCAAGCTGACATCGGGCCCCCCTTAGTTCATTAATTATATTATGTTCCTTTGGTGGGGTTGGTAGTCCCCCTCGGTCCGTTTCGAGATCAAGTTCCGTAAACTGGACTTCCAGAAAGTTAAACCACAGATGCCACTCCATAGCCACCATAGCTCATAGAGAACGGCAAATGGAACAAGCTGCCTGCTTTGTGGCATAGAGGGCAAGGTTTGTTGTGTGGTAGAGCTCCTGGATTTATGAGTTCCGTGCCCTTGCCTTGTCCTTATCAAGGGCCTTCAACAGGTCAGCTTGGTAAGCTTGCAACACTGCTGGGATGTGCAATTCTCCACCAGCCTGGCCGGCCGCCATGTATGCTTTGTTTACCAGCCGAGATGTTCTTGGCACAGCTTGGAAGGCAAAACGGTAGTCTTTAGTGTGGTTGTTGTGCCAGGAGATAGATACAGTAGCCTGTGAACATTTCCTCCACCTGGGGCAACCTCATATACCAGTGTTCACTTATCTTCTTGATGTTAAACATAAGAGACAAAATCAGAAAAAAAAAATGAAAATCACATTGTAGGATTTTTAAAGAATTTATTTGCAAATTATGGTGGAAAAAATATTTGGGCCGAAAACAAGCAAGATGCTGGCTCTCACAGACCTGTAACTTCTTCTTTAAGAGGCTCCTCTGTCCTCCACTCGTTACCTGTATTAATGGCATCTGTTTGAACTCGTTATCAGTATAAAAGACATCTGTCCACAACCTCAAACAGTCACACTCCAAACTCCACTATGGCCAAGACCAAAGAGCAGTCAAAGGACACCAGAAACAAAATTGTAGACCTGCACCAGGCTGGGAAGACTGAATCTGCAATAGGTAAGCAGCTTGGTGTGAAGAAATCAACTGTGGGAGCAATTATTAGAAAATGGAAGACATACAAGACCACTGATAATCTCCCTCGATCTGGGGCTCCACGCAAGATCTCACCCTGTGGGTCAAAATGATCACAAGAACTGTGAGCAAAATCCCAGAACCACACGGGGGACCTAGTGAATGACCTGCAGAGAGCTGGGACCAAAGTAACAAAGGCTACCATCAGTAACACACTGCGCCGCCAGGGACTCAAATCCTGCAGTGCCAGACGTGTCCCCCTGCTTAAGCCAGTACACGTCCAGGCCCATCTGAAGTTTGCTAGAGAGCATTTGGATGATCCAGAAGAGGATTGGGAGAATGTCATATGGTCAGATGAAACCAAAATATAACTTTTTGGTAAAAACTCAACTTGTCGTGTTTGGAGGAGAAAGAAGGCTGAGTTGCATCCAAAGAACACCATACCTACTGTGAAGCATGGGGGTGGAAACATCATGCTTTGGGGCTGTTTTTCTGCAAAGGGACCAGGACGACTGATCTGTGTAAAGGAAAGAATGAATGGGGCCATTTATCATGAGATTTTGAGTGAAAACCTCCTTCCATCAGCAAGGGCATTGAAGATGAAACGTGGCTGGGTCTTTCAGCATGACAATGATCCCAAACACACCGCCCGGGCAACGAAGGAGTGGCTTCGTAAGAAGCATTTCAAGGTGCTGGAGTGGCCTAGCCAGTCTCCAGATCTCAACCCCATAGAAAATCTTTGGAGGGAGTTGAAAGTCCGTGTTGCCCAGCGACAACCCCAAAACATCACTGCTCTAGAGGAGATCTGCATGGAGGAATGGGCCAAAATACCAGTACAGTGTGTGAAAACCTTGTGAAGACTTACAGAAAACGTTTGACCTCTGTCATTGCCAACAAATGGTATATAACAAAGTATTGAGATGAACTTTTGTTATTGACCAAATACTTATTTTCCACCATAATTTGCAAATAAATTCTTTAAAAATCCTACAATGTGATTTTCTGGATTTTTTTTTCTTATTTCGTCTCTCATAGTTGAGGTATACCTATGATGAAAATTACAGGCCTCTCTCATCTTTTTAAGTGGGAGAACTTGCACAATTGGTGGCTGACTAAATACTTTTTTGCCCCACTGTACCACTGTTCACTTATCTTCTTGATGTTAATGTAATCAGATGAAGGGGGAGTGAAAAAATGGGCCGAAAATGTTTCTTCCATGACTTCATGATCTCATCGGGTGAGACTCATAGGAGGAGGTTTATGACCCGTGAGGAACATCTAGCTTAACTCATCTAGCTTACCTGGATCGTTCCTCTCTCGCCGCCATTCAGTTACTCAAACTGGCAAAGAACTGGCACTCAGACAAAGAAATCTGGAGATTCCATGACGCAGGTATCCTTTTATGGCATTGCCAGCACAACTGTTATATTGGTGAGATCTTGCGTGGAGCCCCAGATCGAGGGAGATTATCAGTGGTCTTGTATGTCTTCAATATATTGTAATATATGACTGTAATGTATGTATGTTTACTGGCTCATGCACCACAAATCACCTTACACTGTTCCCCAGCCAGCTGCTTGAATGTCTCTCTTTTTGCACATGTACAGTATTTGAAGTCATTTGCACAGTTGTACAGTTTGTATTTTATTTTTTATTTTTTAGTTTATGTATAGGTAACCACTTTTATATATAGCATATGTATATTCAAAGCTGACAGTAGGTTAGTTGTGTATAGGTTTATACTGTTTTACTTCGTGTTGTATATTGTATTTATGTAGCACCGTGGTCCTGTGAGGCACGACATCTCGTCCCGCTATATGCCCACACATGTAGCGGAATGACAATAAAGCTCAACTTGACTTGACTTGACAACGTGTGACTACCATCAGCCGATTTAATTGGTGTGTTTGCACATGTGCTTTAAACACCGGCCCAAAGAGTCATAAAAACACACCGTTGAAGTTCAACTTCGATGAAGTTTGATGAAAAAGAACAAAATGCTACACCTCCCCTGGTGTTTAATGGAAGAAAGTCAGAATGGTTTGGAACGACACAAGGTTGAGTAAATATTACATTCATTGGGTGAACTATCCTTGTAAATATTTGGTTTCTGTCCTATATTTGTATCATTGTGTAGTTCACAGTATTGTAAAATAGATTTTTAGTGAAAACATTGAGATTTTGTCTGCAGCTAGCTGGAAATATTTACAGTATTAATCATCAGTCTGAGCATTAGCATGAAGACAGCTCAAAGAGTGTGTGTGTTCAGTCCACTTGCAGACAGACTCTTCACATTGCTGAGACTCAGACTACATTAAAAGAGCAGACATTTTCCTTTCATTCTTCCTGCTAAAGTCAGAGAGGGAGAATGAAACAGATTGAGTATTATAGAGCAGTGTGTGTGTCTCTCTCTCTGTGTAGGCCAGACTATTTCTTACATGCCCATGATGCCTGCTGTGTGACTGAACTGCAGTCAGTTTGACCATCTATTCTCAGAACAATGCCATTTGGCCCCTTTTTATAGCATTTCAGGATGAACACTTACTGGACTGAAGCAACTTTGGTTTACATGATTATCCTATCATCTTTTTTTGTACATGAAAAGTGGTGTACAATTGTCAGTATAAAATATGATTCAGGCTTTTGAGGAACAATTGTTTGTTAGTCTCTCAGTCATCATTGTATTGTATGTTTAAATACTATCTTACTAAGACAATATTGAGAGATATAGATCAACAACTGATATTTATGATCTGCTTTACTGTTACAAATCTCATTGATTTACAGTTACAAGTTCACCTTACGTTTTAGTCACCAAATTATTTTTGCTCAGTTTGGGCCTTTGAATACATTTTTGGTGTTTTTCCTCTAAAGTATGAGGTGTATGTTCTTACTGTATCATACTAAATGAGACTTAAAAGCCTGATGTGTCAAATATAGTTCAATAAATGTCATTTTCTTTTTAAGAATGATTAATGAATAAGATACCTTTTTTCACACAGAAATTCCTTGCACAAGAGTGGCACAACTGTTTAGTTAATTCACCTCTGAGTTCTACGAAAGAGATGCAATGAATGAAAAAGAGCAGAGTTCTGAGAAATAGATTGAAATATTTCATAAGGAAGAGAACAGAACAAGCTTATATTGTTTGAGAAATAACCAGAAACTGAGATTGAAAAAGAGTTACACCACCAGAAATACAAAGATGACCTGTGTTCCATATGCAAAAATATTTCATATGCAAAGGTGTTATCATGTTACCCAATCATAGGCAATGACATCTACATTGAAGTCTTAAAGGAGACCCGCCCATTTATTAAATAGTGTTTGAATCAGAAGGCAAAAATTTAAATGGTCTTTATTTCTAATTGATGGAATTTTTTTATGTAAAAATCCTACAATTGAAGTGCAATTTAGGAAACAAAAAATAAAGAATGCATTTCATTAAATATACCTGTAATACATTTTCATTGGACTTAAACCAATGAGACCTGGAGAGAGCCTTTTTTTGTTAAATAAAAAATCCACCAACTTACTGATACAGTTTTACTAGACCTATGTGTGTGACAAAAAGTACTATTAAATGTTGCACATGATGCCTTCTTATGGTTTTAAACAAGAATATATCAAATACAATATACAATTACTCATCATCATTATTTAAATCATAATTATCATATTTTCATATCATTAATATATCAATTGAATAATACAAATTGTAGAAGTGTGACATCTATACTTGAACATTTTAATATATGCAATCAGTATGAATAAATTGGCATTATAAAAATCATTCATTATCATTTAAATAAAAAATAAAGGAATTCCTGAATTAATCATTTATTACAAACTAATTTGAAATGTTTTACCACTCTATAATCACTGCTATATGAATATTAACATTTCAATACGAACAACTCAAGAAGCTGCCTCCTCTTTTGAATGGGTGTCTATAGAGAAATATGTTTTTGCTGTCAGGTGGTGCAGTTCCAGAATCTACCGGTAACAAGGACCTGCTGAGCAGCCAATTCCTGCAATTATTTATCACAAGGCTATTAGTGACAAGTGAGTGCGAATTCTAAGACAGCATTTCCTGAATCCTCTTGTAATCCCAGAATGCATTGCAACTTGTGCAGTGAAAATAAACCCATTTGCATAGACATATTTGTCCACTAAAAACACTCTTTTACTCGTATTTTTTTCCATTTCGGGCCTGCTTTCTTGGTCATCTTCTATAGTTGGAACACTAGTTTCGATAGGAAATATCTTTGCTAACCTTGAGTGCATATTTTGGGTCTTACAACAACTCTGGCACTCAGTTACTGGCCAGATGGAAATTTAGTCCAGAAATGTACTCTGCGCAAGTATGCAGACATGCAGTGTTTTTGTTCACATACTTTCATGGAGATCGTTTCAGACCTGTCTCTCGTTGAGTTTGTGTAAAATGTTTTCAGCTTTATGTGCTGGTTAGTTTGAAAGCAGCCTCACTTTTCAGTGATTTCTGTGTTCATGGATGTTTGAACACGTTTCCCAGACACACGCTCACAGGTCAGAGGTCACAGGCTTGACTGCGGCATTGTGTCCTCGCTAGGAAGCGATAAAGAGATCATTGGCTTCCTGTTGCCAGTTATTGAGTTCCTGCCCTCAGTGTTAAAGATATGTCTGCATGCCACGTATGAGAGAGGAAGAAAAACTAAAGGGAGAATAATAATGAAGAGGTGAAAGCAGCAATCTCGATGAGAATGATTTTGCTTTTTCAAACAAACTTAAGAGGTCTTGTGGTTAAAACTTTTCTTTAAAGAAGAATGAGTAATTTAATAGCTTTAAATAGCGTAATTCAATTGATTTGTTATTTTCACTGCAGCCTATCGCAACATTTCAGATCTAAATATATTGAACGATTTCTTTCCAGAGGGCTCATAAGGCTGAAGCGATGTTTCTGTAGAAGTGCTGTCGTGAACCCGGGTTCAGATCTCTTTTGGCTGGTCTCTGGAAGGGTGACACAGGAAATGTGTTTGCCGTGATTCATGACCTCAGCGTGACATGCAGATGAGAAGACCAGATGTTTTCCACTCTTACTCTTCTCTTCTCTTTTATTTTTACCACAGTGCAGGATAGTGCTGTGTTCTCTATTTACTTCAACAAACTATAACATACTATGTAGAATTCATCGAAATATACATTTTAATGCATGAAGAATGTTTACCATGCTAGTTTGAAATAAAAATTATGGCATTAATATTTGTTAGATAGCAATATTAATGACTTCTGTACATATATTGAGTCGAACCACTTATAAATTATAATTATTTGTGAAAATGGGTATGGGCAATTTAAACAGGATAGCAAATACAGTAAAAGTCCAGAAACTCTATATAGTCTACTATAGTCAAAACTATAGTATTTGTAAAAATAGAGAAAATTGAATAAGATTATTTGCTTACTATACACTGTAAATAAATAAATAATATCCTGTTGAATTTACTGTAAAAAAGGCAGCTGTGGTTTTGAAAAACCATACAAAATGATGGTCATACAATTGCAGTGACTTAAATAATAAGTGTATACTGTTATTTCCTGGCTATCACAATTTTTAATAAAATACATTTTCTTATTGTGAATAAAATATCATTAGACAACAATATTATGCAAAATATTCCAAATAATATGATAAATTATATTATTATATATTACACATTTTTATCATTAAGATTATTTTATTTTATTATTAGTTTTACTACAATTATAGACATCAAGTCAAAAAGTATTACTTTGTTATGATTATGAATACAGTTGAGGAGGTCAGTACACTGTAAAAAATATGTCCATCAGTATTATCCATTAATTTTACAGACATTTCTGTTAACTCTAAAACCCAACACAGTGCAGTGTAAAATTCAAAATACTGGTAAAACACATGTAAACAATAAATACAGAAAAATAATCCTTAAAATGATATAAACCCTAATTTATACAGATTTTATTTAGAGTGTAACTTTCGGGTCAGGCCAAAATCTCAATTTTAATATGATAATGTAAGTGCAGACATTTGATGCATCTAGCTCATTTAATGCTAAGTAAAAAGTAAATATCATTATGTTAATAATAGTTTATCAAACATATCTAAAGGGGTAAAAAATGGAATTTGTACTTTAAAAGAAATCATGGTACAGTTAATTGTACTGTATTTGTGTAAAGTGACTGCTTGTTCCACTCAAAGGAGTTTACATGGCTTTCTGAATCATTCTCACACACATGTTAAATCCTTAGCCATCTTCAAGAAACGGCTAAAACACACGTCTCTTCCATCTTTATTTGACCCTCTAACTCTAGCACACTCTATACTATTTCTATTTTATCTATCTGTCTTCTTTTAATAAAAAAAACCCACACACACTTGACCCTCTATCAATTGCAAATTTATTCTCTAATGCCGAGTTCACACTGCACGATTTTCAAAGTATCTGGGGTAGCATTCAGTCGCTGCTGTTTTCACACTGCATGACTATCTGGGGTAGCATTCAGTCGCTGCTGTGTTCACACTGCACGACTATCTGGTGTAGCATTCAGTGACTGCTGTGTTCACACTGCACGACTATCTGAGGATCGTTCAGTCGCTTCTGTTTTCACACTGCACGACTATCTGGGGTAGCATTCAGTCGCTGCTGTGTTCACACTGCATGACTATCTGGGATAGCATTCAGTCGCTGCTGTGTTCACACTGCACGACTATCTGGGATAGCATTCAGTCACTGCTGTGTTCACACTGCACGACTATCTGGGGTTCATTCAGTCGCTGTTTGTTCACACTGCATGACTCTCTGGGATAGCATTAAGTCGCTGCTGTGTTCACACTGCACGACTATCTGGGGTTCATTCAGTCGCTGCTGTTTTCACACTGCACGACTATCTGGGGTAACGTTCTGTCGCTGCTGTGTTCACACTGCACGACTATCTGGGCTAGCATTCAGTCGCTGCAGTTTTCACACTGCACGACTACCTGGGGTAGCGTTCAGTCGCTGCTGTTTTCACACTGCACACTATCGGGAGCGTTCAGTCGCTGCTGTGTTCACACTGCACGACTATCTGGGGTAGCATTCAGTAGCTGGTAGCATTCTGTCGCTGCTGTGTTCACACTGCACGACTATCTGGGATAGCATTCAGTCGCTGCTGTGTTCACACTGCACGACTATCTGGGATAGCATTCAGTCGCTGCTGTGTTCACACTGCATGACTATCTGGGATAGCATTCAGTCGCTGCTGTGTTCACACTGCACGACTATCTGGGGTAGCATTCAGTCGCTGCTGTTTTCACACTGCACGACTATCTGGGATAGCATTCAGTCGCTGCTGTTTTCACACTGCACAACTTTCTGGGGTAGCATTCAGTCGCTGCTGTTTTCACACTGCACGACTATCTGTTTTAGCATTCAGTCGCTGCTGTTTTCACTCTGCATGACTATCTGGGGTAGCATTCAGTCGCTGCTGTTTTCACACTGCACGACTATCTGGGTAGCGTTCAGTCGCTGCGTTTTCACATGCTCGACTATCTGGGGTAGCGTTCAGTCGCTGCTGTTTTCACACTGCACGACTATCTGGGGTAGCGTTCAGTCGCTGCTGTTTTCACACTGCACGACTATCTGGGGTAGCGTTCAGTCGCTGCTGTTTTCACACTGCATGACTATCTGGGTAGCGTTCAGTCGCTGCTGTTTTCACACTGCACGACTATCTGGGGTAGCGTTCAGTCGCTGCTGTTTTCACACTGCACGACTATCTGGGGTAGCATTCAGTCGCTGCTGTGTTCACACTGCACGACTATCTGGGTAGCATTCAGTCGCTGGTAGCATTCTGTTGGCTGCTGTGTCACACTGCACGACTATCTGGGATAGCATTCAGTCGCTGCTGTGTTCACACTGCACGACTATCTGGATAGCATTCAGTCGCTGCTGTGTTCACACTGCACGACGATCTGGGATAGCATTCAGTCGCTGCTGTGTTCACACTGCATGGAACTATCTGGATAGCATTCAGTCGCTGCTGTGTTCTCACTGCATACTATCTGGATAGCATCAGTCGCTGCTATTTCACACTGCACGACTATCTGGGGTAGCTTTCAGTCACTGCTGTTTTCAAGCTGCACGACTATCTTGAGTAGAATTCAGTCGCTGCTGTGTTCACACTGCACTACTATCTAGGGTTCATTCAGTCGCTGGTGTTTTCACACTGCAAGACTATCGGGGTAGCGTTCAGTCGCTGCTGTTTTCACACTGCACGACTATCTGGGTAGCGTTCAGTCGCTGCTGTTTTCACACTGCACAACTATCTGGGTAGCGTCAGTCGCTGCTGTTTTCACACTGCACGACTATCTGGGGTAGCGTTCAGTCGCTGCTGTTTTCCACATGCACGACTATCTGGGGTACCGTTCAGTATCGCTGCTGTTTTACACTGCACAACTATCTGGGGTAGCGATCAGTCGCTGCTCTTTCACACTGCACGACTATCTGGGGTAGCGTTCAGTCGCTGCTGTTTTCACACTGCACGACTACTGGGTAGCGTTCAGTCGCTGCTGTTTTCACACTGCACGACTATCTGGGGTAGCGTTCAGTCGCTGCTGTTTTCACACTGCAACGACATCTGGTAAAGTTCAGTCGCTGCTGTTTTCACACTGCACGACTATCTGGGGTAGCATTCAGTCGCTGCTGTTTTCTCACTGCACGACTATCTTGGATAGCATTCAGTCGCAGCTGTTTCACACTGCACAACTATCTGGGTAGTTCAGTTGCTGCTGTTTTCACACTGCACGACTATCTGTAGCGTTCAGTCGCTGCTGTTTTCACACTGCACGACTATCTGGGTAGCGTTCATCGCTGCTGTTTTCACACTGCACACTATCTGGGGTAGCGAATCCGTCGCTGCGTTTTCACACTGCACGACAGGCTGTGGTAGCGTTCAGTCGCTGCTGTTTCACAACACTGCACGACTATCTGGGGAATCGTTCATCGCTGCTGTTTTCACACTGCACAACTATCTGGGGTAGCGATCAGTCGCTGCTTGTTTTCACACTGCACACTATCTGGGTAGCGTTTCAGTCGCTCTGTTTTCAACACTGCACGACTATCTGGGGTAGCGTTCAGTCGCTGCTGTTTTCACACTGCACGACTATCTGGGGTAGCGTTCAGTCGCTGCTTTTTCACACTGCACGACTATCTGGGTAGCGTTCAGTCGCTGCGTTTTCACACTGCACGACTATCTGGCGTAGCATTCAGTCGCCGCTGTGTTCACACTGCACGACTTTCTGGGTAGCATTCAGTCGCTGGTAGCATTTCTGTCGCTGCTGTGTTCACATGCACGACTATCTGGGATAGCATTCAGTCGCTGCTGTGTTCACACTGCGCGACTATCTGGCGTAGCATTCAGTCGCTGCTGTGTTCACACTGCACGACTATCTGGCGTAGCATTCAGTCGCTGCTGTGTTCACACTGCATGACTATCTCTGGGATAGCATACAGTTGCTGCTGTTTATCTCACTGCAACCACAATCTGGGGTAGCATTCATCGCTGCTGTTTTCACACTGCACAACTATCTGGGGTAGCGTTCATTCACTGCTGTTTTCACAAAACCACTTCACTCCCTACTCACACCGATCCATCCCTGCTGTTTTCACAACTGCACTACTATCTGGGTAGGGTTCAGTCGCTGCTGTTCCACACTGCACAACTATCTGGGTTTGCGTTCAGTCGCTGCTGTGTTCACACTGCACGACTATCTGGTAGCGTTCAGTCGCTGCTGTTTCACACTGCACGACTTTCTGGGTAGCATTCAGTCGCGGGTACATTCTGTCGCTGCTATGTTCACACTGCACGACTATCTGGGATAGCATTCAGGCGTGCTGTGTTCACACTGCCGACTATCTGGAATAGCTATTCAGTCGCTGCTGTGTTTCACACTGCACGACTATTTGGATAGCATTCAGTCGCTGAGCTGTTTCACACTCATGACTATCTGGATAGCATTCAGTTGCTGCTGTTTTCTCCACTGCACAACTATCTGGTGTAGCAATCAGTCGCTGCGTTTGCACACTGCACGACTATATGGGGTAGCGTTCAGTCGCTGCTGTTTTCACACTGCACGACTATCTGGGGTAGCGTTCAGTCGCTGCTGTTTTCACACTGCACGACTATCTGGGGTAGCGTTCATCGCTCTGTGTTCACACTGCACAACTTTCTGGGGTAGCATTCAGTCGCTGGTATCATTCGTCACATGCTGTGTTCACACTGCACACTATCGGGATAGCATTCAGTCGCTGCTGTGTTCACACTGCACGACTATCTGGCGTAGCATTCAGTCGCCGTTGTGTTCACACTGCACGACTATCTGGCGTAGCATTCAGTCGCCGTTGTGTTCACACTGCACGACTATCTGGCGTAGCATTCAGTCGCTGCTGTTTCTCACTGCATACTATCCCTGATAGCATTCTTCACTGCTGTTTTCCACACTGCACGACTTTCTGGGTAGCATTCAGTCGCTGCTGTTTTCACACTGCATGACTATCTGGGTAGCATTCAGTCGCTGCTGTTTTCACACTGCATGACTATCTGGGGTAGCATTCAGTCGCTGCTGTGTTCACACTGCACGACTATCTGGGGTTCATTCAGTCGCTGCTGTGTTCACACTGCACGACTATCTGGGGTAGCGTCAGTCGCTGCTATTTTCACACTGCACGACTATCTGGGTAGCGTTCAGTCGCTGCTGTTTTCACATTGCACGACTATCTGGGTAGCGTTCAGTCGCTGCTGTTTTTCACACGCACGACTATCTGGAGCGTTCAGTCGCTGCTGTTTTCACACTGCACGACTATCTGGTAGCGTCAGAGCAGTCGCTGCTGTTTTCACACTGCACGACTATCTGGGTAGCGTTCAGTCGCTGCTGTTTTCACCACGCACGACTATCTGGGGTACGTTCAGTCGCTCTGCTGTTTTCACACTGCACGACTATCTGGGATAGCGTCAGTCGCTGCTGTTTTCACACTGCACGACTATCTGGGGTAGCGTTCAGTCTCTGCTGTTTTCACTCTGCACGACTATCTGTGTAGCATTCAGACGCTGCTGTTTTCACACTGCACGACTATCTGGGGTAGCATTCAGTCTCTGCTGTTCTTAAAAATAAAACATTTAAATAAAAAATAAACCTTGCTACGTGTACTGCACTAGGCTAACCAAGACTTGTCATTGCACTTGCATGTTGTTGCTCATTTGTTGGTTTTGATTTATTCTATTGTCCTCATTTGTTAGTTGCTTTGGATAAAAGTGTCTGCTAAATGACTAAAATGTAAAATAGGTGCTCATATACGTGGCCTGAATCTGCTGGGACGGGTTGAGTTGAACCTGTGAGATACAGTATGCAGACACTCACCACTGAACAGCATCTGTTTGGACTGCACTCTTCCGGAAGCCATTATCCGTATGCCCCTATGTCTGTATTTATGTGTGTTTTATGAGTGGTTTGTGTAGGTTGCTGGGGTTTGCTGCAGCATATATTTATATTGTGTTTAGTGGAACATTTTTCAGACATTGTGGTCGACCCAACCCCCCCATCCGTCTGCGGCTCTAGAGTTTTATCATGAAAACATGAAAACTGACACGTACAGGTGGAGATGTTTAGACTATCTCTCTCTGCAATATTTACGTCATCGCTATATAATCTCTTAAAGAAATGCATGTGTCTCTCAGCATCTTGGAAAATGACGAGGTGACTTGAACCAAAATGTCATGTACAAGTGTGTTTGTCAGAAATGTCAGTGTTATTGAGTTGCATTCCAGTAAAGTTATTTCTTACACATACATTTTGTATGTCTCATCATAAATAGCGGATAGACAGGATGTGCGATGAAGTAATGTGGAATAAAGCAGAAGAGAAAGATTCTCTGACATAAGGTCTGCTTGGTACAGAAGTTTCCGGAAAGCCTCTTAAACAGTCATGTGCTTGAATCGGCTCACGCTCCAGGGCTTCCTGCCAACATTCAGGGCATTGTTTTGGTATTAATCTCTCGAACCTTCACCTTTTTTCCCTAGCTACCTGTGCTCTGTCTTGATAGCTTTTCAGATGTACGTTTACATTTTTACTTGCTTTATTGTTTTTTTCTTCTAATGTAAACTTTGGAAGTCTTACACCTTGTTTGCCCAAATCTCTGAGCTCTGAGGACTCATATTTGGTCTTTATAGTGTTCCAAATTTTCTGCCAATTTTTTTTAGTTTTAACACTATAAAGCTTTTGGAGCAGACAGAGTTTGACATCAGAATTTAATTTGTTATGTCGGTCTGCAGTCTGACACAAGTCCTTCTATTGGAAGCAATCCAGCCTGACTTGCAGAAGTGAAGTGCTATTAATGCTTTTATTTATGCTAATTATGGTACATTGCATTTTAATTGCTTAATGTCTTCAGTGAGCAGTTTGTACAAGATAAAATCAACATCACGTGTTAAAATTTGGTTGTACAACCATAGAGACATGAGAAAAAAAGGGAAGATAACAACGATTCCCATTTTCACTGTTTCTTCTCCTTGGTTATTACCTGCCTTGAAACAGTCACCAAATTGTTTTGTATTTGTGGGGATTTTGTGCCTTTAATTTTGTGAAGACAGTTTGAAAAGAGATAGGAATAAGAGGGGAACAGGATTGGGACAGGATCTCAAGCCAGCTCATTATATTCTGTAGCACTGCCACAAGGTAGAGTCTAGTTAAAGCGATAAGCTCTGGGAATCTGTGGTTTACAGTGATTTTTGAACATGTAGTTCTTCAGCAATGTTTAGCAGATTGATGCCACTCAACACACAGACGCAACAACGCACATATGTAACAGTGCAGTAAAATCGATGTGTGTTTATAGAGTATTTTACAACATCTTCAAATGTGCTCGGACTATCATAATCTTGATCTCTTGATATTTTGATGACACAGAGACCAGGAAGAGGAAGAGCCAGAGGGTGGTAATCTATAAATTATCTATAATGGTGGAATGATCTATAAAAGTGCACGATGACACAATAGAATCCGACTGCTTGTGTGGCAAAAGTGTCAAAGATGTCCGTCTGACTCTAGCGCAATGACATTGGCAAATTAGCTCCAGTTAGTCTCAAAATGATTGTAATTTAATTATATTAACACCATGGGAATAAAAAATGCTTAAAAAGAGCAACAACAACAAAAATACACTGTTACACTGAGTTTATATTTATTGTTTATTTTTTTAATGCAACATAATTTTGCCTTGGATAGGAGGGCCTTCAAGTATTGTCTTGGACAAAGGAGTCAAAAAGTTGAGAACTACTGGACATAGGTCAGGTTACATAGAAAAATAATTAAATAGCAGTGCACTGGAACACAAAAAATGTGTTCCTTGTAAACCAGCACTAGCACTGGATCTTAACCAGGTGTAACAACAATTATTAAAAGAGGGTTTTCTCCTGCTTCTACTACTAGCTGTGGCCATTACGATGGCAAGTGACAAGACATTTTGTCAGTTGTTTAGTTTCTATTTCTGGAGTGTCATGCTGGGTAAGTCTGAAATCCCACTCTAAATATCAAATATGTTCTGATTGGCTATGATTGTCACAACATTTTTGCCTTCAGTGTGGACAGAAATACGACTTATTTCATAGCTGTAAACCTGGCTGGTCAGGACAGATGCCAGATCACTTGTCATATTGTCAGATGGCTTTCGTTTTGAACAACTGAACTCATTCTTGAAAGGGCACTCTGTCTGCAGATTGCAGCTTTAAACAAACTCCACTATTAATAAAATAAAGTTTCAAGATGTAAACACAGACCGTAGTTTGTTAGCCTCAAAGTATTTTCACATGAAGCTGTCTCAGGAAATGAGAGCTAGAGTCATAAGAGCGTTTGTTTTCCTTCAGTGTAGAGGGAAGTTTGTGTCACAAATGGAATTTCTTACCCTATTTCCACTGAGACCTACAATTTTACTTGGAATTACAATGAGAACGAAGCCAGGTTCCTCAGCCCACTGTTCCTGTGGTTTGTCTCTGTGGCGTTCCTCTATTCTTGCATTGTTCAGACAGCAGCTGCTCTCAGACCCATTCGTCTTACTCAACCTTTATTTGTACACTTGCTCTTTTCTCCTTCTTTTGGCAGTTTTTGATCTGTGTTTTTAATCACTGGCTTTCAGTCCGAGCAGCTGGAAAAGTTTAAACAGGACTCGGCTCTTAAATAAACAACACCTTTGGGGATACAGCCCTTGATTCCGGTAAACGTCTGGCCCTTGCACAAGGGCCAACTTTCCTTTGTAGAGGCCAACACTATCTCTGTCTCCACCCCTCAGCCTTCAATCGCTCCATCTGTCTGGATTTTCCTGCATCTCCTGCACAATTTTACCCAACAGTCACTGTTTCTGTCTTCCTGTGCCACGATTTTACAGCCACACAATGTTCAAATGAGCAACATCCCATTAAACGATATGGTATGTCTGGGGTTAAAGTAGTGGAGGTTCAGATACATTGAGACTTTTGACATTTTAAGATCAGAATGAGGTGTATTGAGGAGGTGGGGAGCTGTAAAAGAGCAAAAATACATGGTTAGCCACAGCGATCACAGCTGTTAAAACAACTCTTTTGGAAATTGTGTAACATGCGCACATGCTTCCAGAGAGTTCCCTTACTCAGCTATTTCACATAGAAAGAGCGTCATTGTAGAAGTGAAAAAGAGAAATGTGAACGCGAGACCACAGTATTATTATTAACACTATTTTAAAAAATATTTACAGAGTAATCAAACCCCAAAACTGCTTGGGCTGGTACGTGGACACTTGCCTTAAGGTCATTGCACAATGAGTCCGAAATTTTCGTGTGCGCTTTTAGTTTTTTTCGTCTTCCCCACCCTTTACTATCAAAATGCATGCTACGGATGCGAAAATGCAGAAAATCGAACCTGATCTGAATTTTTTTTGATGGACGAAAGTTTCTGAGGCAGTGTGTAAACGTGATTGAATTTGAATTGAATTTTTAACTTTAGATTTATTGCCATTTGCACAGGTACATTGTAGTACAGGTACATTGGAATTCTTATGCGTTTCACAGAGTCAGCTTTATAAAAAATAATAGGAGACACAAGTATCTGTCTATGGGTCCTCCAAAGTAAGAGAGAGTTATGGGATAGGATACTTCTTTCCCTCCCTGATGTCCTGTGCCACTAACCTAACATTGGGACTTTGACACAACGTGAGGTCGTATTTATTTTTTAACGTGCAAGATTTTTGTGCGACAATTTCGGACAATGTGCAGAGACCTTTACTCTGAACCAGTCTGGCACCAGTGTTTATATGCCTTTACCTGCACTTAAATGAATTCACATATAGCATACTTTTGATTTACTTTCTTAATAAATACATCTTATTGGGCAAGATTTTGTTGAGGCTTAAGTCTTGAGTTAAGACCTAATTCACATGCTCTCAATGCCATGACAAGACCAAGAACATGTGATCTTGGAGACTCGAAGACCAAGAGCATAATTTTTTATCTTTGTCTGTGGACTCAATCTTGACTCTGACTCAAGTGAGCTGATCTCGACTGCAACACTAGGTTTTAGCGTATCTTGTGACTAATCATAAAGAAATGTATTTTAATGTTTTAAATTGAATGCAAGTGTTTCAAAGGTTCTTTGTTTGTTCTGAAAATGTTAAATAGTTTACAGTCTTATTTGAGAATAATTTCAAATTAGTCCTCACAATTTAAATTGAGATACTTATTTGGACTGGACTGTTGTTAAATGTATAGTATTCAATAGAGATTTTACCCGCAATAAGCAACATGGTATGTTACACATGAACACAAAACACATAATTTCTATGTTTTACTTACATTTCTCCCCATTCCCCATTCCTTACAGATGTAGAACAGATGGCAATAGACTGGCTCACAGGAAACTTCTACTTTGTTGATGACGTGGATGATCGAATATTTGTATGTGATAAAGATGGCACCACATGTGTGACACTGTTGGATCAAGAACTCTACAACCCTAAAGGCATTGCTCTGGACCCAACTATGGGGTATGAGTATGAATCTGTTCAAGCTCACACTTCATCCATGTACACAAATAGCTAGCTGAATATTTGTAGTACTTGCTAAATAATAATGGTTAATAAATGGTCAAATGAGGCACACTTCAGGTTTACTCCATATAACCTTCCTCAACATTACCTTCAACAGAAAGGTTTTCTTCACCGACTACGGGCAGATCCCAAAGGTGGAACGTTGTGACATGGATGGACAGAATCGAACAAAGTTGGTGGACACTAAAATTGTCTTCCCGCATGGCATCACCCTGGACTTGGTCAGCAGATTTGTTTACTGGGCTGATGCTTATCTGGACTACATCGAGGTAGTGGACTACGAGGGCAAAAACAGACACACCATCATTCAAGGACTGTTGGTAAGGAGCAAATCCCAATATCATTTTAAGATGTCCTTAAATATGCTGACATGTCCTAAAAAGTGTACTCTTATAAGTTGAAAAAAAAGTATTACACGTTATTGTGCAAGAATGTGTTTTGCTCAAGAACCAATTTCCCCATTGTTTTAAATCATTTAAAAGACAGTGAGTTGCTAAATATAACATTTAACAATAGTGAACTTCCTAATATTACTGCTCTACAAATTAATTATTATTTGTTATTAACAAAGTTCTGGAGGAGCACATTCATGTAATTAACGTAATTAACACAAGAGTAGCACAATTCACAAGGTAAGAGCAGACTTACCTTTTTTACTTTTACTTTTAGTCATTTAGCAGACGCTTTTATCCAAAGCGACTTACAAATAAACCTCTGTTCCTTTACAACTTTTCAGCATCCCTCCACCACCCCATCTCCTCACTTACTACTATTGCTATCCTAATATATATGTGTGTGTGTGTGGGGGGGGGGGGGGCTTTGGTTTCATTTACACATAACCTTTACTTTGGTGAAATCGTGAAACATTATTTTGTAGATAGCATGAACATGATTTTATTCTTCTCAAAATGTATTTGTCAACAGATAAAGATCCCATGCATTTATCCCAAACATTTATGTAGAACATTTAAAATAGAAACGTACATTTTCTGTACAGCTGCTTTGCAACGATTTGTATCGTGAAAAGCACTATACAAATAGACTTGAATTTAATTGAAAATTGAATTGATGTAAGATCTATCTATTCTATTCATCCACCAATCACCTCTTAATCTATGTTTATTTATAAAGCACATTTAAAATATTCTGTATTCTGTACAATAAAGAAAAATACAATGCTAACCATTTAAGACATCTGTCCACACATTCATCCTATTGCACTTCAGTCGTCCATGTGCCCAAATGTTCATTCATTCATTCATTCATTCATTCATTCATTCATTCATTCATTCTCATTCATTCATTCATTCATCACTCACATCCATCCATCCATCCATCCATCCATTCATCCTTCTTCCCATTATCTACTTAAACTTATCTACTTATCTACTTGTCCATCTAAATATCCATCCATCATTCCATCCATCCAAACATCTACCTGTTAATTCATCTGTCCATCTATTAATTTGTCCATATGTCTGTCTATCCATCCTAATGCCCATCATTCATCATCCATCTTAAAATCCACCTGTTCAGTTATCTGTCCATCTATTCATTTTTCCATCCATCTGTCCATCCATCCAGAAATTTGCCCAGCATCCATTCATCCATCCTAAAGTCCATCTCTCCATCCATCCATCCATCCATCCACATCCATCCAGCCATCCATCCACATCCATCGATCCATCCACATCCATCCATCCACATCCATCCATCCATCCATCCATCAGTCCAAATGTCCATCATCCATCATCCACCTTAAGATCTGTTCAGTAATGTCATTCATTAATTTGTCCTCCCATCTGTCCTCCCAAACGTCCATCCATCCATCCATCCATCCATCCATCCATCCATCCATCCATCCATCCATCCATTCATCCATCCATCCATCCAGCCATCCATCCATCCATCCATCCACCCATCCATCCATCCATCCATCCATCCATCCATCCATCCATCCATCCATCCATCCATACATCCATCCATCCATCCATCCATCCATCCACCATCCATCATCCAAATGTCCATCCTCCATCATCCATCATCCATCATCACCTTAAGATCTGTTCAGTAATGCCCATTCATTAATTTGTCCTCCCATCTGTCCCTCCCAAACGTCCATATCCATCATCCATCCATCCATCCATCCATCCATCCATCCATCCATCCATCCATCCATCCATCCATCCATCCATCCATCCATCATACCTCATTGTGTTGAGAGAGTCTCTTATATTGACTAGCTATACGTACTATGAAAAATGCTTTATTAGGTGAAAGAGACAGTGGTGTTTCATTAGTGCTACTGAGTCATTTTATTAAAAACTGTTTCTATATTCTGCTTGAGTTATGGCTATCATTTAGCTGTTCAGCCCAATACTAATTGGTGTGTTTATGTGTGTGTCTTGCTCGCTTAAGCCAGCAAAGCAAACACAACTTCCCAAATAATATAACTAATTGAATAATTTTTTTTTCTCAGATTGAGCATCTTTATGGGCTCACAGTGTTTGAGAACTATCTGTATGCCACAAACTCTGACAATGCCAACATGCAGCCTAAGACCAGTGTGATCCGTGTCAATCGATTCAACAGTTCAGATTATCAGGTGGTCACCCGTGTCGACAAGGGAGGAGCTCTACATGTTTACCACCAGAGACGCCAACCCCCTGGTATTAATCTGTTTCTCGTCTAATGCTGTTGAATTGAACTAGTATACAGTAGTATACTTGAATAAACTGTTTAAAATGCAACCATTACACTGCAGTCTAGCTCCATCTCAGTCTAACTCTCCTACTCTTCTTCTTTAGTGCGGAGTCACGCCTGTGAGCCAGATCAATTTGGAAAAGCTGGAGGTTGTTCAGACATCTGTCTATTGGGCAACAGCCACAAGAGCCGGACATGTCGCTGTCGGTCTGGCTTTAGCCTGGGCAACGATGGCAAATCGTGCAAGAGTGAGTGACATTATTAAAGATTCTACTCTAACTATTGATTCACCAGAATAGTTTGACTTATTGTTGTCTACTTTAGAATTTTACTCAAATGAGAGTTAAATTGCATAGTTCAATGTTTATTCATTATGAAGTTTTTAAACGTGTTGCTGTAAAAAGGTGACTATAACATTATTGTAGATTTTTATTTAACTCCGGATTTACTATTAAATGTATTATGGTTAACTATGCTATTACCATTTTTTTTGGACATGTGTCAAGGTGAAACCATAGTATTCTTCATGATATTTTAATGTTGTTACATACAAATTATACAAATTCTTAAATCTGATTGGTCATGAAGTGTATTCCACTTGCCCTGTGTTTTGCTCTCTCATTGGCTGTAGGTCCTCACAGATGTTATTTCCAGTCAAAACACATTTCACTCTCCAGGGGTGTATTCAGAAAGCATGGTTAACTTACTGTCACATTTACCCTGAATTCCCAGACCTTGCTTACTTGAGGCATACTTGTTCCCAAAAGGTGTCTGGGAGTAAGTTTGGGCAACTCAGAGTATGTTCATGGTAGGCATGGCTCAATACCATAATTTTGGCTTCGGTACGATACCAGAATGTAATACCTCAGTATCGACACTAAATCGATACCATAGGTGACAAATAACCAGCCTCAAAAGATCAGTGAATTTAAAACAATTGTATTAATAATAATAACAATAATAACAATACAAACGGATGAATATATTAATACCTTTGTATCAAACGGTAGCAAAAAACCTACAGGGAACATAGGTTACGTCTTGATGTTGGAGAAAAAAATATATAGGCTAACTGAAGTAATATGATGAAAATATATTCAACTCTTCTTGTTTTTTTCAGTGAAAACACATAGTGCAAACAAAATCTCTCAAAATGTAACAAAAAACCTACTGGGAACATAAGTTACATTTTGACTGAGTTTGAAGAAAAAAATACAACTGAAGTTGTGCGATTAATGCAACAAATGTTTTTTTATTATAAAGTGTAATTTAATCTAACAGTCAAAGTAATATTCAAAATCACGTTATTATTTCTCTCTGTCTCTCAGATTGTTTTCAGATTTCAGACTTCCCTTCAAATCATTGATACTAAAATGAATACAGAAAAACTCCTGCTCAATTCAAATCAATTAATATTCAATTGTATGAAATGCAAGTACATATATTACGTGACCAAAACTTCACTGGTTCTAGCGTGTCACACATGCACGTTTAAACTTACTGTATCACATCTGTATGTGCGTTGATTTTTTGTATCAGTTGTACGTGTGCGTTTTTGCCCCCATTTTTCATGAGCTGAACTCAAAGATCTTAGACCTTTTCTATGTACACAAAAAAGGCCTATTTCTCTCAAATATTGTTCACAAATCTGTCTAAATCTGTATTAGTGAGCACTTTTTGCAGAGATAATCCATCCACCTCACAGGTGTGGCATATCAAGATGCTGATTAGACGGCATGATTATTGCTCAGGTGTGCCTTAGGCTGGCCACAATAAAAGGCCACTCTAAAATGTGCAGCTTTACTGTATTGGGGGGCCCGAAAACCAGTCAGTATCTGGTGTGACCACCATTTGCCTCACGCAGTGCAACACATCTCCTTTGCATAGAGTTTATCAGGTTGTTGATTGTGGCCTGTGGAATGTTGGTCCACTCCTCTTCAATGGCTGTGTGAAGTTGCTGGATATAGGCAGGAACTGGAACACACTGTCGTATACACCGATCCAGAGCATCCCAAACATGCTCAATGGGTGACATGCCCAGTGAGAATGCTGGCCATGCAAGAACTGGGATGTTTTCAGCTTCCAGGAATTGTGTACAGATCCTTGCAACATGGGGCCGTGCATTATCATGCTGCAACATGAGGTGATGGTCGTGGATGAATGGCACAACAATGGGCCTCAGGATCTCGTCACGGTATCTCTGTGCATTCAAAATGCCATCAATAAAATTCACCTGTGTTCGTTGTCCATAACACATGCCTGCCCATACCATAACTCCACCGCCACCATGGGCCACTCGATCCACAATGTTGACATCAGCAAACCACTCACCCACACAATGCCATACACGTTGTCTGCCATCTGCCCTGTACAGTGAAAACCGGGATTCATCCGTGAAGAGAACACCTCTCCAAAGTGCCAGACGCCACTGAATGTGAGCATTTGCCCACTCAAGTCGGTTACAATGACGAACTGCAGTCAGGTCGAGACCCCGATGAGGACGACGAGCATGCAGATGAGCTTCCCTGAGACGGTTTCTGACAGTTTGTGCAGAAATTCTTTGGTTATGTAAACCGATTGTTGCAGCAGCTGTCCAGGTGTCTAGTCTCAGACGATCTTGGAGGTGAAGATGCTGGATGTGGAGGTCCTGGGCTGGTGTGGTTACACGTGGTCTGCGGTTGTGAGGCTGGTTGGATGTACTGCCAAATTCTCTGAAACGCCTTTGGAGCCGGCTTACGGTAGAGAAATGAACATTCAATTCACGGGCAACAGCTCTGGTGGACATTCCTGCAGTCAGCATACCAATTGCACACTCCCTCAAAACTTGCGACATCTGTGGCATTGTGCTGTGTGATATAACTGCACATTTTAGAATGGCCTTTTATTGTGGCCAGCCTAAGGTACACCTGTGAAATAATCATGCTGTCTAATCGGCATCTGGATATGACACACCTGTGAGGTGGATGGATTATCTCGGCAAAGGAGAAGTGCTCACTAACACAGATTTAGACAGATTTGTGAACAATATTTGAGAGAAATAGGCCTTTTGTGTACATAAAAAAGTCTTAAACCTTTGAGTTCAGCTCAAGAAAATTGGGTGCAAAAACAAAAGTGTTGCGTTTACAATTTTGTTCAGTATAATATATACCGGTACTGGAAAAGTACCGCACATCCCTAGTTCATGGTTAACACACAAGACATCCTCAACAGTGCGATGAATTGACCAGGCACCATGGAAACAGAAGCTTAAGAAAGAATATGTGTGCCATACTGCTTCTTTCTTCTTCTTTTGTTCAATATCATTTACATATTTTGTGCATATCTCCTCCTAGTTGGTGGTTGTGCAATCATTTTTTCATATTTTCTTGTTTTAATCTTTAGTAACTGATAATAATAATTTGTATTTGTACACACTGTATAATTACACAGACATATTTGACAATGAAAAAACACCATATGCTGGTTAGGTATATTTTGAAGTATGGCAGCTGGTTTGAGCTTGTTCAAGCTGGTCCTTAGTTGGTCATGAGCTGGTTTAAGCTGGTCCTGATAAGGAGCTAGTTGCTTAGAACCAGCACATAACCAGCTTAAACCAGCTCATAACCAGCTCGGGGCCAGCTTAGACCAGCTCAAACCAGCTGCCATCCTTCATAACATACCTAACCAGCTGTTTCAACAGGGAAATCTCGACAGTAGATTTTTAAGAGCAAAAGAGGGTTTGCGTTGTTCAAGCTGTTAGTGAATCTGCTCCTATGTCTGCTGCAAAGCTCGCCTCAAATCCGTGATGCTTGTGAGCATTTTTCTGAAACCTAAAATAACAACTGAGACACCCTACAATCTTTACAGACATGTGTACACAGCGGCCATATGAAGTCCACTAGACTACAACTACACATGAGTGCCCTTATGAGTTAGTGACTGAATCATTCACTCAACCAATTTGCTTAAAATGCTCAATCTTTCATTAGTTGCTGGAAGACACACAATGATTCTGGTGTGACTGTTTGGAACTATTTGGCACTATGTGGCAAGATTGTGTCTAAAATGCATGTTGCTTAATTCTGATGTTGCTTAGTTAAATATATGAGAATCATGGGGTTCAAAGGTTGTAGTTAAGCAGTAAGGAATAAGATGTTATGCTTTTTTGTGAAAAGGCATTGCTCAGTGCATACAGAACTGTGAATATCAATTTTAAAGTTTGCCACATATTTTGTACATTATAAAACTGGATTATTGTAAGTCATGATTGGCTCAGCCTTATTGAGCATTAGTAATGTTAAGCTCTTGCACATTTCTGTTCTTATAGTTCTTAGTGGTGTCGATGCATATCAGTGAGACTGGAGGTTTGGCACACAGTTTAGATGAATCAGTTTACAAAGATGAAGGTCTTTTCCATTTACCCCCAATATTGATTTCCAGTGGTTTGCTTTGAATATTCAATGAACCGTTGGTAGCACTGATTTGTGACTTTTCATTGACCTTTGAACACATGACCTTCAAAAAGCGAAGAAGAATAATTGGAATTGAGTTTAAGAAACACATTAATACAATCATAATAGACTTACTATTCACCATATAAATTGATATGATAAATGTGATTTTTTTGGGGGGAAATGTATTATATGTCAAGCCATATAAAACCACTTTCTACATCCCAGTACATTTTTCAAACTAGGTGTTCAAATATTTTAAACACCTCCTTTTCTTTTTGATTGACATTCTTACAGTATAACCCTAAACTGACTCATTTGAGTAATTCTGTATCATATTTGAGCAGAAGCATTAGAGTTAAACATTTTTTTTATTCCATTTTCGCTATCTATTAAATCCCCAGAGCCTGAGCATGAGTTATTCCTAGTGTATGGCAAGGGTCGTCCAGGCGTTATCCGTGGTATGGACATCAACCCTAAAGTTCAGGATGAATACATGATCCCCATCGAGAACCTGATGAACCCTCGAGCTCTGGACTTCCATGCACAGAGTAACTTCATCTACTTTGCTGATGCCACCAGCTATCTGATTGGCCGACAGAAGATTGACGGCACGGAAAGAGACATCATTCTTAAAGAAGGTGCTGTTTTTATTTCCAATTTGTTTTATTACTTGCATTATTAGTGTTGTTATGACTTATTCTGTAATTATTCTGACTTATTCTTCAGGTATTCACACTGTCGAAGGAATCGCTGTGGATTGGATGGCCAATAATCTTTACTGGACAGATGATGGTCCCAAGAAGACCATCAGTGTTGCTCGGCTCGAGAAAGCTTCTCAGACCAGGAAGACTCTCATTGAGGGCAAGATGACCCATCCTCGAGCTATTGTGGTGGACCCTCGAAACGGGTGAGTTCCTGATCTTGAATAAATAAGGTAACTTTTTACAGCAGTTGTTGGGTTATTTATGATATCGTACAATTTTGTTGCCCAAAATCTACAATTCCAGTATGCACAACCACATGAGAATTATTGCTTATTAAACAAACAGCAGGAACAGCAATATGACAAAATACACTATTGCTAAAGCAACAAATCATTTTATAAACAAGGATCTTCCAAATGTTGAAATTTGATTTGTCTTTTAGCTGGATGTACTGGACTGACTGGGAGGAGGACCCAAAAGAGAGCAAACGAGGGAAGATTGAGAAGGCCTGGATGGACGGAACCAACCGGAATGTTCTGTTGACATCTAAGACGGTTCTGTGGCCCAACGGTCTGAGTCTGGACATCCCTCAAGGCATCCTGTACTGGGTGGATGCTTATTACGACCGAATCGAGATGGTCTATCTCAACAACACTGCACGCAAGGTGCTCTCCCACTGCTGATCTAATAGATATTTTTATAAGAACGTGTTTGCATTTAACAATGGAAAACAAGAGATAACAGCTGAAAACACTACAACAGTCAATTTACTCATTAGTTGTCAATCACGTAAAACCATATTCTTTCTTCTTAGACGGTTTATGAAGGACAGGAGCTGAACCACGCCTTTGGCCTGTGCCACTACAAGCACTTCCTCTTCTGGAACGAGTACCGCAGCGGCAGCATCTATAAACTGGACCAGAACACCAAAACGGTCACTTTGCTACGCAACGAACGGCCACCCATCTTTGAGATCCGCATGTACGATGCCCAGCAGCAGCTAGGTAATTTTATATTGTTTTTGTGCCCTGTTTTTTGTAGATTGCCAATGCAAGACAAAATTTCCTAGTAGGAATCCAGGCAGTTTGGCTGTTGAATGTTAATCGGATGTTATCCCTACATGTGTTCATCACAGGAAGTAATGCGTGTAGAGCCAATAACGGCGGCTGTAGTAGTCTGTGTTTGGCCACTCCCACAGGCAGGTCATGTGCCTGCGCTGAGGACCAATTACTGGACCCCGCAGACAACACCAGCTGTAAAGGTAACGCACACTAGCAAAATATCCCACCTCTCACTGGTGCACCCATGTCGCACACAAAATCGACAGTCAGTGTAAGGTCTACAATGTATCTTGCTTTTATCTTTGCCAGCATTATGAAAGTAGATAGCATTCACAATGATCGGCCGCTCACTTGGTTGTTTTAGTGACTAAACATGCATTTTCATTTTAGAAAAACTAAACTTTCACAAAAACTGTGTTTTCAGATTTATTTATCTTTGTGTGGGGACGGAAAACCAAAACATAAATGCATTTTCAAATGTATCCAGATGAATGTTTCAAATTCACATGATTAATGTGGCCCGAATAATCACAATAAGAATAAAACAATTCTATGCTATGCTATCAGTCAAATTCCTCTTGAACTTTGTTGCATTGTTTTGGCCAATGAATCACACCCAAAATATGATTGTTGGGAGGCAGAGAGAGAATTGTAACCATAAATGTACAAAACATACAAAAGCACTCTTAAACATCGCTTCTTGCAGACTTGGGTGTTTAACAACCTATCTTGTTTAAGTCTCTCATCTTCTCTGACATGCATTGCAGGAGTAGCTACACACTGCGTCTACTTCTTCTACTTGTTATTTTCCATTTTATGACAGGTAGCAAACAATATTTTATTACTGCCCATTAATGTGCTGTAATACAAGCAGAGGTCCTGGAGTAATTACGATATTATCATATATGTAGTATTAACATGTTATCAGTGATTCATTTTTTCAACAATTAGTTATTGTCAAAACCATCATGTTGCAAAACTTCTAATTTAGGTATCAAAAGTGATTAACTATGGTGGTTTGGATGTAACTTTGTACCATGAATGGTTAAAAAGAGGATTAACTACTGTTGAGGAAATGTGACCCTGGAGCACAAAAGTCGCTGGGGTATATTTGTAGCAATAGCCAAAAATACATTGTATGGGTCAAAATTATAGATTTTAAATTTTTTGCCAAAAATCATTATGATATTAATTAAAGATCATATTCCATGAAGATATTTTGTAAATTTCCTACTGTAAATATATCAAAACTTCATTTTTGATTAGTAATATGCATTGCTAAGAACTTCATTCGGACAACTTTAAAAGTTTAAAAAAAATTCAAATAGTTGTATCTCAGCCAAATATTGTTCTAACACACCATACATCAATGAAAAGCTTATTTATTCAGCTTTCAGGTGATGTATGAATCTAAATTTCGAAAAATTGAGTCCTGACAGACAACAAAGCACGAACCGCTTGTTGAGCTGAAGCAAATATGTTTGTTCCAGCTGCTCGATCATACTGGCAGATAATGCATCATTTCGAGGGTTTATCTTGTGACTGGCTGTTGATACAATCAGCTGAATTGAACATCAAGCGGTTTGGTTTCTGTATATGAATATGTGAACAGAAACTCTTCAGATGTTTCTTTTCACAGAGCTTGGCTTTCAGCAGACTTAATTACATTTCGTGTGTGTGTGTTTCTCCACAGCCAACCCGTCTTACATTCCCCCTCCGCAGTGTCAGCCGGGAGAGTTCGCCTGTAAGAATAACCGCTGTATTCAAGACCGCTGGAAATGTGACGGAGATAATGACTGTCTGGACAACAGCGACGAGACGGCTGAACTGTGCCGTAAGAGCACACTCAAGTTTAACTTGAAACTCCCTCCTTGTGTTGAGCCACCACACAAATGCAGTGCTTGTTGTTTGTCCATCTGTAGATCAGCACACATGCCCTGCAGACCGCTTTAAGTGTCAAAATAACCGTTGTATCCCAATGCGTTGGCTGTGTGATGGAGACAACGACTGCGGCAATGATGAAGATGAATCGAACACCACATGCTCAGGTATGCACAGAAATCTTTTGCAGCACTATGACATTATTCACACAAAGTCCAAAGATTCACACTGTTTTGATTGTATTTTGGCAACTTTGATGTAATAAGTGTTTCTGTGGTGTGCTTTGTCCTGGGGAAAATACCTGTTTTAAAATGTACTTAATTTGACCACTAAAATGTCAAAAATTGTCCTTTTTTATATAAATCAGGAAAATGTCCTATATAATGTCATGACTATCCCAAATCTGGGATTCAATTCCTAAAATAATGAATTTCTAATTTCTTAGTCATTGGGAACTGATAATAGACTGACAAAAATGAATTAGCCTATGTCTTGGAGAAGTTTCCTACAATTAAGTAAACTCTCATAAACTCCACAGTGGAAAGTTTTGAGCATCGATCCAGAATGCATGAAGAGATAATAGGAGCAGATTATTAATATGATTAAGATTAAGAAGAAGGTACGCATTATATCATGTAGTTACAAGATTGGAAGTGAACATGTTTCATCCAATTAAAAAAAAAAAGAATTGAAAACTACAGTTTGGAATCGATTCCCAAGTCAGTTCCAAGAATCTAACCATACTACCTGATGAGAAATGCCTTTTTAACATGTGTCTTAACTAGGCAAGTGTTTTGTCAGTTCACACTGCAATCAAAAATCAGAGCATGTACTGTGTAATATGCAATTAGGTGGAGTTGGACCAATGAAGTTGGGCAAATGGGCAAAGCTTTCCTGCACAATACAATAGAAATAAAAAAACTAGTGACCCAATAAATACTTCTTTTGTAGTGCACTTTAAACGCACACACACACACAAATGTCCAAAACATTTTGTCCATCTCAGACATGAAGTGTCTAAGTTTAAATCTGCATTAATCACACAACTGATAATTGTAATTTCAGTTGTCATCTTCATATCATACGAATGCTACCTGGAAGGCCAGATGAAATTGTTTCTTTGGCTGGTTTGGGTTGTGATGTTCTGACAAGACCTTCTCCTAAACTCTGAGTCAGCTAAAATGTTCTCTAGACAGCCATGTATAAATATAGAGTTTATCTCACATGGTATATCTGATGCAGTTCTGGGCTCTTCATTAAACTGTTGTGCTATATTTTACTTCATGGCTGAATTGTATGCTTTGCACTCTTTAATTTAGACTGCATCTATTTTAAGGAAATGGCTGACTATGATGCTGCATTTGCAAGTAATTCTAGACTGCAATAGAGCATTGCATAAAAATATAAATTAAGATAAAATGTCAGAATTAACTGGGAAACTGAGTTTGGAAATAAAATTAAATGGTTTGAAAACAGTTTTATTTTCTGTGTGGACTTGTAACATTCAAGTGCAATATTTATATTGCAGTCTTGAAAATTATTTTGACGTGAATGGACATGAAACTGTTAATGTATTTGGCTTTGGTGATCTAGTTCTGCTACATATTGCATGAATATGAACAATACTGTAAAAAAAAAATATTTTAAGGCAACCAACTTCAGCAGATTTTTGAGTTCTCTCAACCTATTTTTGCAGGAGATTCTCAACTTTTTGTTGTATAAACTTAAAACAACAAGTTGAGAAAACTCACAAATATACTGAAGCTGGTTGCCTTAAAATTTTAAGTTTGCTCAACTATTTTTTTTACGTAGGCATATGTAAATCGCATAGCAGATCAAGACAGGTGGAGCTGGGGAGGTGGAGGGTTTCAGAAGCATGTTTAAGAAGGAACAGCTTACAGCAAACATTTAATTTAAATAAGGGGTATCCAGTTGTGCTTCAGCTACAGCCGGCTCCAACACGCTTGCCTAGAAGTTTACTAGCGAGCCCGAAGGCCTTGATTAGCTGTTCACACAGTTTAATTAGGGTTGGAGCTAACTGCTGCAGGACAGAGACCCTCCAGAAGAAGCCAATCAGTTTGTGCCATGTAAATTCAGTTAGCTTCGTCTTAAAAACAGTTTATACTTACAAACATTCATAACTGTAATAAACCAGTGAGATTTTAGTATGCATAAGAAGTCCTACAACAGACAATACATATGACTTCACTTCATTTTTTTCATAAGAACACCAAGGATTAGATGTTAAGTGCTCTACAAAATGAATATGTCATGGCAGATATATTGAAGATGAGCTATTTCCAAAGAAAAGCAGTGGGAAATGGATTCAAATTCTAGGAAGAGAAGGACTATACATTTTTCACGTGTATATCTGCTGTTTTTAAACTTCACTGGCCTACAGATGGCCACACATTTAGATGTGAGAGTTGTGGTTCTCTGTTGCAGCTCGGACGTGTCCTCCCAATCAGTACTCATGCGCCAGTGGCCGCTGTATTCCCATCTCCTGGACATGTGACCTGGATGATGACTGTGGGGACCGCTCCGATGAGCCTGCGTCCTGTGGTAAATGATGCCCTTTTATGTTGATGCCAGCTTATTACAATTAATACATTTGGCCATTAGTATGCATGTGATACTTTTAGAAAAACTAGTTCAGTGCAAGTTTTGTCAGTGTCAGCTTTGAAGGAAACGGTTGACATTTTATGAATTTATTCCTTCCTTATTTTGTGAATTTAATCAAAATTTAGAATTACATCTATTTTGTTTATCAGTGTAATCTCACAAGAAAGTTAATTATTGATCAATTAAACTCAAACCTTCCTATTATCACTATTAATACTATTTAGTGCCATTTCATGTACTACAACTATTATATTACTACTAATACTGTTTCTTTGTGTAAAACTGATGAGGCAAATGAGGAAATGTAAATAATCAAAAATATGATACAGATGATACCTTGTGAAGCATAAAGTCACCAAGTCATTCTTTTATTATATGCATGCAACTAGCAAACATTTGCACTTGAACTACTTTTATATTGCATTGAATTAATATTGTTTATTGTTCTTTACTATGCTTTTGGTTCTGTTTTATTGATTATTTATGATGGTGTTTGTGTCATCAGCATACCCGACCTGTTTCCCGCTCACTCAGTTCACCTGTAATAACGGACGCTGTATCAACATCAACTGGCGCTGTGATAACGGTGAGCTGCTGACATGTTTTCATCTCTGTTGTTTTTGTGTCTGTTGCACTTTTTCAACAGATTTCCCTCATTTGTCTTTGTTGATCATTTCATGTGTCTTTTGTGTAACGTCATGTCCTCTTCTCTTGACCATTTGCCCCTCCCCCTGTGTCACATGGGCTGTGTGTTGCAGAAAAGGATTGTGGGGACAGCTCTGATGAGCTCAATTGTCCGAACCCGACCGGTTAGTGCATAGATCAACATGCACCATAAATTTACCTGTGTTATAACATTATAATAAGGTCTGAACAGGATTTTCATACATAAGAAAGGCTGTGGAAAATCTTAAATAGCTGCAGCAAATCATTATTTCTAAAACACTTCTTTACATTATGGAAAAATCCTGCCCCACAATAGTAAAAAATAAAATAATTATACTAAAATATAAATACGTAAATACATAAGCAAGCAAGCCAAGCCACTGGCCATCTCACTTTAACTAACAGCTCTAGTAACATCCATAAGGAGAGATTAGCATTAAATATTAACCAGTGTTCATTCCCAGTGGTGCATGTGTGATCTATGCAGTTTCTGTGATGTTTATTATTCATTTTCTATTGTTACAATTTTTGAACTGTGAAATATGTTTCTAAAGACAAGTTGCTACATTTACTATATTGTACTGATATGAAATACTCATATTTCAGCCTATAGTTGACTTGTTTGTATATTTGTAGTATAAATGGATTGTATTAAATCATAGCCTATAGCTCACATGGACATGTTCCATGTTGGTCAAGTATATCTGGGAAAATATTTCCCAGCATGGCTGCTACTTTTATATTAGTAAAGTATTAAAAGTAGCATGTAACATTATTTTCGAATGATTGAAGTTTGGACACACCTGTTCTATATCTTTGCTATTGTAAAGTATATTATATTTAGCAACAGAAATTATGTACTGTACGTAGTGACCAAAACCAATTACAAACGATCTTATATACCATCTCTAAAAAAACTGTTACTTAACTTTGTGAGGAGCATTCTGGGATGCATTTAAACAAAATTGGGATCCCAAGTTATTTTTCTGCAGTGTATTATGATTATAAAAAACATAACTTTAGTCAAGCATGTTCAAACCTTTGGCTGACGATGGACTTTAAAACATGGCTTATTTTATATTTTGGATGATGATAGCATATATTTGGTAATTTAACCTCCTGCAGACAATGACTGTGGTGACAACAGTGATGAAGCCGGCTGCAGTCATTCATGCTCCAGCGCTCAGTTTAAATGTAACAGCGGTCGCTGTATACCCGACTACTGGACCTGTGACGGAGACAATGACTGCGGTGACTACAGCGACGAGACCCATGCCAACTGCACGAACCAGGGTGAGTTCATGACTCTATTTTTGCCAAACTAAACAACAAACTTGAGCTGCCTTCTTTTGGACTAATTCTCATGCGGCATCAATGTGTTGAAGTAGGAATGGAAAACCTCATGAAAGCTCTTGGATGTTTAAGCAGCACCTCATTTTGGTTAATTTACCAGGAAGTGAGAGCTACACCAAACTCCTAGCACACTGTTTAGAAAGTGTTAAGGAGCCGACGAGATGTGAGGCAAGCGGATCCAAGTGCAAGCTTTAATTAGTAAACATAGTCAAAACACAGGCAGGGTCAAACAACAGCAAACGGGTATGGCAAAGGCAAGACATAAGAGTAATCCTAGGGCAAGCGTGGATCTTCGATCGGAGAACAATCAGATCAGACAAGAAACGAAGATCAGACAAGAAATGAGATACACTGGCTAGGATAAAGATACGAATGACTCCGTAATGTAGCTATCACTGGGAGAGCGATAAACGCTAGACAATACTCTGCGATCTGAAAGAGGAAGTCCAAGGCTTATAAAGCGTGTCTGATTGGATTCAGCTGTGTATGTGTAATCACTGCATTCAGTTGCGTGTGTGTGTAATCAGTGCAATGGATTATGGGAACTGTAGTAGAAAGTGACATGTAACGGTCTGTGTGGTGTTAGAGTCAATATGATGGAGAGGCGACCTCTTGTGGCAGTCTGATGGAAGGCCACGAACCAGATTCGTGACAGAAAGAGTCATCTCTCATAAAGTAACTCCAGGCACACACAGAAAAAAAAAATAATATATATGTATACACAGAGAGACCAATGATGACTGTGAAGGAGCTACAGAGTTCATTCACTGAAGGGTGCATTAGTTAACCAAAGCTCATCATAACTAACCTGAGTGCTGGTTAACACCGAGCATGGCTTTAAAGAAGGCATGACTCAAAAAGTACCACATGAAGGCGTGTTTGACACATGATCTTGAATGTGACCTGAAGCATAATTGTGACACATTTGTCTAAAATGGCCGTTTATGGGAAAACATATTTTTTTTTTTGGTCAGATGATGCCAAGAAGCTTTGCACCAAAATTTGCACCAAAACCTTACAAAAATTAACCACGGTTTTGCCACAAATAAAACCAAAACATATATAGATACTATAGTAAACAATGGTAACCACAAATTAACCATGATATGACAAGGAGCTAAAAGTTCCACTGAATTTAGTTAACACCATATATAACCTTGTAGTAGCTTTATTGTCAATTCTGCTGTGTACATACATACAGTTTGCGTTATACTCGGTGCAAATAACACTAAACACTAACAGGAACCATAATAAGTACAATATATATACCAGTAAAAACATATATATACACACAAACATACACAAAAATGCAACTATTACAAATAAGCTAGGAATAAAACTTACACTTTGGTACTATAAAGGGCATAAAAAAGTACCACAGAAGGCGTTAACATATCTTGAGGGAGTAATTAACATTTGTCTAAAATTTATGGGAAAACATATTTTTTTTTTTGGTGATGATGCAGCTGCACCAAATTACCAAAACCTTACAAAAATTAACCACGTGCCACAAATAAAACCAAAACATATATAGTCGTAAACAATGGTAACCACAAATTAACCATGATTTCGAAATTCACCATATATTTGTAAGCTGTGGTTATACAAATGAATCAATCCAGTAAAAACATGATTCAATAAAACCACAGTAACATAAGGGAAATTAACGGATGACGTGGTCGTTCTTGAAATGAAGAGAAGGATTCAACTGAACAACTGTTTATTAGTATAATGAGCAAGTAGCAGGTGAATTCAGAGCTCGTGCAAGGCGTGGATGGAAGACGGACGCAGGGATGCAAAGTGCATCGAAGTCAGCGTAGACACCAGAAAACTACCGAAACCGGCCAGAGACTTAGGACAGGAACTCAGAGAAACTCTGACGATCTGACAAGGAGAGTAGCGTTAGCCGATCTTAAATAGCCCCCAGTGATGAGTCCCAGCTGGCGCTGATCAGCCCGTAATCACAGACACACCCACTCACGCAACACACCACACAGACAAGCATGAATGAGACAGTGACTCCAGCAACCGTGACAGTACCCCTCCTCCTAAGAGCGCCCCCTGGCGCTCCCAGCCAACCTTACCCGTTGATTGTAATCATCAATAAGGGAGTGATCCAGAATGTCCCTGACAGGAACCCAACTTCTCTCCTCCGGACCGTAACCTTCCCAGTCCACCAAGTACTGGAATCCGCGTCCCCTCCGCCTCGAGTCCAGAATACGATTTACCGAATATGTTGGTTCCCCGTCTACGAGGCGCGGCGGTGGGGGAACCGGGGCGGGCGGATTAAGGGGTGAACGAAAAACGGGCTTTAATTTAGAGACATGAAACACGGGATGAATTCTCCTGTACGCCGGAGGAAGTTTGAGGCGGACTGCCACCGGACTAAGAATCTTGGTGACAGGAAACGGGCCAATGAATTTGGGAGCAAGCTTATTACAGACGGAACGGAGCGGAATGTTTTTAGAAGAAAGCCACACTTTTTGACCAACGACGTATACGGGAGGCCTCAACCGGTGGCGATCGGCCTGAGCCTTGGTGCGCGCTCCCACTCGGAGGAGAGTCTCACGGGCTCTTCTCCAAGTGCGACGACACCTCTGGACGAAGGCGTGGGCAGAGGGGACCGCGACTTCGGTTTCCAGACTAGGAAAAATAGGTGGCTGGTAACCTAAACTACACTCAAAAGGCGAAAGGCCCGTGGACGATACTGGTAACGAGTTATGTGCGTACTCAACCCATGAGAGGTGCTGGCTCCAGGAGGCGGGATTCTGAGTGACCAAACATCGTAACACTCTCTCAAGGTCCTGGTTGGCCCGCTCCGTTTGGCCGTTGCTCTGAGGATGAAAACCAGAGGACAAACTGACACTCGCCCCCAGTAAACGACAAAACTCTCTCCAAAATTTGGAAACAAATTGGGGTCCCCTGTCGGAAACCACGTCCATCGGGAGGCCATGAATGCGAAAGACGTGATCAACGACAGTGACCGCTGTCTCCTTGGCTGAGGGTAATTTGGGCAAGGGAATGAAATGAGCCGCCTTCGAGAACCGGTCCACTACGGTCAAAACGACCGTATTGCCCTGGGAGGGCGGGAGGGCAGTGACGAAATCGAGCGCGATGTGGGACCAGGGTCTCGAAGGGACCGACAGCGGTTGAAGTAACCCCTCTGGGGGTCGATTGGAAGTTTTACCACGAGCACAAACTGAGCAGGCCAAAACAAAATCTCGGATGTCACGAGCCATGGAACGCCACCAGAATCGCTGTTTAACAAGAAAGCCGGTACGATTCACTCCTGGATGACAAGCCACATTGGAACAGTGACCCCACCGAATGACGTCGGACCGTAGTCTCTCCGGCACAAATAACCGACCCGGTGGGCACCCGGGCGGAGGCGTTACCCCTTCTAAGGCTGTGCGAACCTTCGATTCGACCTCCCAAGTGAGTGTAGAGACCACGAGTCTCTCAGGTATAATGCACTCGGGAGTGGACAGGCGCTCGGAATGATCAAAAATGCGCGATAACGCATCGGGTTTGATGTTTTTGGAACCCGGACGGTAAGAAAGAGAAAATTCAAAACGGCCGAAAAAAAGAGCCCACCGAGCCTGCCTGGAGTTAAGACGTTTAGCGGATCTAATATACTCAAGGTTCTTATGATCAGTCCAGACAATAAAGGGTACCCCTGAACCCTCTAACCAGTGACGCCACTCCTCCAAGGCTAACTTGACGGCCAGCAGCTCTCTGTTACCAATGTCGTAATTGCGTTCGGCGGACGACAAACGATGCGAAAAAAAAGCGCAAGGATGCATCTTGTCGTCCGAGGAAGAGCGCTGGGAAAGAACCGCACCTACCCCCACCTCTGACGCATCGACCTCCACCACAAACTGACGTGTGGGATCAGGGGCAATAAGAATGGGAGCTGAAACAAAGCGGCTCTTGAGGTTGGTAAATGCAGCTTCAGCTGCACCAGACCACCTGAACGTCGTCTTGGTGGAGGTCAAGGCAGTCAGAGGAGCGGCTAGTTGGCTGAAATTGCGAATAAAACGCCTGTAGAAATTGGCGAACCCCAGAAACCTCTGCAGGGCCTTACGGGAATCTGGGGTTGGCCAATCCAGCACCGCCTTAACCTTGTCGGGATCCATGCGCATCCCCTCGGACGAGATGATGTAACCTAAAAACGGAACTGACTGTGCATGGAACGCGCATTTCTCCGCCTTGACAAAAAGCCCATTCTCGAGCAGCCTCTGGAGCACTCGTCTGACGTGCTGAACATGTTCCTGGAGAGAGGAAGAAAATATCAATATGTCATCCAGGTAGACATATATGAACTGATCGACCATGTCTCTCAGCACGTCATTAACAAGTGCTTGGAAAACCGCGGGGGAGTTGGATAGCCCGAAGGGCATCACAAGATATTCAAAGTGCCCCCTGGGGGTATTAAATGCGGTTTTCCACTCATCCCCCTCCCTTATGCGGACCAAATGATAAGCATTGCGCAAATCTAATTTGGTGAAGACGGATGCTCCCTGCAACCGCTCAAAAGCTGAAGACATCAACGGCAAAGGGTAAGTATTCTTTACCGTGATGTTGTTCAACCCTCGATAATCAATGCAAGGTCGCAGTGAACCATCCTTCTTCCCCACGAAAAAAAACCCCCGCCCCAGCGGGAGAAGATGAAGGGCGAATGAGCCCGGCTGCTAGAGAATCAGAAATATATTTCTCCATGGCCCCCCTTTCAGGAACAGAAAGCGAGTATAACCTGCCCTTAGGCGGAGACATACCTGGTACTAAATCTATAGCACAGTCATAGGGACGATGAGGAGGAAGAGAAGCAGCCCTGGACTTACTGAACACTTCCTTCAGGTCGAGGTACTCCTTGGGCACGTTTGCCAGATTCACCGCCTCCTCCTGCAATGAAACACAAGACACGGGGGAACAAGCAGACACAAGACAGGACGCATAACATTTCTCACTCCACGTGGAAACAGAATTCTGGCCCCAGTTAACTCTGGGGTTGTGCTGGATGAGCCAGGGATGGCCCAGCACCACCGGGGCCAGGGGTGAGTCAGTGACGTAAAACGTCAAGGTCTCTGTGTGGTTACCAGACGTAATGAGTGTGACGGGTAGCGTGGAATGAGTGATGTCTGGAAGTGACTGTCCATTGAGTGCACTGACCGGAATCTTGTGGCGGAGCGAGGTAGTGGAGATCCGGAGTTGGCGAACCAGATTGCGATCCATAAAACTGCCCTCAGCCCCCGAATCCAGCAGAGCTGACCCGTCGTAACTTCCTGCCACCCATTGCAGTCGTACCGGGAGGAGAGTGGTGTTGGAGGATTGGTTAAACGACACTCCACCCGACAGTAACCTCCGTTCTACTGCCGGGCTTGCGCTTTTACTGGACACACCACCAGGAAGTGTCCCGACGCACCACAGTACAGACACAGTCCTCCCCTGCATCGGCGTTCTCTCTCCTCCCAGGAAAGCCGAGCTCTACCAACCTGCATGGGTTCGCTGTCAGACCGGTGGCTGACCGTACGTCCAGACTCGATGGGGAGATAATCCTGGGTAACAGGCCACGACTGATGATCTCGCTGGTCACGTTGCTGTAGTCGTGAGTCCACACGGAGAGCTAGATCGATCAGTCCATCCAAGCTAGTGGGCAACTCTCTGCTAAACATCTCCCCCTGAATCCGGTCAGCCAACCCATGCAGAAACATGTCCCACTGCGCCTCCTCGTTCCACTTGCACTCCGCCGCCAGGGTTCTGAACTCGATGGAAAAGTCCGAGACCGATCCTCCACCCTGGCGGAGATCGGCCAGCCTGCGCGCCGCCTCGCGTCCGACTACCGCGCGGTCGAAGACCCTCCTCATCTCCTCGGACAGCGCGTGGAACGAGGAACAACAGGGATGACGATTCTCCCACACCGCCGTTCCCCATAACGCCGCCTTTCCGGACAGCAGTGTGAGAACCAACGCCACCCTGGACTCCTCTGTGGCGAATGTCTGCGGTTGCAGAGAAAAAAACATAGAGCACTTTACAAGGAAGGCTCGACACAGATTGGGCTCACCCTTGTAGGCTTCCGGTGTCGGCAGCCGCGGCTCGCGTTGAGTTAGGTTGCTCGGAGGTGCTGGGGGAACCGGCGGGGGGGAGGCGCAGCGGGCATCCTCAGATGTTGAATTTGAGTGGTGAGCTCGGACACCTGCGCCACTAACGCTTGCACGGCCCGTCCGGTGGCGAACATCTGCTCCTCCTGACGATCCATACGTGCGTTGTTGTTCTCCAGTACTCCTTGAATACTCCGAGCCTCCGCTGAATCCATTGCTGGTCAGATCGTACTGTTACGTGGTCGTTCTGGAAATGAAGAGAAGGATTCAATTGCGGATGAACAACTGGTTTATTAGTATAATGAGCAAGTAGCAGGTGAATTCAGAGCTCGTGCAAGGCGTGGATGGAAGACGGGCGCAGGGATGCAAAGTGCAGCAAAGTCCAGTCTAACGGTCCACCGAAGTCAGCGTAGACACCAGGAAACTCCCGAAACCGGCCAGGGACTTAGGACAGGAACACAGAGAAACTCTGACGATCTGACAAGGAGAGTAGCATTAGCCGATCATAAATAGCCCCCAGTGATGAGTCCCAGCTGGCGCTGATCAGCCCGTAATCACAGACACACCCACTCACGCAACACACCACACAGACAATCATGAATGAGACAGTGACTCCAGCAACCGTGACAGCAGCTTTATAGTGTAAGAACCTTATTCATTCTTCTTTCATTGAACCGTCATCCAAATACAAAACATCTAATATATGCAGTGTTATGTGTTCTCCAGGACCAGATTTATGAAACTGCTTTATTTATTTTATTTTATTTAGTCATTTAGCAGACGCTTTTGTGACGTGTGTTCTTTTCGGCTCATTAAAGATTAATCTTTTAATCTCAAGTTTTGGATTAATTGTAGAGGTTTGATGGAACTGTCTGGAAGACCTGCCAAGAGAGCATTGCAATGGTCAAGTCTGGACAGAACAAGAGCCTGAACAAGGAGTTGTGTTGCATGTTCCGAGAGAAAGGGCCTGATCTTCTTAATATTATATAATGCAAATCTACAGGACCGGGCAGTTTTAGTAATGTGGTCTGTGAAATTCAGCTTATCATCAATCACAACTCCAAGGTTTCTGGCTGTTTTTGAAGGAGTTATCTCACCATATACCCTGTTAGGCTTTGATATAGTGCTGCTCTTTGGAAGTCATGGAGTGAAGTTTCTTCTATTACAAATCACGTGTTAATTAATGAGTAATCCTTGCATTCATATATACCACAGCTATTTTTACACAAATATAGACTTCTCTCTCATTTGGGATAAATGTGTGGCTCAGTTGGCTCTAGAGTCAGATATGAGCCACATTACAGGGTGATGATGAATTTAACAACGGATTAATACAAACAAATCCCACCTCACACAACCACCACAATAACAGTTTTATTTTCCTTCAGAGAACTCACAGTGTTTACCTTTGTTAATTTCGGAAATACTTACAAAATGACTTACAAATGATGAAAATAACAACGCAAGTTAAGCATCCTAAAGAGACAGTCCCATGAGAAGTCACACAATAAATGTGAGTTAAAGAAAATAAAAGGCTAAGACATGGATGTGGATGAAACAGTTAAACAACAGGGAAATAGTAGGAAATTGTATTAATAAAGTTCCAGATATTGTAGAACTCCAATCTTACTGTGATTACTGTTATACAATGTTATTTCATAGCTCACTTCTTGTTGTTGCTGTGATGTTGTGTTGAATTGCTAACTAGCTGGGAAGATGAGGGGCTCTGTCTTCACAAAGTTGGAGATGGAAATGGCATTCAAACTAGAAATGTTTGTCATTGGTGTAGTACTGTTAGGAATATAACTTTGGCTGAATAGGTCCTTGTGATGTGGTGTGTATTGATAAAAGGAAAGAGCCAAACACTGAACCCTGAGGTACACCCATGGTTTTTCATGTGATTTAAACACTCTTTCTCTCCAGGTTAAGCTACTGTATCTGGGATATTTTGCAGAGTGTATACTGTTAGTATAATGTTAGTATATAGAGTGTTACTCTGAAAATTATGAACCTATGGATTGTGTAGTTGTTTGGCTATATTGCCATACAATCTCTGTTTAATTCCTCTCTTTCCTCTTCACAGCAACCCGTCCTCCCGGTGGCTGTCACACAGATGAGTTCCAGTGTCGTGTGGACGGGTTGTGTATTCCCCTCCGCTGGCGGTGTGATGGAGACACTGACTGCATGGATCTGAGCGATGAGAAGAACTGCGAGGGTGTAACACACATGTGTGATCCAGCAGTAAAGTTTGGCTGCAGGGATTCTGGTAATGATGAAGAAATCATACATTATATGTTCTCAATCTAATTAATGGATTCTGTCTTGAGATTCAGTGATCCATAAGTAAAATGAGTTTATGAGCGAATGGGTCATAATCATCATAATCTTGATACATTTTTTCAGAATTAAATGCAAAGTAGCTCAGTAAACAAGTGAGATGGGGCAATAATAAAACATTCTTATAAAATGTCCTCTCTCTCTTAAAGCATTATTGGGTTTTCAGTTTATTCCGATGTTTTATTTACTTATTGTTTTAATCTAAATACTTTACTGAATCAGTTAGGTCATTACTCAAATTTGCTTCAATATATTTATTAATTTATTTATTTATTTATTCATTCATAAATAAAAAGTATGATTCACCTTATAATGTATGAAGATGAGATCTTTCCCAGATTTCATTGTTGACATGATCACAAGATCTTTATTGTAGTTTGCTACTTTTGTCGGTTATCATGTTAACAGACATATTGTGTGTGTGTTTGTTATGTAGCGCGGTGTATCAGTAAGGCTTGGGTATGTGATGGTGACAGTGATTGTGAAGATAACTCTGATGAAGATAACTGTGAGGCGCTGGTGTGTAAACTCTCCCATCACGTGTGTGCTAATGACACCAGTATTTGTCTGGCTGCTGAGAAACTGTGTGATGGCAAAGACGACTGTCCTGATGGCTCCGATGAGAAACTCTGTGGTAAGATTCATCACTGTTACATGAGGCTTAGTGCAAGCTAAGATGATGTTCATTGAGTGCAGACTGAAACTCACACTAGCAGGACACGGATGAAGTACATAATTAGTGGCGCCTGATACTGTTTTAAATGTTTTTAAAAGCTGCATTGTCGACTACACACAATTCTAGAAAAGTTCTAATTCGTGGAAATAAAGTGTTTTATGAATTTATATTATTAAACATATCTTATTTTATAATTGGTAAGTAAGTTTAAAAAAGCCTAGCTTTATAGACCTGGTTATACATCTGACTTAGGAATAGTATATTTATAAAAAAAAGAAACTCACCCTCAGGCCATCCAAAAACAGTTGATAAAAGCATCACAATAACCCACAAGTGATCCACGCCACTCCAGTCTATCAATTAATATCTTGGGAAGTGATGTAGCTAGTGATGTAAGACTAAATTTCTCCAAATATGTTCTCATGAACTAGTGCTGTTACCACCATAGACACTGGGGACAATGCCCGCCCAATAATTAGAAATGGCCAAACGGCCAGACTAGAAGTTGCAGAACATTTAATAGTAGTCAACTGTTATACGATATAAATATTAAATGATTGACAGCTGTATCCAGTGATGCAACTGCTTGACTTTCTTCTTAAACATGGCAATTTAAAGATGGAGAGAGACAGACAGAGAGTTGCATGAGACCTGTGTCTGTGTGTCTGTCTCTACAAACAATGAAGCTGTGAGTTTAGTTACTTCAAAAACAGCTATTTGCCCTTGTCATTGCTGAGAAATATAATGTAGTGATTCAGTATCGAAGCTGTTTTATTAATAAAAGTCGCAGGGCAGCGATGACAAGTTGCTGTGCTCCTGAATGTTTCTGTGTGTGTACTCAGCGTAATCTCTGTGTGTGTACGTCAGCGTGTACAGCTCATTATTATCATTACCGTGATTAAACTACGGCCTTGCTATGAACAAGCAAACTCTACATTTTGAGGGGCCTGCGGTTTAATTAATGAATTAATAAATTGTATTTGCATTTTTTTTTTTGGGGGGGGGGGGGGGGGGTTATGGGCATTATACTGTTAATCTGAAGGGTTTTACATATTTTCAGCCTAGGTTTTCACCATCTAACTGCATTGTTTCTTGGTTTAGATCTGTGTTCTCTGGACAATGGTGGCTGCAGTCATAACTGTACAGTGGCCCCGGGTGAGGGCATTCTGTGCTCGTGCCCACTGGGAATGGAACTAGGCACTGACAACAAAACGTGTCAGATCCAGGGCTTCTGTGCCAAACACCTGAAGTGCAGCCAACGCTGTGAACAGGACAAGTTCAATGTGAAGTGTTCCTGCTATGATGGCTGGGCCCTCGAACCGGACATGGAGAGCTGCAGGAGCACAGGTGAGATCAGTTCTTCCAAAGCCTACTAAAAGACATTCAGGAATAATAATTATGATTTTACTGCATATATGTATAAACTAATAAACGTATAATGTGATAATACACTAATAAATGCGATGCATATTTGTCAGTTTTACATTCAGTCTTATAAGTCTTACAGGTTTATTAGTATGATATTAGTTTATGCTAAATCCATTATATATGTGAAATCCAAATGGATGGTTTTGTTTTCAGCTTTGTTTTGTTTTGACCTTTAGACATGCTTTTTTCCCCTTTTTTTCTGCCATAAGCACTAATGCTGGAAAATAAATAAATATACACATACATGCATACATACATAAAATGGACAAACTAAGATTTTGAAATTGTCTTGATTGAAAATTGTTTGACAGTATTTGCCAAAATATATCCACAAACAGATAAAAATAATCTGTAAATGCTGGTGAAAAACTAGACTAGATATGAAAACGGTTGTGGTTCACTATGTTTGTCAGAAGCACTGGAGCAACACTTTCACCCGCACATCATTGCAGCTGGGGTTGATTTTGCTTTCCTTCAAAGAAGGTTTCAGCTTGAGTTGGTGTGTGACAGAACGAATGCAGAAAATGACGGCGAAATGCAGCATAATAGGTGGTTTATTTTTGTAATGAAAGAATGCAAATGGAAGAAGGAGGTGAGATTGAAGATTTACTGTGACAGGAAGAGGCACAGCAGCCCACTCAGCCATTCAAACTATGAATTATGTATTGCTGAATGTATTTTACATTCCTTTCAGAAATAAAAACATTTTATATAAACAGAGGTAACGTCACAGGCATGTATGGGATTGCCAGTCTCACGTCATTATACAGACATGTTGTGGAACAGATGATGTTGGAAAATATCAGAGCGTTTGTTCAGTTGAGCACCTTACTTTAGCGAGTCATGAGTTATGCGAGTTCATTGTTTTTTCCAGATCCATTTAAACCCTTCATCATCTTCTCCAACCGTCATGAGATCCGACGGATTGATCTTCACAAAGGAGAGTTCAGTGTGTTAGTGCCAGGCCTGAGGAACACCATCGCACTCGACTTCCACCTCAACGAGAGCTCGCTCTACTGGACTGATGTTGTTGAGGACAAAATTTACCGTGGAAAGCTGTCAGAGAATGGGGGTAAATTATATGTACAGCATATACATATGTATGTATTCTGGTATTTTAAAATTATGAATCTCAGGAGTTTTAATCCCTCCAAAATGAATTCAGACAATAAACACATAAATAACCATAATATGGACCTTTTCAAATGACTAATATGGTTAAAAAAAATAAGTTCCCATACATGTTTTCTTTGTGTTTCCCTCTCTTTCCTTCATTTTATTTGACACAGCACTGACAAGTTTTGACGTGGTGATCCAGTATGGATTAGCTACTCCTGAGGGTCTGGCTGTAGACTGGATCGCTGGAAACATCTACTGGGTGGAGAGTAACCTAGATCAGATCGAAGTGGCCAAACTGGACGGGACCATGCGCACCACTCTATTAGCTGGAGATGTGGAGCATCCGCGGGCCATCGCGCTGGACCCCAGAGAGGGGTAAGATGTCCATCGTTATTAGTTCTGAAACTTGTATTGAGCCTCATCAGGATAACGTGTTTTGTAAACTGCATTATTGTTGTATTGTTTATGTACTTATAAAATTATGTACTCATAGATTTGGGAAGAAGGAGGCTCAACATGAACATAAACTTTAATTACAAACTCATAATAAACAAAACAAGTGGCAGCTGTCGTCTCCAAGGCCTTGACCTCTCTTTCCTTCCGGAGCTCCTCCGTGAAGCTCATTAACACTCGCACCACCGGCCACACTCTGTTTTTATTATGTATTTATTACCATTTTGAAATAGATCTCATTATTAGTTTCTAATTTTCAGGTTTCATTTTAAATTTAATTTAGGTTTTAGTAAATTTGTTATGCGTTTGTCAAATTTTATATTATATTTTTTATATATTTCTATATTGTTCTTTATTTATATATTTCAGTAGGTACATTTAACTTTAGGTAGCCAAGCAACATTTTTCATCATGATTTTTGTAGGTCTAAGTTTTCATCATTTATATTTAATTTTATTTCATGTTGAAATGAATAAACATTATTTAAAACGTATTTTTTTAGTTTTTAGTTTTATTTTAGTTTACAATAAGAACAATGTTGCAAGATGCCCGTGTAGGTGCTCACTGAACTTCTGGAGAATTGTTGTACTTTGATTTCTGAGACCTGTTATGATCTCACTGTATAGTCACTTTTAAACTTTGAATGTTTCAAGTGCCCTTAAAGGAATAGTTCACCCAAGAATGAAAATTAAAATGGAAATAATTTACTCATCCTTATGTTGTTCCAAATACAAAACAAATTCTACAGAATGTTGATGCTTTTCCAAACAGCAAAAGAATACAAGCGCTGTAAAGAATGCTGGGACCAGAACACTTTTGACAGCAGCATTAAAAAAGCTCTCATCTGTCCTTTGATTATGTAGAATCCTCTTCTGGACAGACTGGGATGCCACCATGCCCAGGATAGAGGCTGCATCCATGAGTGGACATGGCAGACGCACCATCCATAAGGAGACGGGCAATGGAGGATGGCCCAACGGACTGACTGTGGACTATCTGGAGCGCCGCATTCTGTGGATAGATGCCAGGTAACCTTTGAAGACTCATAAACGTACACACTGCAGCCAAATCCGGCTGTTAATTCACATTTTAGTACTTAATTCTGTTCTGTGCACCTGCAATTCTGTAATTTGCAGCAGTAATTTACTGCATTCTACAACTGAACTGACTCCTGAAGAATGAATAGTGGCAAACACATTTGCAGAAATTTTATTTAGGTACATCTTGATTTGTTGACACTTTACACACTCTCACAACTATATTCGGCTAAGTCTGTAAGGTCTGTGGAATTAAAGGTTTTAGACATTTGTTTAAATGATATAAATGCATATTTGCTGAAAACTGACAGTAAACGATAAAGTATTATAGTGTTTGCCTTTCTATCACTAATAATATAAAAGCAATCATTATAATACTGTTTAGTATACCTTTTAATTCATTTGTCCAACGGTTCTACAGAAAAAAATAAAGAGGGAGAACGTGAGCGCTGTGTGCGCAGGCACTGCTGTTCTCAGCGCCATCAAAATAAAAGTCCCAAGCATATCGGCCAATGCCGATATTTAAAAAATGCCAGATAACAGCCATGGTGATATATCGGTCAACCACTAATAACACTTCTAGAGCGTGCTCTGCGAAGTTGCCTTTCAAAAATAAACAAATAATGACAGCTCTGTCGACAGTGGTTTCAGTAAAATCACCAAAAATGACGAGTCTTTGGTTGCTGTAATATTACTTTGGTCAAAAATAGCAAATTCCAAATGTGTGAGATGGGAAATCGATGCTTAGAGTACAATGGTGTCAGTCATCACAATTTTGAAAGTGAGTTCTATTCTTTATACAAATGAAACTGTAATTTAGGGGTGTCACTCCCGTATTTAAATGCAGTTGTCACTTCTGAAACCTTACAGTGTGTACAAGGCTGATGTGGTGTATTGACAAGCTCCTGGTTCAATGGAAGTTAGTCCTAGAACAAACCAAACAGTTCCCTGGCTCAATGCCAATCCCTAACCCAATGATGTTCAGTCCCACTCTTGGATGGCCACTGACCTGCAGAGTTTAGCTCCAGCACACATTTCTGGAAGTTTCTAGTGATCCTGATTACCTTGAATAGTTGGTTCAGGCTCGCTGGAACTCTGCTGGAAAAGGACACTCCAGGAGCACGATTAGAATTTAAAGTTTTGTAAATTTGGTAGCTAAAATCTACCTAATATCATAGAGTCATTTAATTTTGTGCTTCCTATCAAAAACGAATGACCATAGAAATGAATTATGTATGTCTTCTGTCTCAGATCTGATGCAATCTATTCAGCCAAGTATGACGGGTCGGGACTGATCGAGGTGCTCAGAGGACACGAGTATCTCTCACATCCGTTCGCTGTGACGATGTATGGTGGAGAGGTTTACTGGACAGACTGGCGCACAAACACACTGGCCAAGGCCAACAAATGGACAGGAAACAATGTCACTGTGGTTCAGAGAACAAACACACAACCTTTTGATCTGCAGGTGTACCACCCATCTAGACAACCGCAAGGTAATCTTCAAGCTTCATTTCAAGTTACTTTGATAGCAATATTACTAATGGCTATTTCACATGGCAAAGGAAAACAGTGGTATATAACCATCTAATATACAGTACCACCACAGGATCTTTTCGTAAAGAGTAACTGATTCAAAATGCTTCATTCCAATGGATTCCAAAAGCTTGATTTTTCCCCAAACCAGTTAAATGCAAACCTCGCCTCATAACCGATTCTGAAGATTACATTGATCATGCCAATCACAGTGCTAAATGTCTACATAAAACTGAAACAAATACTAACTCCTATGCTTCACCTTAGTATAGCATTGGGAGCACAAATTGATAGATAGTGGTACTGTTTGTTGTCATCAGATCCATCTGTGATTTTTTTTATATAAGTAAGAAGTAAACATGTAACGCTGAAGAAGTTTCTAGTGATTAATTTGATCCATTTTCATTTTAAACACCCCAAAATTGTTTCCAGATACCACGGTGTTCAATATGGAGTGTCACTTTGAGCTACAGCCTTGTTGTCTGGACATCATAGATCATTTCGTTTTTTGTTTTCATTTCATTTCAAGTATTATTGTTGAGTAAATTTATAATTGTTTGATTAATTAATTAAACTTTAATTTAGTGAAAGATCACAGGTCAAATTGAGGGAGGAGCCAGTCTGCTTGATAGACACATGTGTTGATGTTTGGCACTTAATAAAGCAGCATGTGAATAAACTTGTCATGATAGTTTAGCTCAGTGACTTCATCTTATAGAGGCAGACATCTGTTTATTCATGTCTGACAGGAGCAAACACATGGGATGAATTGGTTTGGACATGCATGAATTCTGCTCTGAACCCATAACCTTTGGGTTTCTTATTCTTACTTACTTTTTCATCATACTTCCTACCCAGCATAGATATAGATCATGAATCATTCAAATATGCACAAATGCCGATAACTTCAAAACAGCCAAACGTCGGCCAATTAATCTGCATTAGTCTATCATTGGTTCCTGTCTCAGCTGGTTTGTTTTTTTGGTGGCGGCAATACATTTGAAGGTGGTAATGACACAATAAAGCTCAATACTTCACCACCTCTCATCTCTCTCCAGCGCCGAACCCGTGTGCTGCTAACGGTGGTTTGGGCCCATGTTCTCACCTGTGCTTGATCAACTACAATCAGACGTTCTCCTGTGCCTGCCCACACCTCATGAGACTGAGTGAGGACAACCACACCTGCTACGGTATGAACTAGAGCTCGTCTTCAGATTTATTCGCAACTTGACAGAATCTGTGTTGTATGCAGTTTTGCATCTTATTTTTTTTATGGCTTCCTGATAGAGTCCTGCATGAATTAAAACTAGCAGTGATAATGTTAATTAAAACTATTAAAAAAAAATGTTTGTTAATTGAAATAATTAAATAAAATATAAATATAGATACTAGCAACAATTAAGTGTCCAAGCACAACAGAGGTAAAATGAAGAGCTCTTTAATTACTCCGTAAAGGCCAGGGTTCTCAACACTGCTACTGGCGTTTCGGTCTAACGAGACCTTATGATTTTTTTCTGTTCAGAAGTGTCAATTTTTCACATCTTTTGACCAGTGCTTGTTAAACTACTCATGCTTGTTATAACAAACTACTCATGCAAAAAATATTTTTATTTATTCATTTATTTTGCCAGAATGCTCTGATTTTGGTAACAATTTGAAAAACTGCCTAGGACAAGTTCGAAAAAGATTTTTTTTCGGATAACAAATATAAAAAATAAGTATTTTTGAAAATAAATGTATTTCAAGTTGCAAATCTTTTTTTCCCTCAGCATTTAAACAGGCTCGTATAACCCCACTTCTTAAGAAACCCACTCTTAACCCAACTCTTTTAGGGATATCACCTTTCATTGAAAAAACACTTGAACGAGTTGTGTTCAACCAAGTCACTGCCTTTCTCACACAGAACAACCTCCTGGAGTTTGTTAACATGCTTGTCTTCATTACTTATATTGTTTGGTCAACCACCAGATCAAAAAAAGGGCATAGGAACCGCACTTTGTTATTTATTTCATTTTGGATTTTGCCAGAATGCTCTGATTTTTCTGTCTACATGTAACAATTTGAAAAACTCTACCTCTCATTCCATCCTGCCTAGGACAAGTTCGAAAAAGACCTTCAACTAAACCTAGCTAAGACAGAACTTTTTTTCAGCAAACCCATCGTTTCATCACAATTTCACCTTCCAGTTAGGCTCAAAATTCCTTCAAAAACAGCCAAAACCTTGCTAAAAATCCACAGACCACATTCTCTAGTAAAAAATAAGTATTTTGAAAAACACAACTAGGCTCTTGTTCTGTCCAATGTATTTCATACCAAAACCTCTACAATTAATCCAAAACGTATAGAGCCGAAAAGAACGCACGTCACACCTCTGTTCAAATTTGCTGGCTACCAATAGCTGCTCGCATTAAATTCAAGGCATTAATGTTTGCATACAGAACCCCCTCTGGCTCTGCACCCCTTTACCTAAATTCATTACTTCAGACTTATGTGCCCTCTAGAAGCTTGCGTTCTGCAAGTGAACGACGCATTACTGTACCATCCAAAGAGGCACAAAATCCCTTTCACAGACTTTTACATTAACTGATGCCCATCTGGTGGAATGACCTCCCTAACTCAATCAGAGCAGCTGAATCCTTACCCATCTTCAAGAAACGGCTAAAAAACACATCTCTTCCATCTTTATTTGACCCTCTAACTCTAGCACTCTCTATTCTAAATTTATTTTATCTAATCTATCTTCTTTTATAAAAAAAAACACAAAACATTTGACCTCTATCAATTGCATATTTATCTCTAACTGCTAGCTTTTCTGGTAAAACTAACACTAAGTTTAATTTTTCTATATTTTACATACTAGTTTTCTAAAAAAAAAAAACTTTCTACGTGTACTGCGTTAGGCTAACCAGGACTTGTAATGGCACTTGCATGTTATTGCTCTTTTGTTGGTTTTGATTGCTTCTATAATGTCCTCATTTGTAAGTCGCTTTGGATAAAAGCGTCTGCTAAATGGCTAAATAAATAAATAAATAAAATAAATAAATCTATTAACATATTAACTGACAAATTGCTCAAGACTTACTGATATAAAAAAATAAACTTACTACTTGTGTACAATGCACATTTCTTAATATTAAGCCTAAAATAAGTGTTTTAATGTCACTGTTTATGAGGATTGTATGACTTTTGAATAACATCGGTCTTTAAATGCAAGATATTTAAAGTGTACCTGAAGTATACTTACAATAGTTCCACTTTATCACAATCAGATAAACTTCAGTATATCTTTAGTTGGAATTCAGCACTACTTCCACACAATTAAAGTGCATTAAGCACAAAATTAGTTTAGCAGACTTTACGTTTTCTAGTTTAGTATACCACAAGTACAGTTGCAGGGTATTTTTTATTAAGTACATTAGTATGTAAATGTGTTTGTAGTATACTTAGCATGAAATAAATGTATTTCAAATACAATTTATTATATTTATTTTTCACTAGGGTCAACCTGTAGACATTTTAAATTTTAGTTTTCATTCGACTTGGTATAAGCCAAGGAATCAAATGAAAAAACAAAACCAAAACATTTAGCTTTTAGAAACATGAGCGTAAATTTGGCCTGTTGGTGGCTCTACAGAGTTTGAGTTTGAGACACCAAATTCACCTCCAGTAGGTGTGTAGTGTCGCGTAGCCAGACCTTCAGAGTTCATAAGTGAATGACGGACTGAGTCATTGGCTGCCGTCAGGCCAAGGCCCGCACATGAGGCAGTTTGACCGACATGTCAAACAACCAATCACAGTTCGTTTCGTTCAGCGTCACGTTTCAGGGCATGGAAATGTCACCACAATAACAGACCGGTGTGTGAAACTCTCGGATGTATTTTAAAGATTCTATGCCATGAACTTTAAATATTTGACACACTTTTGAAAATCCAGCATTTAGTTGATCCTGATAAGCGTTCGCCGTCACATTTGTAAACACAACGGCTTTCTTCTTTCGTGAGGGGGTTTGGCGCCACTGCCTCTTTATTTCCAGGCGGAACGTTAAAGAATGCGACACACACGTCTCCCGGAAATCCTGTATAATTCAACCAATCCGACGACGACTTTGACACTACTGAAGTGTTTCCAGATAAGTGTACCATATGCATCAGACGTTTAGCCAATGGGCCATGGGCGTGACGTCTGAGGCTGAGACTAGTAGGTGCGTAACTACTCATGTGCCCTCAGGACATGCTTGGTATTACACATACAAGTTTGGTCAGAATCCACTAAAGCGTTGAGAAGGTATCAATTTTTGCATGAATTTTGTTAAATTCGTTAAAACAGTTTACGAGAACGGTTTGGTCTAATGGAAAACTTTTGATGACTTTTTACCAGCATTGTCTGAAGATGATCTGAGCCAATTTGATGAAAAGCAAACAAACTGTCTAAAAACAAGTCTAAAAAAAAAAAAAAAAAAGGAACAAATTAAAATTACGAAAAATGTTGACCTGTTAAATTTTACATTTTGTTATGATTCGACTTGTCATGAACAAAGCAATCAGAGAATTTAGCATAAGAGACCTTACAGTTCAAAAGTTAGTAGCACAAATATGAATGCAACATGTGTTCGTTCTATGGGCTGCCATAGACTTCCAGAACGTAAGAAGAAGAAGAAGAAGAAAAAAACTAACGGACACAATAGGTGCTTGTCCCCTAAAAAGCTATTTAAAAACTGAAACTTAAACCAAAATTAAAAGTAGAAAAAATAAAATAAAATAAGTTTAAAATACTAAAAAGTACAAATCAAAATTAAAACTGAAATGATAGAAATAAAATATATTTCAAAATATATAAAAAAATATTATAGTAGTATATAAATAACACTAATATAATGCTGAATAATGATAATCAAACTGTGATACAGTCCATATGAACACAACCACGAAGGGCAAAACAAGAGCTCACAAACCATGACTGAAACACAAGAGCGTACGTAAATCCTCGGAGAAATCAGGGATGATTAACTACATGTGTGGCTAATGAGGACTACTATAGAAACTAACAAGGTAATCCAAACACAGGAAGGATATACAGAGATGATGGAAACTGACAATACATTTCAAAACAACAGACACAACCCCGGGATTGTTACTATATGCATTGGATCAACTTTCTCATAGATCTTTGCTTCAAAATGCCTGCAATTTCAAACATGATATTACAAAAAAGATATTACTCTCTGTTTGAACTCTTTGAAGAAATGCCATTTATCTCTGCTGCCCCATATTAAAACTGCAACCTCACTCAAAGAAAGTCTGTACAATTAGGGTATATATGGGTGTATATCTTATTTGCATGGTGTAATGTACTTTGAATTATGCAATTTGCATTTTGTTGTATTTAGTGTTGAGGAAATGTATATATTAACAGAAAATGTAATGTAATTTTCCCCAGGACCTTATTTGTTTTTATTACAGTGCAGAGTGCTTTAAAGATTCTAGACACACAAATATATCAGCCTTTCTTATAATTAATAGATTTATTTTCCCAAAAGTTATGTTTCAGTTTGACGTTCCCAGTCAATGGATCTTCATAGCCTGCTGCCATTTGAATTCTTTTCCACTTCACAGTGACCTTATGTCCGGTTTGATTGTCTCTTCTTTGGCCCCAGTCATGACGGGTGTCTCTGTGTCTCTTCCAGAGTCGCGTCAGTTCCTGCTGTACGCCCGTCAGATTGAGATAAGAGGAGTGGACATCTATAATCCATACTACAACTACATCATCTCCTTCACCGTCCCTGACATCGACAACGTCACGGTTGTGGATTACGACGCTCTGGAGAAGCGCATCTATTGGTCGGATGTTCGGACTCAGACCATCAAGAGAGCCTTCATCAACGGCACAGGAATAGAGACGGTGGTGTCTGCAGGTACAGCATTCATTCACAGACTTCAGGTTGATTACAACACAACATAACAGTGCTTTTATTCGATGTGTTTTATTGGGTTGCTTTAATATGGGAATGTAGTTGTTCCTTTGCTAGTGGATTTGCTTGGATGAATATATTAGAAATGTACATTGCTGGACGTGTCCTGCAGCTGATATTTACTGCAACACAAGCTGTTTTAGCTTTCAGTGTTCTCAGTGTTACTAGCACATAATTACATTTTGTGTAATCAGGAGATTCATTTTAAATGCTTTCAAACTTTCAAAAGTTTGTGGTCAGTATGAATACTTTTATTAAGCAAGGTAAATTAAATTAGTCAAACGTCACAGTAAAAGCATTTATAATGCAACAAAATATTTCTATTTCAAATAAATGCAGTCCTTTTGAACTTTCTCTTCATTAAAAAATCCTAAAAAATAAAACGTGTGACGGTTTCCACAAAAATATTCAGCAGCACAACTGTTTTCAACATTGATAATAATCAGAAATGTTTCTTGAGCAGCAAATCATCATATTAAAATGATTTCTGAAGATCATGGGACACTGAAGACTGGAGTTATGATGCTGAAAATTTTATCACATAAATAAATTACAATTGACCATATATTCACATTGAAAATATTTTTTTTATTGTAATAATATTTCACAATATTACATTTTTATTGTATTTTTTATCAAATAAAAACATTTGCCTTGATGAGCAGAAGAGACTTTCGAATACTAAAAACTAAAAAATATCTCAAGAAATCTTACTTTTGACAAGTTCAGGTTTAAAGTTTAAAGTTCAAAGCAGATACTGGATATGATTGATTGTTGTCACAGTTATTCTGTGGGATTAAAAGCATAATTGGCTTCATATAGACCACCCCCAGTCTGTTCCATTGAGAGTAAAATCGTATGCATCGGTGTAATCTGTATGATTTTCTTTCTTCTGTGGATCACACAAAGTATATATTCTGAAGAATGTCTTCGTGTTTTTTGTTCATACAGTGCAAGCCAGTGTTGTGTTGGATCCCACTGAATTTCATTATATGGACAAAAACAGTTAAACTATTATTTAAAATATCATCTTTTGTGTTTCTCAGAAGTCTGATATTTCTTTCAACTACGATTTCGGGAAAAAAAACTTTGATATGAGTGCAAATAAATGATGACAGAATTCAGTTTTTGGTGAACTATCTCATTGAGTTCAATCCCATAATTTACACAAGGCTTTAGAATATCAGGATGTTGTTGTTTAAATCTTATGAGAATCTCAGTCATTGGTTACAGTGCAGAACTGCTGCCTTGTTTACAGTCAAGTGTGTTTTTAGAGAGTGCTGTTTAAGTCAAATTAGCACAGCCCTCAAAACCAAATTACAGGGTTTTATGATGAAATAATGACTCACACTTTACCGTCAGTCTTTCTCTTCATCCAGATGTTTACCCCTGTGGAAATGCACTGAATGTTTAGATGTCTATCATCTGATTAAATTATTCAAAGAATTAATATCTGGAAATGGTTATTTTGTGTGTCTTGCGTGTGATCAGATATTCCCAACGCTCATGGTCTGGCGGTGGACTGGGTGTCACGTAATCTCTTCTGGACCAGCTATGACGGCAATAAGAAACAGATCAACGTCGCCAGACTGGATGGCTCCTTCAAGAACGCTGTGATTCAGGGCCTGGACAAACCCCAGTGCCTCGTGCTGCATCCCATACTGGGGTGAGTCCACTCGTGCCACAAACACTGGTGACATTTACCCCAGAATGCAAACACAACAACACAGCTGACTTCCTAAAGGCAGGAAAATAAGATGCAAAACAGGATGTAACCACATGCGCTCTGCTTTTCTCATGTTTTACTGGAAGACAACATGACATAGAGTACAGGCTTTAGGAAAGTTTCCATTAGATTGTTTTTTGTTTGTTTGCATGAAAAAGAGAAATGTCTTATATGCAGCAAAAAGACAAAGAAACAAAATGTATATATATATATATATATATATATGCATTGCAGAAATAAACACCACTGCAGCACATTCCCTTTGAAGCACTCAGCACATGCTGCGTAAATAATTAAATCACGATTTAATAATTGCACAAGGCCATACTGTGATTTAAATTGTATTATGGTTAATTAAGTTGAGTGTTTGGTGAAGGGATTCTTCTTTTCTTAACTGTTTCATGTCCAGGAAACTGTACTGGACTGATGGAAATAACATCAGCATGGCCAACACTGACGGCACGAACCGTAGCGTGATCTTCACCAATCAGAAAGGACCAGTGGGTGAGTGACAGGCTCACAAAGCTTATTACAGGATAGTACTGTGTTGTATAACTAATCCGATGGATACATTACTTATGGGGATAATACTAGAATCCTCCTCCTAATGATCATTTCCTTTGTGCACTTCTGAGCTAACAACACCCGTTTACCAGCCCGAGAGGATCAGGTGATTCAGCGTATTACATTCTTCTACTTTTTTTTATTTTTTTTTATTTTTGGCCTTTAATACATAAAATGAGCTGACAGGAAGTAATGGGTGGAGAGTCAGGAGAGGATCTCAAGCTCAAACCATCCACAAGACTTGGTTCCAAAATGATGCGTTATTTATCATTTCATTTTAAACAATTTATTTAAAAAAAATAATAATTCAACTTTTGGTTGTGAAAGTCAACAAAACTTGTTTTGTAGTTTCCTAGACGTCTTTTCTTACAGGGTGATGTAACCTTTTCATATCATGTGATATGTTATGGTATGTTAATGCCAATTTTAAGCTTAGCATTTAATGAAAAAACATAATTTATGTGTATAATATGTACACTGTATAATGTACATGCACAATGTATAATAAATCATTAAATCATTTTAAAACTATGTATAATACATCAAATATTAAAAACAAATGAATTTCAATTATTGCAATGTATTTATTATTTAATATTCAATGTATTATTATTATTTAATATTCTTAAATTAATACATTTAATGTATGTAAATAAAACATGATGACTTTCCATAAACACATTTGATTTAGTGTATAAATGATGTTGGGGCATTGCCTGATGGGACAAGCAGACTGAATCACTGAAGCCCTGTATTTAATTAATCAAGGACATAAAACACTTGTTAAGCTGAGGTAATAATAAAACAAATAACAAATGCTGGTACAAGTTGTCACAATCACCTTGTCACCACTTCACTACATTTCCCATCACCCTTCCTGACCCCCCTACACACACACACACACACACACCCTCCTCAATCACCTTGTCAACTCAGCTGCATTTCCCATCACCCTTCCTGACCCCCCTACACACCAACCACACACACACACACACACGCACGCACAAACACACACACCTGCCCCCTCAATCACCTCATCACCCCCTCAGCCGAGTCCTAACTCCTGTCCGCAGACCTCCACGGAGGTGTGTTCCTATCCTAACTCCTGCTCCCTTGGAACGGCCAGGGGGGCTTTATATAGCCCCGGGGAATCAGGGGGTCCCAGCTGATATTGGTGAAACATGTTTGGCAAATGCTCCAGTGTGTATATGGAGAGCGTCAAATGTTCACTCTCCGCTCAAAACGCTGAGTTTTGTGTGTGATGAGTTGGCAGGTGCTAAATCAATATAATAGGATCGTTCTGCAAGCTCATATTGGTGAACGAATCCTCTTGCTCATTATTTGTCATCTGCGTTCTGCAAGCTCATGAATCCTCTCATTTAACAATATGTAGATACGATGTAAGTAAGAGATTCATTGTTCAGAGAGTGAACTGAAGGGAGTGACAGCTTTTAGTGATTAGACGGAGCGCTCTTTGCGATCATTCTAAGCTGTATAATAGCCTACTGTCTGTTTCAGAACAGAGATATTCCTCTGTAAAGAAAGTATTGTGCTTGACTCTCTCTGTGCTTTTCCTAGGTGCGCACTCGTATAAATGCACGAATGCTACAAAATCTTCCGCTTAATAATAATTAATAATAGATTTTTTATTTGTTTCTCGGCAAACCGTATGGCTTAAGAACTCTCGGTATACGTATGTAACCCTCGTTCCCTGAAGGAGGGAACGGAGACGTCACGTCGGAGGACCGACGAATTGGGATATCGCTTAGAGAGACTAATCCACTTTGAGTGTAAACTTAACGAGCCAATGCACATTGGCATGCGATTATTGCATCCAGCTGCCGCTGATCACCGCGTGAGCATAAATAGGCAGCAAGTGCAGCGCATATTCAGGTTTTCGCTGAGGAGCCGAGCCGGGGCCCGGCCGCTCAGCGGTGGTACAGGAGCCGTGGCGACGGGACGTGACGTCTCCGTTCCCTCCTTCAGGGAACGAGGGTTACATACGTAACCGAGACGTTCCCTATCAGTCGGTCACTCTCGACGTCATGTCGGAGGAGCGACGAATTGGGATCCCTACCAAAAGGCCACGGATACTGCCCCTTCCAGTGTCCCATGGAGGCCTCCTGTGCCGTTATTTTTTGGCGCCATAGGAAGATCCGTTACTGTTGCTATGGCACTACCCACTCAGTAGGACTGGATAACACTGGGAAACATACCCGTTCAGCTCAGAACAGGAACGCTGCGGAAGCCCTTACCTTCCCGAGGGAGGTTCAGAGGCAGTTACACATTGAACAATAGTCAGATGCATATGGAAGATTGGAGGTGATTGTAACCTCTTGGAGTAGCAGGAAGTCTGCCGGGAAACTAAGGCTAACCGTGGAATACACATATGGGATCCGAACGGTCTCTACATATGGAACCCACCCTCTACCGGTTCTCAGGGATTCATCGAGTGAGGCCTGGCGCCGGACGCTCCGCCACATCCAGCTGCCGAGGGGATGGAGGAGCTCGACAGGGTCTACAGTTGGACTCTCTGGAGCAGTTTTAGCAAGCCGACCCGAAACCGGGCCCCTCAGTGCTTCTACCCGTTTGAGGTGAGAACACAGGAGGAAACGGTTCCACACGAAGGCTATAGAATCTAGCGAATGTGTTAGGGGTCGCCCAGCCCGCAGCCCTACAAATATCTGTCAGCGAGGCGCCACGAGCCAGCGCCCAGAAGGACGCTACACTTCTCGTAGAGTGAGCTCTCAACCTGAACGGGCAAGGCACACCCTGTGCCTGATAAGCCAGGATGATGGCATCCACTATCCAGTGGGCCATCCTCTGCTTGGAGACGGCATTCCCTTTCTGCCAGCCTCCATGACAGACAAAGAGCTGGTCTGAGGTCCTGAAGCTTTGCGTCCTGTCAACGTAGTGTCTCAATGCTCGGACGGGACAAAGCAAAGCCAGGGCTGGGTCTGCCTCCTCCGGGGGCAGCGCTTGCAGGCTCACCACCTGGTCCCTGAATGGAGTAGTGGGAACCTTGGGCACATAGCCAGGCCGGGGCCTCAGGATTATCTGGGAATCCGCGGTCCAAACTGTAGGCACGAATCGTCGTCGACCGAAAATGCGTGCAGGTCCCCAACCCTCTTAATGGAGGCCAGTGCAAGCAGGAGCAGAGTTTTCATTGAGAGAAACTTGGGCTCGACTGTCTGCAAGGGCTCAACGGGCCCTGTTGTTGCAGTGCTCTAAGCACTAAGGACAGGTCCCAAGAGGGTATAGAGGGGGGGGGGGCGTGGAGGATTCAGCCTTCTAGCCCCCCTAAGGAACCTGACGACCCAGTCATGCTTCCCCAACGACTTCCCTTCCACAGGCTCGTGGTTGGCAGCAATTGCGGCCACGTAGACCTTGAGGGTGGAGGGAGACAGCCTTCGCTCCAACCCTTGCTGCAAGAAGGACAGCACGATGTCTCTGATCGGGCATCTCTGGGGGTCTTCTCTGTGAGAAGAGCACCATTCGACGAACAGGTTCCACTTCAAGGCGTAAGCGTGTCTCGTAGACAGTGCTCTCGCCAAGTGATGGTGTCAACTACCTCTTGGGGTAGGTCACCTAGAACCTCCGTGTCCCGTCCAGGGACCAGACAAAAAGTTTCCAGAGGTCTGGACGCGGGTGCCATAAGGTGCCCCGTCTCTGAGTCAGTAGATCCTTCCTCAGAGGAATCTGCCAGGGAGGGGCTGTCACGAGGAGCATCAGCTCTGGGAACCAAGTCCGGGTGAACCAAGGAGGATCTGCTCCTCTTCCTCCCTGACCTTGCACAGTGTCTGTGCGAGAAGGCTGCACAGACAAAAGTATGGAAATGCATACTTGCGAAGGCCCCGCGGCCAGCTGTGTGCCAGTGCGTCCGTGCCGAGTGTTCCTTCGGGCAGGGAGTAAAACAACTGGCAGTGCGACGTCTCTAGGGACGCGAACAGGTCTACCTGTGCGAGTCCAAAACGTCGCAAATCGGCTGGACCGTCTGGGGATGGAGTCTCCACTCTCCGGGGAGCGCAGCTCGTGACAGCTCGTCGGCTTTCCGGTTGAGCAAGCCCGGAACATGAATGGCGCGAAGCGACCTCAGATGCTTCCGACTCCAGAGGAGGAGGTGGCGGGCGAGTTGCGACATGCGACGGGAGCGTAGACCACCTTGTCGGTTGATGTACGCAACGGTCGCAGTGCTGTCCGTACGGACCAGTACGTGCTCACCTCGTAAGCGTCTCTTGAGACGGTTCAAGGCCAGGTGTACTGCCAGCAACTCTAGGCAGTTGATATGCCAGTGCAGTTGGGGACCCGTCCAAACCCCCGACACTGCAAGCCCGTTGAACGTGGCTCCCCAGCCCTTGGCGGAGGCATCCGTGTAAACCACAGCGTGCCTGGAGACCTGTTCTCCAAAGGAATGAAAGGTCTGACCACGGGGTGGGTGAAGGTTTGGCGGCAGGCTGGAGTGACTTGGACCCGCAGCGTGCCGCTCTGCCACGCCCACCTCGGGACTCGGCCATGGAGCCAGTGTTGAAGCGGTCTCATATGGAGCAGCCCCAGCGGTGTGACCGCCGCTGCAGCCGCCATATGCCCCAGGAGCCTCTGAAACTTTTTTCAGTGGTGCCGCCGCCCTCTTCTTGAACGTATTCAAGCAGTTCAACACCGACTGAGCGCGTTCCTGCGTGAGGCGCGCTGTCTGATTGACCGAATCCAAACTCCATACCGAGAAAAGAGATCCTCTGCATCGGCAAGAGTTTGCTCTTTTCCCAGTTGACCCGAAGGCCCAACTGGCTGAGGTGCGAGAGCACCAATCCCTGTGTTCGCATAACTGATCCTGAGACTGAGCCAGTATGAGCCAGTCGTCGAGGTAGTTGAGAATGCGCACGCCCTGTTCTCTCAAGGGAACAAGGGCTGCCTCCGCTACTTTCGTGAAGACGCGGGGCGATAGGAACAGCCCGAAGGGCAGGACCTGTACTGATATGCTCGTCCTTCGAACGCAAACTGCAGGAATGGCCTGTGGCACGGAAGGATCGACACATGGAAGTACGGGTCTTCAGGTCAATGCTGCAGACCGAACTTGGGGACGGATGCATCCGAAGACGCGGTTCTGCATGAGCATCTTGAAAGGAGGCTTATGAAAGGCCCAGTTCAAGATGCGCAGACCCAAGATTGGTCGTAACCCACCGCTTTTCTTGGGCACAATGAAGTAAGGGCTGAAAAACCCTGCCTTCATATTGGCTGGAGGGACCGGTACCATCACGTCCTTCGCCAGTAGGACAGTGATTCCTCTCACAAGACATGGGCATCGGCTGCCTTCACTGCTGTGAGGTGGATGCCCCTGAACTTGGGAGGACGCCGGGCGAACTGAATCGCATAGCCGAGTCAGATGGTCCTTAGGAGCCAGCGAGACGGCTGGGCAGCTCCCGGCACCCAGACACCGTACAAGCGGGACCATCAGGACCACCGACGTACCCGCAGTAGGGCAGCGAGGTGGAATGTAGGGACCTGGCCCGTGGCGGACCGAGGAGGGGTCTGAGTGTGCGGTGCACGTTTACCTGCTTCCATAATTTGGCAGAGGGTGCGTGAGTAGCCTTTGATGATGCTCTCGAACCGCCCACTGCTGCCTGCTGGCGAGAGGGAGGATGAGTGTGGTCCGAAGTTGATTCGTCCATGACTCTCCAAGCCCTCTTGGGACCCAGAGACAGAGACAACCGCTTCCTGTCGAGATTTTTGAAAAAACAGTTTATCCACCCGGCCCTCCTCCGGGGGAGGGAGAGATGCACTTACCCTCTCCCGAAGCAGTTCCCTCTCTCTCTGGGTCGCCCGTCCCGAGGCCTCTTGCTCCTCTGCTTACCGCCAGTAGACGGGGGCCAGGACGGGCGGGGCGGCCTGCCTACACCTAGCTCGACGGCACCGCTTTTGGAGGCTGCTGCGGATGCGGTGCGGGAGCGGGGGTGGATGCAGGGGGCCGCCCTCGGCGACGAGCAGGCTGGGCGCTGCAACCGGCGGACGCCCTCGGCGCCGAGGCAGGAAGTGTTAGATCGCCTCAGTCTGCTCCTGTGCAGCCGGGAACTGCTGGGCCAGGTTACCGGCTGCGTCGCCGAAGAGGCCAGTCTGGGATACAGGAACCTTGAGGAACCGACTTTGTCGGCGTCCCTATGTCAACCAGACACAGCCAGAGGTGGCGCTCCTGGACCACAAGTGTGGACATCGCACGACCCAGAGACCGTGCCATAACCTTCGTCGCTCGTGGCGCGAGGTCAGGTGCGGTACGGAGCTCTTTCAGAACATCCGGATCGTAACCACCCCCGTGCATGTCCCTCAGTGCTTTTAGCCTGAAGAACCTGCAGTAACGCCGTAGAATAGGTGGAGGCAGCATCTCCACAGGCCACATAAGCCTTGCCGGATGAGACCAGACGAGTACCTACAGGCCCGGAAGAGGAGGCACGGTTTGCCCTGCCGGGTGGAGACAGTATAAGGACACACTTGCATCGCAACTGACCACTCCACCGGGGGACGACCCCCGTAACCCTAGCTGCACCACCGAGGGTGGTGTGGGAGGGAGGAGGAGTTAGCAGGTCGGTTTCTGGCAGTAAAAGGTGCCGTCCACGACCTGTAAGCCCTCATGCATGTCGGACGGGAGAGAGGCACCCGGGGCAGGGCGCTGAGAACCAGCACAAGCTACCCCGAGAAACCAGTCGTCCAACCTCGAGGGTTCGGGACACGGTGGCTTTCTCCACTCGAGCCCTACCCTTTCGGTGGCCCGGGAAAGCATAGCCGTCACTTCCAGATCCGACTCAGGCATTGCTACCGCCGGAGCGGCACAGCCGAATCTTCCTCTCCAGAAGCTCCGGCTCACCCTCCGATGCAGCGATCGACATCTGGTCGTCGGGAGGAGTGCCAAGGATACTGCTGGTACGCTCCTTTTAGAGGGCCCAGCACGTTCCATTGGCAGCTCAACTGGTTTTGGAGCGCAAGAGGAGCGATGGTCCCTTGAGGGTTTGCCACCACTGTAATCCTCAGACCAGCCGTGCTACCGCCTGAAGTAGACCTCGCCTGTCTGCAGCCAGGACGAGAACTAGATCGAGACGGAGGCAACAGCTCCGCCCCTTTGTCGAGGTAACGGAGCCTGGCCGCAACTCCGAGATGAGCATCCACAGTGAGAAGATGACTCATCCACAAACGCCACCTCAGCGTGCTACCCCAGGCACGTGAGGCAGCGATCGTGACCATTCACCCAGCGCCAGGCAACGACCGCATCCAGAAATGCATGGGTGACACGCTGTCTGAAGCAAGACCCAACTCGTCTTTATAAAGACGCAACGTCAAGTTGCAACATCGTCTTTAAAAAGACGCACCCGTGAATGCTCGTTTAGGGAAAAAACTCTTTTAGCATGCTGAAGCAAACAGGGGAGATGGTCATTTGCAACACAAACAGGGGGTAGTGCAGCCTGATGTGTGCAGTCCACTCGACATGGGAAGAACCACCACTGCTGTAGTGCCATACCACCAGCGCGAGAGTCTTCCGAAGAGCGTGCTCAACTCGTTGAATTCACTCGTTCAGCAGAAGTCAGGAGCAGAACGATGTAACCGCTCGGCTCCGAAGCGAAAAGCTGAATATGCGCTGCACCTGCTGCCTATTTATGCTCACGCTGTGATCAGCGGTAGCTGGATGCAATAATCGCATGCCAATGTGCATTGGCTCGTTTAGTTTACACTGGAAGTGGATTGGTCTTTCTAAGCGATATCCCAATTCGTCGGTCCTCCGACGTGATGTCGAGAGTGACCGACTGATAGGGAACACTTGGTATATGGAACGAGTTGCATGGGATTATTTTTATGACATTTGAATCCTTTTTGTAAAAAGATTGATGTTTACATTTCAATAAATTGAATAGTGCAAGCATTTGTAATGCCTTCTTTTGTGATCCGACAAAAATAAGGAAGCCCAATATGGCTTAAGAACAGTATCAAGTTGACTAATTATTTACTTAAGGTGTGAAATAAACTAGTTATATCTATAATCAATGCGAGAGAGAGCAAGAACAATAAGGGTTGGGCGTAAAAGAGCATATCATTATTGTGTTGGGGCCCCAGAACTGAAATTTGCTTACGTTTTACAAAAAAAAAAAAAAAACCTTTTACTAAAGTAACCACAAATGAACCATGGTTTTGCTATACTAGCCATGGCATAATCAATCAGAATGACTACATGCATTGCACACATAAAGAGCATGTGAACTCTGCAATGCCCAGATGTACAAAACAGACCCTCCCACCTCTGTAATTAACACGGAGATGTTAGTCCTGTCCGAAATGGTACAAGAAAATAGCAGACATCAGGTGATAAGAATCAAACTAGTCCCGTCCGTATAGTGCTTAGGACTACTCCTGTTACTCCCGCGCTCTACTCATCTGGATTCTCACCTTGTGGATTCGTCCTCATCTCTGAAGCTCCGGTCTCCTTCTCCAGCTCCCCTTTCCCACGGTTCGGTCTATTAAGACCTGCAAGAGGAATATACCCCTCATTTCTGATTCCTCCTCCAGCTCCCCTTGTGTTCTCCATGACCCTGTAAGATAAGACTAACATGCATAATCTTTCAGCTACCAGGTGCTACTCACCTCCTTCCATGGACAATATATTTCTCCCTCGCTCTGTTTTTACCTTATGCTCTGATTTCCACATTAAATCATGCACTGTTGTTCCACCGAACGAATAATGGAGGTAACAAAGTGTGTCTTTTATAACAAGTGGATATACTGTGATACCCAGTATATGAGTATATGTTGTATATGAGTATATGATCAACAGTATATGAAGAGCTTTTTTCCAAAACGCTATAAATCCATTTTAATAGTTTTCATGAAAATTAATTTTTTTACCTAGACCCATACATTTTGTTAATATTCAATTTATCCTGTTAAAATGGTCTGTTGGCTCAGTCTGAACATGTTAAACAATGATTGTTAAATTAAACAACAATATTGTCGATTATAAATGCAAAGTTTATTATTTTATTTTTTTAAATGCTACAAATCCATCCTTTTTTTTAAATGTTGGTTTATGTCTTAAAAAAAAAAGGAAAAAAAAGAGAACATGCAACATATGACATCAGGGACTCATACTATAAACCGATCGCATCAGCCTTGTGTTGATGTAACCCCACCGGGTCCGCACCATCGCACCAAGTGGGTCTCGAACCCGGGTTGCCAGTGCGGGAGGCAGGCGCTCTAACAAGGAACGCCAAAGGCTACAACCTCTAGCGTCAATCGGTTAAACACCCCTTTACTGGTATACACATCTGTTACATTGACATCCCATATTAACGCGGTATTAATATGGGTATTAACGCGCCACCTGAGAACCTTCTTTTTTTCTTTTTTTTTTTTTCTTTTCTTTGTCCAGTCTGCGTTTTCTACCCCAGGTGTAGGTCTCACTGGCTCATCCAGGCCATCAAAAGTGTTATTAGAGTTTAAAGCACTCATTTTGAAGACTGAGCACAAACAAACGCTTCAAAGCGTCGTCATGTTGGATTGCATCGAACGAATTCTGATTGATCGAGAGGACATATCGCATTTAGGCTAAAAACAGGTTCGGCGCTTATAGCGGTTTGGAAAAGAACTGCATCTTGCAGTACATTTTAAACAAGGAAATATAGCGATTTGGCATGAAATATTGATGGAGCAGTGAATAGGTTCAGTACACAGCAAAATGGCATGACGAACTCTTTTTTTTTTTTTTTTTGGCGTTTATCGCGTTTTGGAAAAGAGCTCTTCATATGTTGATCATATATTCACACACAGTCTGGTAAAAGTTTACAATAAGTTCCATTTGTTAATGCTACCAACATGAAATAACATTGATAAATACATTTGTTATAGTATTTATTCATATTTTTTTCAACGTTAAATATGCATAGTTCTGTCCATTGTTAGCTCAATCCATTGACTAATATTTCCAGAAGTAACTATTAGTTTTAATAATGTATTTTTCATTGTTAGTTAATGTTAACAAATGGATCCTTATTGTAAACTGTTACTTGTATGTTTATGTGTGGTTGGTTAGTATATGAGACCCAATATGTCTGATGACCTTCTTTTTAATAACTTGTGCAGTGCTTTAGAAGATATTAAGAGAATTATTAAGCAGACAGTCTTTACTACTAACTTTAAGTGACTGCTAGTAGGGTAGGTTTAGGGGTTAGTAGAATAAGTTGACGACATGTAGTTGTATGTTGTGGACTGTTAAGAAGGTATTAAGCTTACTGCATAGTAGAATGTTAGTAGAATGTCTAAAGTGGCCGATCAAAATAAAGCGTTATCTTAAGCACATCTGCGTTCTCTTGAGCTGTTGGTCTGTGTCTGTGCTGCAGGTCTGTCCATTGACTTCGACACAGAGCACCTGTACTGGATCAGCTCAGGAAACAGCACCATTAACCGCTGTAAGCTGGACGGATCAGGACTGGAGGTGTTAGACGCAGTCAAAGGCAAACTGAACAAAGCCTCTGCGCTGGCTATCATGGGTAAATACAGCACTGATCGTTTCATTTGCTCTCTTTTTTGAAATACTAATGTTTCGACTGATGTTGTGTAGGGGATAAGCTGTGGTGGGCGGATCAGGGCACGGATGAGATCGGCACCTGTGATAAGAGTGATGGAGGAGACTGGAAGGTCTTGAGAAACAGCACGTCTCCCATGATGCACATGAAGATCTACAATGAGACCGTGCAGACAGGTTAGAGAATCAGTGTCTAAGGAATCAATCAGTTGACAGCCAAAGAAATCTACGCTGAGTGTAAATTGCGATTTTCAGGCTAGGTCCTTGTGTCTACATTTAGCCTCATTAGTATTGAAAAAAAAGGATGATTGTTTGGGCTTGAAATAATGACCTTGACTTAATTTAAAGCGATAGTTCAGACAAAAATTTAATTAGCTATATATGTACTCACTTTCAAGCCATCCACGATGTAGATGAGTTTGTTTATTCATCTGAACAGATTTCAATAACTGTATCATTACATCTCTTACTCACCAGTGGATGCTCTGCAGTGAATGGGTGCCGTCAGAATGAGGGCCCAAACAGCTGATAAAAACATCACAATAATCCACAAGTTATCCACACCACTCCAGTCCATCAATGAACATCTTGTGAAGCAAAAAGCTACATGCTTGTATGAAACAAATTCATCATTAAAGTGTTTTAGCTTTGGCTAAAATATGAGATTAACGCTTCCTCCAGTGAAAAGCTTCATCCCTTGTTGTCCTCTCTCATGAAAATCCACCCACATATTTTTTAGATCTGTTTTGAACAGATTTGGTTTGTAAACAGTGCTTGATCTGTGCAGATGTCTCTCCTGATTCAGACTTTTTCACTGGAGAAAGCACCATTATGGGATTGTGGACTCCAAAACAATGTCTTAAAAATTTTATAATGATGGATTTATTTCTTAAAAACATGCAGCGTTTCCCTTCACCAGATACTAATTGATGAACTGGAGTGATGTGGATTACTTGTGGATTATTGTTATGTTTGTATCAGCTGTTTGGACTCTCATTCTGATGGCACCCATTCAGTGCAGTGCATCCGTTGCTGAGGCGAAACATTTCTCTCTTCATCTTGGATGGCCTGAGGGTTAGTACATTTTCAGAATATTTTCATGAACTATTCCTGTTTAAATGCTTATGGCACATTACTATACAGAGTTAGTGCAGATGACCCCTGGTTAAACTGAATTGTGGGTGGTTTGTTAGATGCAGCGCTTTTGTACTGAAATTCGCCCCCTAGCTAAACTAAGTTTGCTGGCCTTGACTTTGTGTGTTGTATCATCAGGTTCAAACATGTGCAGTAACAACAATGGTGACTGCTCTCAGCTATGTCTGCCCACGTCTCCCAGCACCCGCTCCTGCATGTGCACCGCGGGATACAGCCTGAGGAGCGGACAGCAGTCCTGTGAGGGTACGAACCTGGCATTCAGACTCTCAATTATGTGTGACTTCCTTTTGAGAAAATGACATGGAGGTACAATAGACCACAGTGTTTGCATTTCCTTCAGAGAACAGCTGGAAACAACATACCAAACTTACAGAGGAGCAGAAAACAGCACAATAATATTAGAAGTCAGTTCAATGCTGTAGGTGTTGCTATTTTTTTCTGCAATTCTCTATTTATTAATTAAAGATTCTAATAAATGTTTTGTAGTCAACAACTACAAAAAAGGTTTGAAATAATATCTAATACATTTATTTAAAAAAAATATCACACGGTAAATTGTAACAGCATAAATGCATGGGGTAAATCCATGGGTGTTGCTTTAACGATGGATGTTTTAACCGGACAAAACAGACCCATCTCTCTTGCTATCTTTATAGATAGCATTTTATGTATATTGAGTAGACATAATTAACAATTTTCACACTTTTTATAAAATAAATTCATTATTAATTTTCATTATTTTTTGGACAAAGAAATTAAGCAAGGACACATTAAATTGATCAAAAGTGACGGTGAAGACATATATAATGTTATAAAACATTTCCATTTCAAATACATGCTGTTCTTTTGCACTTTCTATTCATCCAAGACAAAATTCAAGTATCACGGTTTTCATCAAATATGCAGCATCAACTGTTTTCAGTATTGATAAATCAGTATATTAGAATGATTTTTGAAGGATCATGTGACACTGAAGAGTAATGATGCTGAAAATTCAGCTTTGATCCCAGCAATGATTTAAAATTGAAAAAGGGTATTATATTATTTACATTATTACTGTTTTTACTGCAACTTTGGTGAGAAAACCTTCAAAACCTTGATTGGCAATGTATATTAAGATTAGTTCTGGCGGGAAAAACAAGGATACAACAATTAAATCTATACATAATGTCAAGTAGCAATGAATTAAGGCCTGTATGTGATCGTTGTGTTGATTTCAGGTGTGGGCTCTTTCCTGCTGTACTCTGTTCATGAGGGCATTAGAGGAATCCCACTGGACCCCGCAGACAAATCCGATGCCCTTGTCCCGGTTTCAGGAACATCACTCGCCGTCGGGATTGATTTTCATGCCGGTGAGTCTCAACACTAATGATTTATATCCCCATGTTTTCAGATGAACAAGAGTGAGATAATATGACCAGGAGTTAAATGTGACTGGAAAAGTCTGAAACAAATAAGAATAAATTATGTTTGCCTGTCAGTAAATGTAATATTTGTGGATATGTTCCAGTCTGGTTTTTGCTGTTGTAGTGCGTATATTTAGGCTTCAAAAAGCACCCTGTGTCTTAAATACATTGTGATGTATGAATGCTTTTTTTTAAACACAATTTACTTAATTTTTATCCTTGTATATTTTTAATAATTCATTATCTTGCCTGTAGATTTGCCTTTTAATTAATGGTATTATTATGTTCATTAATAATTACTGGAAGGTTTTTTCTTTTGTGTGTATGATAATTTATTGACTACATACTGTTGCGTTCATTTTTTATTTTTATTTTTTTGTGAGTGAGTTCAGTAGCATATTGTGGCATATTAGGATATTCAAATAGTATCAAGAATTGTAAAAATGCACTGGTTCCTGATATCTACTGGGATTCTGATATTGGGGAAACTGTAGTGGCCTCAAAGGATGCTATGCAGCCGGATGATGAGTATTTCATGTCATATCTGTTATTATATCATGTGATTTAGCAGTGCTGCAGTAGCATCCAGCAACTATCTAACAGCCAAGAGTTATTTTTAGGTTCTGCTGTCAATATACAATGTACTATAAACATAAGAGAAAAATACAAATCTAGTTACTGTCTTTAATCTTTTTAATAATTCATACCTGTGCTCTTTCTGTTGTCATGTAGATAATGACACCATCTATTGGGTTGACATGGGTTTGAGCACCATTAGCAGAGCTAAGAGAGATCAGACGTGGAGAGAGGACATCATCACTAACGGCATCGGCCGTGTGGAGGGCATCGCTGTCGACTGGATCGCCGGTGAGTCTCAAGCACAGACACTTTTGACACTTTCAGGTGCGTTTAGAGCTTTATTACAATACTGATGAGCAAAACCTTGCCTTGTTCCTCTGTGCGCTGTAGGAAATATCTACTGGACGGACCAGGGCTTTGATGTGATTGAGGTTGCCAGATTGAATGGCTCGTTTCGATATGTGGTCATCTCCCAAGGACTGGACAAACCTCGGGCCATTGCTGTACATCCTGAGAAAGGGTGAGATCTGAGTAACTTCGTGTCAGTTATTGTGTGTTTCTGCGGCATGAATGAAGCAGCACTCTCCTCATGGCTGGTTGTATGTGCAGGTATCTGTTTTGGACGGAGTGGGGACAGTATCCACGCATAGAAAGATCTCGTCTGGATGGATCTAACAGAGCTGTGCTGGTGAACGCCAGTATTAGCTGGCCCAACGGCATCTCCATTGACTATCAGGTGCGTAGGACACATTGATGTCAACCCTGTGTCAATCTACCGTATTGACCCGAATATAAGACGACCCCTCCCCTATTTTCAAGATGTACCTTTTGGAAAAGGCATTTGAAAACAAATTCTTGTGTTTTATTAAGATTTTTTTTTTTCATGTGGCATATTTGTTCTTTTTTTTGAATGTATGGTATATACTGGTAAAATGTACCAACAATTACATTTAAAAATATACACTTTTTGATATACCATGAAAATAACAGGTAGCCCATCTGAATTATATAACATTTAGGCTATCCATCTCATAGTAGCTTACCAAAATGTCATTAACAGTATAAGTGAAATCTTATTGTAGTCTTCAGATCTGGGTAGTGTCTTACATTTGAAAATCACTTACAGAGGGAGTTTGTTCCCATCAGTCTAACATGACAGTCACGACTCGTGCCGCTGTAAGCTTTTCTTTTTCTTTTGTTTTCACTCGCGATCTTCTAACATTATTACAACACACATTACAATACGTACTTCGTGGCACACTCTTTTTACGTGTAGTTGTTACCACCTATTGTTGTATTATTGACATGTCGAGTCAGTATGGTAATACTTTTAAACTCGTAAGCACTAGGGGTGTAACCCTTCACTTGTTTATTGATGCATCAATTGCAAATTATGACAATTTATGGATTTTAAATCGTGAATCACTTGCTTCAGTTAATAATTAAAAAATTATATATTTTAAACATGAAAAACGCATGGCCTTTTCTATAGAATAAATATATCAGGAGAAGCATTTGTATACCGTAATTTAACATTTTAGTTATTAAATTGAACTGAACTGAATATCATTATGAATTGGACCTAATCAAATCGTTCTGGATTTGTATTCCTGAGCCAAATTGAAAATTAATCATGAATCTTGAATTGATTTGCTCTCTACCCACAGTAGCATATTGATAAGCTTATTATGCAATATTTAAATAATCAGACAAGTATATATAGTGACATATTGGATGAAATCCATTTTAATTATATTGATTAATTTTTTATTCGTTCATACATTCACAATCCACGGAGGTAAATACAACCCAGTTTCATGTGAAACCCGTTAGCTAGCTAGATATATATAGATAGATAAACAGACAGACAGACAGACAGACAGATAGACAGATAGACAGCACAGACAGATAGACAGATAGAACAGATAGACAGCACAGACAGACAGACAGATAGACAGACAGACAGATAGACAGATAGATAGACAGATAGACAGACAGACAGATAGATCAGACAGACATACAGACACGCACAGACAGACAGATAGACAGACAGACAGATAGATAGACAGATAGATAGACAGATAGACAGACAGATAGAAACAGACAGATAGACAGACAGACAGACAGAATAGACAGACAGACAGACAGACAGACAGACAGACAGACAGACAGATAGATAGACAGACAGACAGACGATAAATAGACAGACAGACAGACAGACAGACAGAACAGATAGATAGATAGATAGACAGACATAGAAGACAGACAGACAGACAGACAGACAGACAGACGGACGATGATAGATAGATAGACAGACAGACAGACAGACAGACAGACGATGATAGATAGATAGATAGACATGATTGCATGATTTAGCATGTTTCTATCATGAAGTTAGCACATTGCTACATGTTTTAGCACATTGCTAGCAGGTTTATATCATGAATCAACACAACGCTAACATGTTTCTAGCATGATTTAACACTTGGTTGATGGCTGCTGTTTGTTTTGTCTAGGTGGGCAGCTTACTATAGTTTGACCTACATATTTGCCTATCACATGAATTAATGCACTAGAAACATCAAGCGACTTAATATAGATGCATACTAAACACAATAACACTGACTATATTTGTGTGTCCTGTAGGAGAGTTTTCTGTACTGGTGTGACGCGCGCACGGATAAGATTGAACGCATTAACCTGGAGACGGGCAAGAACAGAGATGTGGTGCTTTCCAGCAACAACATGGACATGTTCTCCGTATCTGTGTTTGAGAGCTACATATACTGGAGCGACCGGTCAGTGCAAGCTTCAATTCCTCATCACCAGCATGATGTTTAATCGACAGCATTGCTTAAGACAACTTATTTGATTTGCTATGCATATTTAAAGAGCCTTTGAACTTCAACCAGATGATGTTAAAGCTGAAGCGTCCAATTTATATATGTTAAAAGTTTTACAAATAACTATATATATTTGTAAATTTGCACATCACAATTATTATTGTATTTATTTATTAAAAAAGAACATGTTATTTCTTTAGGACTCATGCGAATGGTTCAATAAAGCGTGGCAGTAAAGACAATGCAACTGATTCATTGAGTCTGAGGACAGGCATCGGCGTCCAACTCAAAGACATCAAGGTCTTTAACAGAGCGCGACAACAAGGTGAGTGTTAAAGGACTTCGTAAAACAACCTCCAATACAACATTAAACATGCAGAGACATTTTTATATTTACCCTTTTTAAGGCAATCATTTCTCATTTTCTTTAACTTGATGTACTAAAATTAATATTTATATAAAAAATTAATACAAATATCTAGACATAAAAAAATTACTAAAACTTTAAACAAATTTAAAATGGAATATAAAAAAATAAAAACTAATTCAAAATCTATAAATAAAAATAAATGTGTTAAAACCGATTACTAAAATAGCACTGGTAATGTTTTATTGTTACTGTACTTCTCTGCTTCACTGAAAACGTTATAATAATATATAGTTTTAACATATATACAGTAAGTATAATATATTATTATATGAATATATACTAACAACAAAATGTAAACTATTTATATTCAGATTTTTGACCCCTTTTTCTGTATTGTTCAAGACAACAGTTTTAAATACAATCGTCAACATGTTGATATCTCAATTCTTGATTGATTAACTAAGTCCCTAACTTTGCATATTGTTTTCATGCTAATGCCAACAGCGTTGAATCTATGAACTAGATTCAGATTTGTCTTAATTCTTTCAAACCAATCTCTCTGCAGGAACTAATATCTGCAAGAAGAACAACGGTGGCTGCCAGCAGCTGTGTCTTTTCCGGGGTAACGGACAGAGAACGTGTGCTTGCGCTCACGGAATGCTAGCCGAGGACGGTCAGAGTTGCCGTGACTACGACGGATACCTGCTGTATTCAGAACGTACGATATTAAAGAGCGTGCACTTATCGGACGAATACAACCTCAACGCACCCATCAAACCGTTTGAAGATCCCGACCACATGAAGAACGTCATCGCGCTAACGTTCGATTACCATGGAGGTGGCGGGAAAGGAGCCAATCGGATCTTCTACAGCGATATCCACTTTGGAAATATTCAGCAGATCAATGATGACGGGTCTGACCGGAAGACAGTGGTCGAGAGTGAGTTACAAATAATCACGTCTTTCTACCTTAATTCTCTAGTTTATGTTTCGTTTCGTTAGATGTCGGCTTGTACTAAAAATAACTCAAACTGACATAACATTTAATAACCAATAATAGACATAATTCTTACAAAAATAAAAATGATAACAGAAAATATAAATGAATTCAAAATATTCCTAGTAAAAAGTTGTTCAAATCTGTTAACATATATACTGACATATTGATCAATACTCACTGATATAAAGCATTATAATTAAACTTTATTTGGAGTACTACTTGTGTACAATGCACATTTCTTAACATTAAGCCTAACATGTGTTTTAATGTCACTACTGATGAGGATTGTATGATCTTCTGAATAATATCTGTCTTTAAATGCAAGATATTTAAAGTGTACCTGAAGTACACTTTAGCACAATCAGATATACTTCAGTTTATCTTTAACTGGACTTCAGCACTACTTCCACACAATTGAATTAAGTAGAAAATGTGTTTTTCTAATTTGGCAGACTTTAACAGAAGTTTACCAGTTTAGTATACCACAAGTACAATTGCAGGGTATTGCTATTAAGTACATACATATGTAAATGTATTAGTAGTATATGTAGCATGGAATAAATGTTTTTCAAATACATTTTAGTATATATTTTTTTCACCAAGATTGATTTAAAAACTTTTATAGTATCTTAATGATAAGAATTCAAATTGAGCATTTTACGCACACTGTTTGTGGTACAGACATCAACGATATATCAGATTGTTGAAAAAAAAGATTGTAGAGTCTGTCATTGTGTTTATGTATAGTCATTTTGCAGTCCCCAAAACAAGTCTATGTGTTTGAATATGGAGTAGTGTTTTGTAGAGGTTTGACACACGATCAAACCGGACTGGGAAAGTCTGAAGTCACAATAAACTCATTCTTTCATAAGACATTTGGCTCTCACAGCAGGAGAACTGAGCAAAGAAAGATGTGCGTATCTGTTTATTCTTCTGTTGCTACAAACATCACATGAATGAAGGATAGTTATAATAATGGCAAACTCTCGACCAAAATGCCTCCTGAAAGAATGTTGGCTTCCTTGTGCTGAAGTGAAAAAGTAGGTCTGTCTGAAGCTACAATCAAAACCAGATTCTCTATACATCCTTTCGTTTTATTTTAGGCAGCAATGTGGTTATGAACAATAGTGGTTGGCTTTATAGATTCATTTATAGAGTCCTGCCCTGTACAAATATAATATCTAGAGATCGACCGATATATCGATTTACCGATATTTTTCCTGATATTTAAGCATTTTACCATCGGATAAGTATGGAAGTATGGACTTCACTCAGTTATTTATTTACTTTATAAATAAATATCGGTTCCGCATATCGGTTATCGGGAACATAAACATGCAAATAATTGGTATCGATATTGGTTATAAAAAATCAATATCGGTCGATCACTAATAATATCCAGCTGTTTTTACTTTTAAGTAGCAAATTTATACATTCAATTCATCGTTTGTTTAGATATTGTGTATGGAAGACCCAAAATGTAGTCATGTAGTATTTATTTACTAGTTTAATCCAGCAAAATTATAAGACAAATGATCTACTTGCCACATATTTTTCTGTAAAGGTGGGCTATTTGTTTTTTGCAGTAAAGCTATTTTCGTCATTTACAATATGTGTTCTTTTTGGCTTGTTATACATGTTAAATGCCTTTTTTTCGTACCATGTGGTTTTCATTACACTGGTTCTGAACGGTTATGTAATTAAAGCCAGGCGTAAATCTAGCGATTAATAACAAAACATTTCATTTCTAACATCCTACACATCTGTCATTGATCCGTCATCAGTCACGAATGAACAAACAATGAATCATTTGCTTTCTTTTCCCCTGTTTTCCGAGGTTGTTTTGGCCAGATATAATTGACTCATGACTAACTCACGTATTTGGATATTGCATGTTAACATGGTACAAAATAGAGCACGGCTCTACAGAACAAGCTTTTCTGCAGATGTGGCTTCACACTCGGTGAAGCTTAGTCTGTGGAGAAATTACCTGTCCTGAGCCACTAACTCAAGTCCAGCTAATTTATTTATTACAGTTTAATGTTGGCAGTTCATTTTTTTATCATTACTTCATCATAGTTGCGCTCTGTTTTTGTTATTTTTATTTGTTAAAGGCATAGTTCAGCCCCAAATTAAATCTGTCACCATATTCACCCAACCCTGTTTGACGGACTTTCTTCTGTGAAACATGAGATTCTGAAGGATGTCCATGCTGCTCTTTTCCTTACAGTGAAAGAAGGTGACTGCTGATCACCAAAACTAACACAAATATTGCCTTAATTAGTGCATTCAAATCAAGTCATAGTCCATATGATTTATTGTGCTTTTTTCTACATGTTATACCTTTTGCATCACCAAGACACATGAGAACCAATGATATTTGAGATTAACCAGATGTATATGCAGCACTGATATTACAACTTGCTAGACTGAATGTGAAGTCACACTGGCTACGTTTGCATGCACAATTTGTGGTTCAATCGGACTGAATTCATTCTGATTGATGAATCTGAATGTAGTGTTTACATGAACGGGTTGATGTGCGCGTTTATATGTCACAAGCTTCAAATCGGAATATATTTTTTTCTGACATGCGCACACTGCACTAATATAGTTTCTCACTGTTTGCACATAACAACCACTCTCCTGCGCTGTTTCTTCATTTGTTTTTAACAGAAGAAATAATATTTTTCAATTTCTGGATAAATATACATATATACCGCAGTGCCATGCTGCTCATTTTTATCACGCAGAAAAATGCCCCTCCCGCGCACAAAACGGGTTCCCTGATGATGAGAATCCGAAACAAGGACTGTGGGAGGTTGTCCTGCTCCACTTAACTGTTGCCGAGTGAAAGGAGAGTTTTATAACAGGACATGCATTTAAACAACACTTTATTCAGATTGAAGAACCGCTTGTTGTGCGCGTCATTATGAGCATGCATAATGAACTATATTTGAGCAGTGTGCGCATGTCAGAAAAAAATATATTTAAATCTAAATCTAAATCTATTTGAAGCTTGTGACATATAAACGCGCACATCAACCCGTTCATGTAAACACTACATTCAGATTCATCAATCAGAATGAATTCAGTCCGATTGAAACACAAATTGTGCATGTAAACGTAGCCAGTGTGAATGCTCTATTCTTATAACAACACAATAAACATGCAATAAATAACTAAAGCATAAAGAATTGACAGTATTGTTTGCACACATACTGTAGTAAGAAATAGTAATTACATTCAAAGGATATTTCTTTCAGAAGTTAAAAAAGTAAATACATTAATGTAATGGTACATTAAATAATGGTACAGTAATGGTACATTAAATAACTTTACTAACAACCAGATTTAGGCTTTGTAATAAACAAAATAATGTTTTTCCTAGAATTCTAATATAATTACATTTTGAATATTTTATCTCTCTCTCTTTCATTAACGTATGTTTCCAAAGTCAACGGGTAGTCAAGTTAAATAATCACAATCTCAGTACTGACCAAGCAGACCAATCGAGCAGCTCAACGGCATGTGACAAATTCCATGAACGTGCTGTCTATAATTTCTAAAATGTTTAGGTAAAATACATTTTTTGAATCATGTTTTCCCCATATGTATCTGTCTGCAGATGTTGGGTCAGTGGAGGGGTTGGCGTATCATCGGGCCTTGGATACTTTATACTGGACCAGTTACACCACGTCCACCATCACCCGCCACACTGTGGACCAGAGCCGCTGGGGGGCTTTCGACCGGGACAATGTGGTCACCATGTCAGGGGACGACCACCCGCGGGCGTTTGTCCTGGATGAATGTCAGAAGTGAGATTTTCATTTCACAACAAAATCATTATTTCAACATTCAAAACTTATTCAAATTCACTAACTGTTCCCTTCAGCATGCCACTACTAGGAAGACGTGAAGATTATATCACACTCAATGTTTTGCCATTGACTCACATTCCTCTGCTTTTCATCAGCTTGATGTTTTGGACCAACTGGAATGAGCATTCACCCAGTATCATGCGCGCCCAGCTGTCCGGATCCAATGTCCTGGTGATCATCAGCAATGACATCCGCACTCCCAACGGACTCGCCATCGACCATCGTGCCGAGAAGCTCTATTTCTCAGACGCTACGCTTGATAAGATTGAGCGCTGCGAGTATGATGGCTCCCGCCGTTATGTAAGTCAGAACTTGCACCCACGAGTGTCAAGTTTTCATTTTGCTTAACTTGCACCATGACTCCAACAAGTCAAATCCTAATGCGTCCAGACCAGCCACAATCATGATGTGTAGGAAGACATTTCATTGCATTTTGATAGCTTAGTTAAATCCCACTAGTCCAAAAACAAGGCTGTACAGCAGGGCCAGAAATTTACTTTTCCATTAAGGCGCAATATTTGCCCCTGGAATTGATTTTCTTTTTACTTTTTACCTTTGGTAAGGGCATTTTTTTATTACCTTAAAGGGATAGTTCACCCAAAAATGAAAATGTGATGTTTATCTGCTTACCCCCTGCAGGGCATCCAAGATGTAGGTGACTTTGTTTATTCAGTAGAATACAAACTACGATTTTTAACTCAAACCGTCGCAGTCTGTCAGTCATATAATTGCAGTCAATGGAACCCACGGCTTTGAGAGTCAAAAAAACATACAGACAAAACCAAATTAAACCCTGCGGCTAGTGACGATATATTGAGGTCTTAAGACACAAAATGATAGGTCTGTGCAAGAAACTGAACAGTATTTATATAGTTTTTCCACCTCTGATCCATCGCAAAGTCCAACTGTCCTGAGTGCGTTCACAACAGCCGGCACATAACGCACCAGCATTCTCTGGCACATAGATATATATACGTAGATACCTCATTAGCGACTGTTTCTATGGGCCGCTATACATATGGTCGACACAGATGTATGCTCTGGCATAGCAGACGCATGCGCGGAAGCGATCTAAACAATGAGTGACTTATACGAGTGACAGATCGCTTCGTGCCGGCTGTTGTGAACGTAGGGCTGCCGCGATAACCGCAATATCACAATACCGCGCTATTGACGAGCATAACCATAGAGGAATGCAACAACCGCAGCAACCACAATATTACTGTGTTTTCTTTTTTCGTAAATGGTTATGCCCTTCTCGTTTTACACTTCGTGCATGTGTACTGAATGTGTACCCTGCTGATTTGTACAGAGGCTCAGTAGATTTAGCACTTAACAAGCCTAAACAGACAGCGAATGAGAAAGAGGTCGACTGAGCACGTGCGATTACCTGCGTCTGTCCTTCAGGCCGAGTCATGTGTATTTGTGAAAATAGATTGTCATGTCCAAGGAAAGCAAAATCTGATGCTAAGTCTTAGCATCGACGCTCTGCTGGCCAGCTGAGACTTTAAAGGGGTCATATGATGCGATTTCAAGTTTTGCTTTCTCTTTGAGTGTTACAAGCTGCTCGTGCATAGATGAGATCCCTGAAGTTACAAAGACTACAGTCTCAAAACCAAAGAGATATTCTTTATCAAAGTTAAGACTCTGCCAGGCCCCCTAAAACGGCTCATTCAAACACGCCCCCACATGTCTACGTCCAGGATTGTGGAAATTTTTGCGTAAGGCGTGGTTTCAATAACCGCAGTAGTGTTGATGCAGCCATGTCAGAGAGAAACTGTTTCAAGGCGAAAGCAAAAGCACTTTATTTGGCCTTTATCAGTTCAGCAGCTTCTGCAATCTCACAAAAACTCCTGTTATAACCACTGAGGCTGTACTTTGTACTTTGCAGAATTCAGCCAGTTAGTTGTTTAGCGGTGAATAATCTGATTGCCTCTGATTGGCCACTGCATTCATAAGTTCAACAGAAACCAGTGTGATTGCTTATGATTGTATTTGAACAGATCTAAATGTAATGCAGCAATCGACACTTCATTCAGATCTTGATTTCTCACAACTTGTGTGCTTTTCCTGGGAGGCAAACGTGCAATCGTGCACACAAAGCAATGTCAGGATTTTGGGGGGAATTAGGGCGAACAGCTGTAATAGTTTTAGTTTAATTGTGAATTTAAGGGCATTTTAGTGGCATATTTGCCCCTGTTAAATTCCCAACCTGCTGTACAGTAAACATCACATATATTCTGATTGGCAGGGCCCTAAATATGTGTAATTTCAACTAAACAAATGGTTCCTTTCTATCTGTTTTGGTGTCTGTAGGTGGTTCTGAAGAATGAGCCAGTGCATCCTTTCGGTTTGGCCGTGTATGGTGACCACATCTTCTGGACAGACTGGGTGCGCAGAGCCGTCCTCAGAGCCGACAAATATGTTGGTGGAGACATGAAGGTGTTAAGAGCTGATATTCCACAACAGCCAATGGGGATCGTGGCTGTGGCCAATAACACAAATAGCTGTGAGTGAACGGCCGTAATGACAGCATGGTCAAGAGTAATCTAAATCAACTGTGTGAGGGAGCGATTGCCTTACAGTGTCCTGTCATCTCAACCATGTAATTATGTGCCAAAAGTAATCTGTGATTGTCACAGAACCGAGAAGAACTCTATAACGCTTGGGAATGACACAATCAATATCTTTCATCATGCTTATCGAAGTGTGATAGAAGCAATTCTCAAGCACTCAAACCCCCAAAGACAACATCTCTGCCTGTTCTGAAGCCCCCATTTACTGTCCTCCCAACTCAAACATTAACCCAAACAAAACCCAACAAATAGCCAAGAACTGCTAGATTTGAAGAAACTAAGGTATTCATTTATTTATTTATTACAATTAAAAACCCTGTTTTACTTGGGAAACTGAAGTAAAAGTAAATAAATATATTTGCATGGTCTGTCTGAATACTGGATTCTGATTGGCTGGCAGGTATGCAGTAAAATTGTTAAATGCACAGGTAGTTCCATGTCAGTTTAGTCACCGTTCCATATTAATGCGCTGCTTTAATTAATGCACTCAAATAACTTGCACACAAACCCACACACACATACAGAGAGAGAGAGAGAGAGAGGTCGGCACTGCGCACTCATATAAACTTGTTGTCAACGCTTCCCCACGATTTTTATAAATAAAATACCCTAGATAGATACTAGATTGCTGCATTATATTCAATGAGGTGGTAAATCTCTTTCTCTCTCTCTCTCGATAATAAATTGAAATAAATGTGAAAATTCATTCAATTAAGTGTGATCTTAACGCACTATTTAATCTCTGTGTCTGATTTGAAGCGGGCAGAATGCTAGAGCTAGCGTGTCATAACCGATGAAAATAACTGTCATTTTTATCCATTCGGTCAAATATTGCTAAAATATTCTGCTTCACATCGGGTGGTTCTTGGCCTCCATGTCGTGCATTTAAAATCCTTTAATGCAACGGCAAAACGTTGATTATCCCTTACATATATATATATATTGTAAGTCGCTTTGGATAAATATATATATATATATATATATATATATATATATATATAATATATATATATAATATATATATATATATTTATTTATTTAGCAAGAATGCATTATTTGACAGTAAATAATGTCCTGAAAACTAAATTTATCACAAAACAAGTTTTTGTAGTTTATATTTAATTGTAGTATTTTAGTTCATTTTGAATTATGTTTTTAATTACTAAATGATTTTACCGTAGAGCCCTGAATTACGCACCCCAGCTCACAATCTATTTACTGTAAGGCATAAAAAAACACTTTATTATATATATATATTAAAAATGAATTAAATACATGGTACAATTTTTCTGTCATTTACGATGATTGAAATAACATGTATTACAGCAAAACGTAATAATACATATTACAAGTTTTTTCCTCAACCTTTTCTTTGTTGTGAAACGTGATAAAACCTTTTTTTTGACACTATAAGTAGACTTCTGCAGCTTTGCTATGTAGTAACTTTCATCTATACACCACTACTGTTTGCATGTTTACATCTGCGTGCTGTGAACAGGAAATAATTGTGTGTAAATACTGTATGTGCGCAAGTGGGTAGTGAATGTTAAGTGGGTTACTTGTATCTGTTTGTGTGTTTCGGGAAGGGCTGCATAACGAGTACACATAATGCTTCTTGTGTCTTCTCAATGTCAAGAGCTTCTGGGGATGCTAAATTCCTCTCTCTGTGTGTGTGTGTGTGTGTGTGTGTGTGTGTGTGTGTGTGTGTGTGTGTGTGTGTGTGTGTGTGTGTGTGTGTGTGTGTGTGTGTGTGTGTGTGTGTGTGTGTGTGTGTGTGTGTGTGTGTGTGTGTGTGTGTGTTGCGTGGTGCGTGCGTGTGTGCGTGCGTGCGTGTGTGTGTGCGTGTGCGTGTGCGTACGCGTGTGTGCAGGTGAGTTCTCGCCCTGTCGGGTGAATAATGGAGGCTGTCAGGATCTGTGTCTGCTCACATCAGATGGACGTGTCAACTGTAGCTGCCGTGGAGAGAGGAAACTGCTGGAGGACAACACCTGCATTGGTGAGACTCCGCTGACCAAACACAGACTTTATACAACATATATCTGCATATGCAAGTGTTAAAATACAGTGTTCACAGTTAACTGATCGTATGGAGATGAACAGAGTCTCAAAGCAGCTTTAAACAGAGGCAGGCTTGAATGTTCCTGCTCAAAAGCAGAGAGATAATAGTGAGTAAACTAGATCACTAATATGAACCAAGACTGAAACTCTCATTCATCTCTGGGTGATCTGGTGGAATAAACACTCTTAAAAACATATTACTTTTTATACCTTAAAAGGGATAGTTCTCTAAATGGAAATTGTCATATTTTAATTGTCGTATTGTAAAAACTAGGGCTCCTTCAGACTTAAGATTTTTCTAATCGACTAATCGTTGTTCATTTAAGCCATTAATAAACTAAGCATGTTTATGTTAATTTATTTACTTAAATATATACTTGGGGGGGGGGCTTTAATATATAGCCTGCTCCATGTTCAAGTGCACATATAAAGCTTCAGATAACCTTCAGATAATCAGATAGTGTTAGTTTTCAATGTGATTTAGTTCATTTTAAAGTAGACATTTCAAGCTTTCTTCAGATACAGTATATTTCACATGTCTGGTAGGCAAGTAGCCTGCTCCAGTGCACGGAGACTACGATGGTAGAAAGTGCGTCAAAAAAGTTTTTTAATAGCAAATATTATGGCGTATTTTAAGTTGTTTTCTGTTATCAAGAAGAAAGTGTCTCCATGTCATGCAGTAGTGCACTGATAACTTGCACGCTCCGCACAAACATTAGATGTGTACCTAGCACACATTTATCTAGGCTGATGTTAGAGCAGACATCCGTGTAAAGCTGCTACTACTTATGTGTTTCGACAGAAAGCTATATTTGAGGTCAATTAAGGATTTTCTGCCTGATATACTGTAATTACATTCTCATTCATTCATTTTTTATTTATAAAGCACATTTAAAAACAACCAGGGTTGACCAGTCTGTTACGAATAAAAAATTAGAAACCAACACTAAGAAAATGAGTTTTAAGTTTTGATTTGAAAGGAAAGTGATGGAACATCGGATTGACGGTAGGCTATCCAGATTTAGGGCCTACTGTCGCAAAAGCTCGACCCACGATGTTTTAACCTAGTCTACAAACAGAGAGCAATCCAAGGCTGCCAGATCTAAGTAATCAAGGATTATAATACTTAAAATTAGAGAGATACGTTGGTGCAGGCCGTAGCTTTAAAAACAAAGCGTTTAAATTATATTCTCAGTTTTACTGGAAGCCAATGCAGAGAGGTAAATGGGAGAAATATGATCATTTTAAACAAGCCAGGTTCGCGGATTCAGTGGCAAACAGCAAGGTTCATTCAGTGGCAAACAGGAACAACACGGGCAAGACAAAGAGTAATCCTAGGGCAAGCGTGGGTCGACGATCGGCGAACAACATCCAACAGGGCAAGGCAGAGAGATAATCCAGGTACACGAGCAGGTATCAAAACATGAGAAAACAGGCAAGGCAAGACTATAACAACTGAGTGGGCTCTGTAGAGTAGCTATCGCTAGGATATACACTATACAATACTCGGCAGAGGGGAAGAGGAAGTCCATGGTTTATGTGTGTGATCAACTGCGTGATTAGTGTGATCAGCTGTGTGTCGTCAGTGCAATGGATTATGGGAAATGTAGTCTTAGGTGATGTGCAACCGTTAGTGTGGTGCAGGAGTCCATGTGGTGAGTGAGTGACCTCTGGTGGTGAGTAACCGGGAGTGCATGGACAGGATTCGTGACACAGCCGTTTACCATCCGTCCATCATGGACACAGACAGTTTTGCAACTAATCAATATAATTGTGATCAGCTTAGCCTCTTCTTGTCGACTAACTTTGATGGAGGCAGCCCCAGTTAAAGGTTTTGTTCATCTTTGAAACACAACCATGCTGGAAAAAAAAACAGAGACCATCACAGAATATTCCAATGGTTTCCACTACAAATACCATTACAAACATTATAAACTATCAACTGTTAACCATTAGTGTAGTGTGTTTTGGGACATATTCCATTAGGATTTTGTGGTTTTAACAAGCCACCAATAGAAGGTGACTAATTACCAGTAAAGACCCACAAGGTCCATTGCAGTATACATTCAAACCAAATTTTGTAATGTTGTCTATTGTTTCTTTCAGCAGAGACATTAAGATACTTTTAATCATAATTTTCAGTTTGGGCTTATATTCACACTTGCACATACAAAGGGCACACAGAAGCTCGGACGTGTTTGTTCTTTCTTACCGATTGTTGAAACCCCTTCGGCGCCACTCAGAAAACTATATAAAATAAAATGTCTGCATTTAGTTGTGTTAATATCCTAAAGCTGCTACTAATCTCAAACAATATATCAGTGGACCTGGGTAAACCCTGTTTTTGGACAAAATATCACCACCTGCCTGTACATGAGGAGGTTGTGCTCAACATGCTACAAGCAGGAATATATAGTGGCTTGCACTACTGTATGTTAATAGCTGCCTCCTTGTGTCTCTCAGCTCAGAACACGTCGTGCAGCAGTATGGATGACTTTGAGTGTGGGAATGGAGACTGCATCAAATACACGCTCACCTGTGATGGCATGGCCCACTGTAAAGACAAGTCAGACGAGAAGCAGTCCTACTGCAGTGAGTGTGTTATTCTGAATGTTCCTGGCGGTTATGAAGGCCTGCCACTCTTATCGGTCTGTGTTTGTGTCCAGCTAACCGTGTGTGTAAGAAGGGCTATAAGCGCTGTGTGAACGGACGCTGTGTCGGCCACAGCTCCTGGTGTAACGAGCGCGATGATTGCAGGGATAACTCTGATGAGCTCTTCTGTAATGGTAAGTCATTATATACTGAACATCTGTAATTCTACAGCTTTCAATCTTCCTGATGTTGTACAGTTTTGTTTTCCCCTGCTCTATTACAGCTGGTGCTGGTGTTTTAGTCTTTTGAATTGTAAAGCGCTTTGGTTCAACTGATGTTGATGTTAAGCCTGCTAAAAATGTAAAAATGAAACATGAAAAGCCAATACTTTATGGGTGAACCATTATATTTCCCCCCCAAAATCAAAGCTAAATTATAAACTATAATGATTCTGAATATTTGGTCAGTTTCATTGTCAAGTGGCTGGTATTTCTGCATGGCTATAGAATATTGTTTGACTAATCTGATGCAGATGAGATGTTTTGCAGCAGCTTAATTTATGAGCAACATACAGTTTTTGTCATTTTTATGTGGAAATAAATAAATAATTAGTTAATTAATTAATGAAGGTAACACTTTAGAACAGGGAACACTTATTCACTATTAACTACAAATTTTTCCTCAAAAAAATCCTAATTTGCTGCTTATTAATAGTTAATGCGGAAGTTGTTAAGTTTAGGTATTGGCTAGGATTAGGGATGTAGAATAAGGCATTAATATGTGCTTAATTAGTAGTAATAAATGGCTAATATTCTAGTAATATGCATGCTAATAAGTAACTAGTTAAGAGACCCTAAAATAAAGTGTTACCGAATGAATCCACCATTGAGAATTATATAAAAATATATATTGTTAGGACCGTTGTTGTGGTCCTAAAAATATGTTTTGTTATTATTAGTAATAGTAGTCGTAGTAGTATTTATTTCTTTAGCTCATGATTTTGTGAGTTTATGCACTTTTTGTACTGTATGTGTTCCAGCAACCCTGTGCACGACAGATCAGTTTCAGTGCAGAGACGGATCATGTGTGTCAAACTCCAGTCGCTGTAATCAGGTGCTGGACTGTGAGGACGCCAGCGATGAAATGAACTGCTGTAAGTGTTCCTCATGAAATATAAATTGTGTTACGCACATTGTTAGTCTTAAGGTGAACAATTAATCTGTGCAAATTAAACAATTAAAATGGTTTGTTTTGGTAATCTTTAATCAAAATCAGAACATTTGCTTCCACTCTTGAATGGATTATTTACATGTAGATGAATAATAATATTCAGCCTTTTGCTTAGGTACATAATACTAATCCAAGTCTGAGCTTTGTGACATTCTGTTGATTTAAAAAAAGGTACTTTTTTAAACATCCCTCAGTTTACAAAAATGAACAGCTCACAGTGTAATAAACATCTGTGAAATAAAACTGCATTTTCATACTTTTCTAATAGTTTATCCATAATCAAAACATGCATGGTAACAAGAGAGTCCTTGAATATAGCACATACTGTACTGTTCTTTGATTTCTTAAAGGGATAGTTCACCCAAAAATGAACATTCTGTCATTAATTACTCCAAACCCCGTAAGACCTTCGTTCATCTTCGGAACACAAATTAAGATATTTTTGATGGAATCCGAGAGGTCTCAGACCCTACATAGACAGCAAGGATATTACCACGATCAACACACACAAACGCAGCAAGGACATCTGTAAAATAGTCCATGTGACGTCAGTGGTTCAATAGTAATTTTATGAAGCAACGAGAATACTTTTTGTGCGCAGAGAAAACAATAACAATTTATTCAGCAGTTCTTCTCCCTGAGTTACCCTCGTAATCAGCGTTGTTTACGTTCAGTAGACAGTGCGCGCATGCTGAACGTAAACAACGTGATTACATTGATTACGTTCTGTGTACTAAAGGGTGGAAGATGGTAACTCAGGGAGAAGAATTGCTGAATACATTCTTGTTATTGTTTTATTTGGGCACAAAAAGTATTTTCATAGCTTCATAAAATTACGGTTGAACCCCTGACGTCACATGGACTATTATACCGATGTCCTTGCTACGTTTCTGTGTCCTGATGGTGATAGTATACTTCACGTCTATGGAGGCTCTCGGAGAGCTCTCGGATTTCATAAATATATATCAAATTAATTAGTCTGTGTAAAGTCAATTCTGAGAATTGTTTGTAAACACATTATAAATGTTAGAAATGCATTGCTGAAACATGTTACAAAGAATGTGAACTATGTAGTACTTAATTGCGGAGTAAGACCGTTAAACAGTTTTTCACCATTTTCGTGATCAGGAATTTTGGTCGGGGTGCTGCAGACCGATCGGTGTGTGACATCAAAATACAGCGAGAGCTACAGAGAGCAGACGCTCCTGATGCTTTCGAATCGCTCTCGTGTCATACACTGATCGTTCTGCAGCGCTGCTTATAACTAGAGCGCATTAGCTTCAGTGGTTCAAAGCTCAATCGCGAGCTCAATGCCTTTGTCACGTAAATGCATAATACCTGGTTGCGATCAATCATTTACAAAATAGTTTGGTCTCCATATTAAATAAGCTACTAGATCAGTGATACTCAAATCTGGCTCGCGAGATCCACTTTCCTGCAGAGTTTGGCTCCAGCCCTGATCAAACTCACCTACCTGTGATTTTCTAATGATCCTGAAGACATTGATTAGCATGATCAGGTGTGTTTGATTAGGGTTAGAGCTAAACTCAGTTTACCAGTGGACATGTCCCCAGGGTTTGAGAGCAGAGAATACTGCTTATTTTTTCAAGATTTTGATACCTTATTTTATGTATTTGACAGTTTTAGCATTCAAATTAGGCTGGGTGGTTCATAACATATTTTTAATATTGACTTTATACTGACTTTAAGCATTTGTCATATGACTTGTTTTTCAGCGGCCTCCGATTGTTCCAGTTATTTCCGTCTGGGTGTGAAAGGCGTGACCTATCAGCGGTGTGAGTTCACTACGCTGTGTTACGCTTCATCATGGGTTTGTGATGGCGCAAACGACTGTGGAGACTTTTCAGATGAGAGAAACTGCCCAGGTGAGCACACGCATACTTCAGCTGTGAGCGGCATAGACCATGTGAAACTGACGTCTTTCCTGGTACTTGTTTTCTGTCTTTTCCTTTTAAAGTAATGAAACTAAAATAGTTTTTTTTTATTAGGTATGTACAGTAGACTTAAGACAGCTTTTAACTGAACAAAACAGCCTTTAAACCTCTAAACACTTCTCTCTTGTTTCTTTTCACTCATCAGATAAGAAAAAGAGAAAGTGTCTATCGAACTTCTTCGCTTGTCCCAACGGTCGCTGTATCCCTATGAGCTGGACCTGTGACAAGGAGAACGACTGTGAGAACGGAGATGACGAGGCGCATTGTGGTGAGTTTGTATTTCTGTCATCTTCTGCTGTGGTTATGCCATCCCCTAACATCCCCTAAGTCTTTGCTTTCATTTTTTTCTGCTGAAGTCCATACTGCCAAGGCTTCATACTTCCACAACAAGATCAACAGCACATCTAAAACACGCAATCTCTTCAAAACATTCAACTCTCTCCTCTGTCCCCCTCCACCACCTCCTTAACAGCCGATGACTTTGCCACATTCTTCACAAACAAAACTAGGTCAAACAGTAGCCAGTTCTCAGCTCCACACATGCAGGAACTCAAACCAACCACATCTACTGCTAAAGCTCCCCTCTACTGAGGCAGAAGTATCCAAACTTCTCCTCTCCAGCCACCCTACAACATGCCCTCTTGATCCTAATCCCCTCGCACCTTCTCCAAGCAATCTCTCCACACTCTTACCAGCACTCACACACATTATCAACACATCTCTCCTCACAGGCATCTTCCCCACTGCATTCAAGCAGGCTCGGGTAACCCCACTGCTCAAAAAACCTACATTAAACACTTCTCTTATAGATAGCTACAGACCTGTCTCTCTCCTTCCATTCATAACAAAAACGCTTGAACGAGTTGTTTTCAACCAGTTATTCTCACTTCTGTCAAAGCATAACCTACTGGATGCTAACCAATCAGGTTTCAGGAGTGGCCATTCAACTGAGACTGCGCTACTCTCAGTCACTGAAGCCCTGCGAATCGCAAAAGCCGATTCCAAATCATCAGTCCTCATTCTGCTGGATCTGTCTGCCGCTTTTGACACTATCAATCATCAGATCCTCCTGTCCACCCTCTCATCACTGGACATCACTTGGATTCCACTTCGCTGGTTTGAATCCTATCTCAATGGTAGGTCTTTCAAGGTGGCCTGAGGAGGGGAGGTGACTGGGGTTCCCCAGGGCTCGGTTTTTGGACCCCTCCTCTTCTCCACATACACTACATCACTGGGTCCCATCATACAGGCACATGGCTTCTCCTACCATTTCTACGCTGATGACACACAGCTCTATCTTTCATTTCGACCAGATGATCCAACGGTAGCTGCACGGATCTCAGGCTGCCTGGCGGACATCTCGGCATGGATGAAAGAACATCACCTACATCTCAACCTGGCAAAGACTGAGCTTCTTGTCTTCCCTGCCACTCCTACTCTACAACATGACTTTAACATCCAGATAGATTCTTCTACAATTACCCCATCAAGTTCAGTCAGAAATATTGGTGTAATTTTCGATGACCAGCTGACTTTCAAAGACCACATTGCAAAAAGTGCTTGATCTTGTAGGTTTGCATTGCTCAACATCAGAAAGATCAGGCCCTTTCTGACAGAGCATGCTACACAACTACTTGTCCAGGCCCTTGTCATTTCTAGACTGGACTACTCCAATGCTTTTCTAGCTGGACTTCCATCATGCACAATCAAACCTTTACAGATGATTCAGAATGCAGCGGCACGACTGGTCTTCAACAAACCCAAAAGAGCCCATGTCACACCTCTCTTTATCTCCCTGCACTGGCTCCTGGTTGCAGCTCGCATCAAGTTCAAGACATTGAAGCTTGCATATAGAACAGCACAGGCTCAGCACCCGCCTACTTCCACTCCCTTATGACAATCTACATCCCCTCAATAAGTCTGAGATCTGCGAGCTTGCAACACCACATGGTGCCATCACAGAGAGTGCAATCACTCTCCAGAACATTTTCATTCACCGTTCCTGGCTGGTGGAATGAACTTTCCACCCCTGTCTGGAATGCTGAATCCCTGACAATTTTCAAGCGACATAAAAAAAACATCTCTTGATGTTGACGGCATCACTTGACTTCATCTTTAAAAAAAAAAAACTTTGCTCTCTTTCTCTTAACCTCTCCCTGTCTGGCTAGTATTTGCTCTGAACAATGCCTAGAACTTTTGTATTACAAGCATTTTCTGTGTCTGTTTGCCTCTTTGTAATTTAGTGCTTATTGTATTCCTCAATTGTAAGTAGCTTTGGATAAAATCGTCTGCTAAATGAATAAATGTAAATGTAACACTACACTACCACTTATTTTTGGCATTTTTTATTATTTAGACATTATTAATAAACATATAGTAGGTTTGTTAAGTGGCTTTCCTCATAGAAGACTGGCTACTCCTTAAATTTGATATTTAAAATGGGGACATACTGTGGATTTTATTGTTTTTATGTAAGGCTGAATAAAATTGACTTATCCTAACCTACAAGCTAAAAAGCTAACTAGGATAAAAAAGACATATTTTAGGATTCAAAACATTATTTATAAATGGACAAACAGCATGAAATGATTAAAATTGTAATTGTATTAATTAAAAGCAGCATCAAATTGTGCATTTTAAAGTGTCATGAATGGCGTGAATAAAGAATCACAGATAGTAGGAACATAGACAGATTCTGACACAAGGAAAACCAGAATCCAAATGCATGAATTTTAATAATAATAATGATAATAATACAGAAACCAAGAAAACGGAACTATACTTAACTAACTTAACTACTATGTATTAGGGATGCACGATATTGGATTTTTGCCAATATGCCGATATTTTTCTACTAATTTTGGCAGATTGCCGAAGCCGATTCCGATATATTTCCTTTTGTTTGGAAACAACACCAAGTGTCTCCTGTGCAGAAATAAGCAAATTATTTTTAACTTTGGTTAGTTTTTAACAAGAACTTATTTGTTAGAATTAATTAAATAGAGTTATTATATAATGACAGTACAATGAAGATTTGAAAATAAATAAATTATATTCAATCACTGTATTTTTTCTTCAGAAAGATGCAGTTGTAACCTTACATTTTTTTTTAAGATTTATCATTTGTAAATGGTCTAAAGCAAAAGAGTTGTACAAATTCTTAAAATCTTTTAGAGCTCATAATTAGTTTTAAAATATCACATATTACACAATAATGAATTAATCAGTACATATAGAATTATTTAATTTGTGTGGTTGTTTTTTTATTTTTATTTTTTATGTAAACTATAGCTTCTGACCTTTAAATCAAAACATGCAAGAGTAGGGTTGTAACTCCGAAATCCTGGCTAAATTTCCCCATTGGCCTTTGACCATCATGGCCTCCTAATCATCCCCATACACTGATTGGCTTCATCACTCTGTCTCCTCTCCACCTATAAGCTGGTGTGTGTTGGGCGTTCTGGCGCACTATGGCTGCCGTCGCATCATCCAGGTGGATGCTGCACATTGGTGGTGGATGAGGAGATACCCCCTTTACTATGTAAAGCGCTTTGAGTGCCTAGAAAAGCTCTATATAAATGTAACAAATTATTATTATTATTACTCATGATTTTATGGCAACACAGAAACACAGTCTAAATATTATTTGTGTATTTTGCTTTCATTTTATTAGAAGTAGGCCAATAGCGCTCCATGAGGAATTAAATCTCATTACTGAGCGGGCATTAGGACCCGGGGGAGGCTGCCGCTGCTGCCGCTGCTGCCGCAGCACGTGTTATTACTGTTTACTTTACTACACACTGAACGCATCATTCTGTATGTGCATTCTCAGTTTAAATGCAGTGATCCAAAGCAGTGAATCTAATCACCATTTAAGCAAAACTTTGCTTCAAGAATGAACCACACTGCTGACGTGATCTAATCACTAGCACACCCTGAGCACATGTAAATTAACCTATTCCTCTTATCGGCAATACATATCGGCATATATTTTCATATCAGGCCGAAGCCGATATTTACATTAAAATGCAGTAACGGCTAATTCCGATATTGGTCCGATAATATCGTGCATCCCTACTATGTATGCATGCATTGTTTTATTGTTCTGTCTATTTATGGAGCTTTTCCACTGCTTGGTACGACTCGACTCGGGACGGTTCAGAACGGTACGGTTCGGCTTGGTTTGCATTTCCACTGCAGTTTAGTACCGCTTTAGAGTGGGCGGGATTATTCATATTTTGTTATAGTAGCACCGCCTCTACTGCCGTGACTCCTGAAAAACTCCTTCATTCTGCGTCACTCCATCACGCTCTCGCTGGATCTGCTCCTCAGCTATCAACGAGAGGACAGTCTGTACTTCCTCAACAGACAATGAAACAGCCATGCTTTTCGTTGTTTAAAAAGCTAATTAGAAACAGTTGCGTTCGATCCTTCGCTGGCTGTGCTGTTCAACAGTTTAATAAAGCAGCCAGTGACGATTCTCTCCGGCCAATCAGTGATCAGCAGAGTTTACATGTCACGTTTTGGTAACGGTATGGCTTGATTGGAACCTCGGATGAGGTGGTACTAAAGAAAAGTACCAGGTACCAGGTACTGTACCCAGTGGAACCCCTCCCCCCCCAAAAAAAAATTGAGCCATACTGAACCGTACCGTGCCTTTCCATGCAGTGGAAAAGCGGCATAAGTAAGTGTCTTGATAAGATTTCTTTAAAGACGTTATATAAAATACATTTTTTGTTCACTCTTTAGTTTGGGTTCAATTCCCGCTATGAAATGACTATTAACTAAAACATTTGTCACAATAAACTCCTAATTTGCATATATATATATATATATATATATATATAAGTAAGTTAGTTTAAGTATGGTGTAGGATTAAAGGATTTTAAATATGCTCATGCTGAATAAGGCATTCATATCTGCTTTATAAGTACTAATAAACGACCAGTATGCTAGTAATATGCATGCTAATAAGCAACTAGTTTATAGGGAGAACTGGTCCCTAAACAAATCTGTTACCAAACTATTATTTATTAATAGTATTATCATTATTTTTAAACATAAGATGAAGAGCAAACAAGATACAAGTCAACATTACAAAACAAATCTCTTGTTATGTATTCTGTGTTTTTGTGTGGATTTTTTCGTAATACCAAAGGCATTTCTAAACATTTATTCATTTTTCCAAGTGAGGTTTTGTCAGATTTATATCATTTAAATGTTGTTCCCAGCTTTGCACAGTTCATTTGAGGTCAGTCTCTCCAGAATGTTTTAAAGAGTTCTTACTGTGAGGAATCTTTGAATAATTAACTAACGGATCACTTAATGATTCTGCTCAGATAAGTTCTGCTCGGCGACACAGTTTGAGTGCAGGAATCATCGCTGTATTTCCAGCAGCTGGGTGTGTGATGGGACGGATGACTGTGGAGATGGAACAGATGAGGACAGCAGATGCAGTGAGTGCTGAGCCTTAAAAACAGCATGAAATAAGACATTTCAAAGTGTGACTGATGAATCGGAGAATAAGACCGCAGACATTTATCTGCATCATAAATAAGAGTGATCTTTTTCTCTGTGATGCTAAATGGTCTGTGTTTTGGACTCAGAGAATAAGACGTGCAGTGCGGACGCGTTTCACTGTCCCGACTCCTACAAGTGTGTCCCGCAGCGCTGGGTGTGTGACGGAGACAGAGACTGTCCGGACGGAGCCGACGAGAGCGTGAAGGCCGGCTGTGGTGAGTGATCACATGCATTATTGGCTTTGGTGCTAATACTTGTGTAAATCACTCACATTCGAGTGCATTGTTGTTTCTTTTTCTCTCAGTGTTCAATAACACATGTAAGGCGGGAGAGTTCATGTGCCAGAACAGACAGTGCATCCCCAAACACTTTGTGTGTGACCACGACAAAGACTGCAGCGACGGCTCAGACGAGTCTCTGGAGTGCGGTATGTTCCTGATTATTTCAAACCATGATGATTATCTCATAATTACCAAATAATGAGATGAATTATGGCTAAAGATTTGTAGGATGTCAATACTTGACTCTCACTTGAATTAAATCAAGGCTTTAGTCATACAAACAAAAGTAAGTACAAAAGAATTAGAATTGTTCAGAGTATTTGTATACAGTAATTGTTTCTCTAATTACACATTATTAAATGAGTTATCATTGTAAAATATTGCAAATTTACAATACAGTATATATTGCCTTCTATAAGGTATGTTCACACTAGACATTCATATGGAAATGAATGCAGGAGAACGAAAATATAGGCACATATGAATACATTTGGTTTCATCACGTATTAAAAAGAAGCCCTAGACTGTGACATTATATATTCCTGGTTATCTAAACTAAAACTAAAACCGTTAAAAACAAAAACTAACTAAATAAATAAATACAATTGTTTTAAATAAAATAAACATGAACTGAAAACCGATAAAATATTTTATTTCAGCCTGTTGCCAAAGCAGCATTTCTCTATTTATTTAAAGGTGCAGTAAGCTATTTTTGCCATACAATGTTGATAGTTGAACACACCAAAACAAACACGCTCGTACCCCGACAGAACCTCGCCCTATTTTAATATCTCCGCCCCACACAACCCTGGCATAGCGACGAAGTGAAGATGACACACAAGTATATTCAAACAAAAGCCAACACAGATAAGTTGTGTGAAACAAAGCAAAACCAATGTTACTCCCCTATCAAGAAAAACAACGCAACCTCAGGCGTCCGATTCGAGCCGTTCGCTCCTTGAGTTCTGGCCAAATGACCCAGCATAGCATGATTTGATTCCAGATTACAACACAAGTCATAATTGTGCAGAGGATAGTATATATAGTATATCAATGATATTAAAATAACACTGCCATGTCTAAAGTTATTTTGCAGTGTAACCACAATATTGTTGAAAATAAACTGAAAGAAGCAAGGCATAATCCATGACTAGCTGTGCACTGAATGGTTTTAATGCATACCTGCTAATCAAGGCATGCAAGGTATAAGAGAAAATGAAACATCAGGGGAGCTATTTTACTATTTTGGTACCTATAACTACATAAGTGCATGTTTTTAATAAATTTGACCACTGTATTATTTGTGATCATGGGTCTGTATTTGTCTTTGCAGAGTATCCTGCATGCAAGGCCAATGAGTTCCGCTGTGATAACGGCCGCTGTCTGATCCAGAAATCCTGGGAGTGTGACGGAGAGTTCGACTGTCACGATCACTCAGACGAAGCTCCCAAAAATCCTCACTGCAACGGGCCTGGTATAAACTAAATGCTAATCCGGCAAGATATCTCTGGCCCCGTTCCAAATGACAAAGCTCACCGTCTGTTCGACAGTCTATGTGGCTTCATGCTACTAAAGTGTGAAGGAGGACTGAAAGAGCATTTGGGATGGGGCTAAACTAGTGCTGAGTCACAGAACAATGCAGACAAACTAATGAAATATAGTAAATCAGACTGAGTATCTCTGAAAAGGCTTTGGTCACAGTAGAAACCTGCAGGGCCGGTCGAATCTGTGCATGCATTTAACAGTTCTCTCTCTTTTTCTTTCAAGCAGAAAATAAATGTAATGACACGGCGTATGCGTGTGGGAACGGTAAATGCATAAATGAGACACTACTGTGCAATCACAATGATGACTGTGGCGACGGTACGGATGAGCTGAACTGCTTCATTAATGAATGCCTGAACAGTAAACTGAGCGGCTGCTCTCAGCTGTGTGAGGACCTGAAGATCGGGTTCAAGGTAAAGATTTGGAGATCATGTTAATGTGGACAGCATACTTTTATTTGATTTATTTAATTGTTCTTTACTTTCACAATTCATCATTTAGTAAATTTGACCATTGCACTACCAAAATATTTTCTCTTCATTAGTATTTTTGTTTATTTAACTCTTTCCACCCACCTGCATTTTTAAAAAAAAAAAAAAAAACTCTAGCAATTTTGGTCATTTTCAAAAAACTTTCTGAACATTTTCTGAAAAGTTTCTGCTTCTTCTTTGCCGTGTTTTGATCCTGAGATTCAGTACTCTTTCAGAAGATGTGTAATAGCACATCCTACCACATAACAGTGAAAACACAGAAAGATGGAAAATTCCGCCAATGGCAGGGAGAGAGTTAAACATCCCTAATACAACATAAATTTAGCATTTTTATTTTTGCTTTGCTTTTTTGTTTTGCCTTGAGGGATATAAAATATGGTAATGCACAATGTGTGCTTTATAAGTACTAATAAACAGCCAATATGTTAATAATAGTCATGCTAATAAACTAATAGTGAGAATTGGTCCCTATACTAAAGTGTTACCAAAGTTTGGGTATGAGACAAGGGTAAAACAATGAAGTCTACAAAATAAAAAGCATTTATAAAGAAAATAAATGTACCAATCAGCAAAAAGAGTGTCTGAAGCTAAAGAAGCATGCTTTTCTTTGATGGTTCCTTCATATAAATGCAATCAAACGACTGCGATCATAAAATGAACAGGTATCCCTCACACTGGCACAATCCGATGCTTACGTTTCTTGTGTGTTCCTTTCTCCAGTGCAGATGCCACCCTGGCTTTAGACTGAAGGATGATGGGAAGACGTGTGTAGATGTGGACGAGTGCTCCACCACATATCCCTGCACACAGCACTGCATCAACACACATGGCAGCTTCCACTGTGTGTGTGTGGACGGCTTCCAGCTCAGCCCCTCCGACCCCACCATCTGCAAGTCCACCTCCGGTACGAGTCCGACGGCCAATCTGTCCATTACTGTTACAGATGTGTGCATTGTAGGACGGTCAAACTAGATACTTGGCTTGACGGTCGCTTGTACGATAAGTACACTTTCCAAAGGAATTCAGCACTGGATTTGCCATTTGCAATGTAGATAAATCATCATAAAAGAAGCATTCAGATTTGAGATACAGATAGTTCACTTTTTAAATAAGTGTCCTTTTCTGTTGTTTCTTTCTTACGGTCATTGGTCTTTATTTCCTCTTACTTCATTGTATAGACGAGGAGCCGTTCCTCATCTTTGCTAACCGGTATTACCTGAGAAAGCTCAACTTGGACGGCTCAAACTACACACTTATAAAGCAGGTATGATTTGACACTAGTTTTTCAAACTCTGTGCCAGAAACATTTCGTTCCAGTGGTTTGCCTGCTTCCTCATGAATGCTCTTCATTCCCAGGGTCTGAACAATGCTGTTGCGTTGGACTTCGACTACAGGCAGCAGATGATCTATTGGACAGATGTGACGACTCAAGGCAGTATGATTCGACGCATGCACATCAACGGCAGCGACGTTCAGGTGATTTGCAAGCAACTGCTTTGTGTTTTGAATATTAAAGGTGTAGTTGACCCAAAAATGAACTTTAGTTGAAAATGTACTCCCCCTCAAGCCATCCAAGATGTACTGTAGATTAGTTTGTTTCTTCATGGGATCGGAGTTGGTGAAATGTAGCATTACATCAGTGTCTCACCAATGGATGCTCTACAGTGAATGGGTGCCATCAGAATGACAGTCCAAAGAGTTGATAAAAACATCACAAGTAATCCACACCACTCCAGTCCATCGGTGAACATCTTGTGAAGCCAAAATCTGTGTTTGCAAGAAAGTCCTCTATCCATAATATTGCTTTCTCCAGTGGAAAAGTAATCTCGCCTGAATCAGGGAGAAATCTGCACAGATCAAGCACTGTTTACAAGTTTTCAATGTTTTCGAAGACAACAGGAGATAGACTTTTTCACTAGAGGAAGTGTTATTATGCATTATTGAGTCGTATTTTGGGAAAGTTAAAATCAAAAGTTAAAAAGCCAAGTAATGGTATTGTTTCTTACAAGCACGCAGATTTTTAATACCCAAGATGTTAACTGATGGACTTCATGTGGAGTCATGTAGATGGTTATGATGTTTTTATCAGCTGTTTGGAGTCTCATTCTCATTTAAAAACTGAATCTTTTCTGAAGCTGGGCATTGGTTTGACTCTGCTGCAGGTTCTCCATCGCACGTCTCTCAGCAACCCTGATGGTGTGGCTGTTGATTGGGTCGGGGGTAACCTATATTGGTGTGATAAGGGGCGGGACACTATTGAGGTGTCGAAGCTGAACGGAGCATACAGGACGGTCCTGTTCAACACGGGACTAAGGGAACCCAGAGCCATAGCTGTGGACGTCCGCAATGGGTAAACATTAAAAATGCCTTAATTATTATAATTTTTTCATTATTTTGGTTCCATCTTCCTGTTTCTGCCAATAAGGATCATGAAGTTTAAGTGTCTGCCTTTGTCAGGTACCTGTACTGGTCTGACTGGGGTGATAATCCTCATATCGGCCGCATTGGGATGGACGGCACCAACAGAAGTGTGATCATACAGGACAAGATAACCTGGCCCAACGGTCTCACTCTGGACTTCATCAATGATCGCATCTACTGGGCAGACGCCCGAGAGGACTACATCGAGTTTGCCAGCTTAGACGGATCCAACAGACATATAGGTGAAGAACAAAACACAAATCTAAGCTATTCTGTGAAGGAGTCACAGGTTTCAGAGCTGGATTTATTTCATATTAACCGTAGTTAAGAGGATAGTATGAAATAACTTACACTTTAGCAAATTAACCCATTTTAGCATATCTTCAATATGACTAGTCAAGTCACCTTTAGCGCTTTAAACAATACAGATTGTGTCAAAGGAACTTTACAATATAAAAATAGGAAAATAGTGTGTCAATAATGTAGTTGAAAGATAAGCAAAGTAAGCATTTCATGACTAATCAACCAGGCCATACATATTAGATAATATCTAACCGTTACACAATCATAAAATACAAATATATACTAATCATTTTTAAGAAGTCTCTGATGCTTACTAAGACTTTTTTAATGTAATTTATTCCTGTGATCAAAGTTGAATTTTCAGCATCATTCTAATATGCTGATTTACAGCTCTGTACTCTGATTATTAGCAATATTGAAAACATTTGTGATGCTTCATATTTTTTTGCAAACTGTTTTATGAATTGAATGTTCAAAAGAACATAATTTGTTTGAAATATAAATGGTTTGTAACATTATAAATGTTTTTTTCTGATTTTAATGCATCATGGCTAAATAAGAATATTAAATCTTACTTACCCCAAACTTTTGTAGAGTAGTATATCAAATAATATATTATGTAATAATTTAAAAAGGTCTGAATTAAAATATGAATTATAAAATTCCTACAATAATAATAATTTGTTACATTTATATACACTGTATATAAATGTAAAGACACTCAAAGTGCTTTACATAGTAAAGGGGGTATCTCCTCATCCACCACCAATGTGCAGCATCCACCTGGATGATGCGATGGCAGCCATATTGTGCCAGAACGCCCAACACACACCAGCTTATAGGTGGAGAGGAGACAGAGTGATGAAGCCACTCAGTGTATGGGGATGATTAGGAGGCCATGATGGTCAAAGGCCAATGGAAAACATTGGCCAGGATGCTGGGGTTACACCCCTACTCTTTTTCGAAGGACATCCTGGGATTTTTAATGACCACAGAGAGTCAGGACCTTGGTTTAAGGTCTCATCCGAAGGATGGACAAAGTGCTTCAGTGAACTTTTGTGTTTCTAAGGTTTTATGTTGGATTATGCAAGGTCGCTGTGTGATATTTGTGTAGTAAATTATCCCTGTGTTTGTGCTGCAGTTTTGACTCAGGACATCCCACACATATTTGCCATGACTATTTTTGAGGAGTACATCTACTGGAGCGACTGGGAGACCAAGTCTATCAACAGAGCTCATAAAACACTGGGCACCAACAAGACCATGCTGATCAGCACCTTACACAGACCCATGGACATCCACATCTACCACCCCAGCAGACAACCAGAGGGTCAGGACACGCTTTTACACACCGCTGCCAAAGACACTCTTCACTGATTGAAGCCAGCTTAGATGACCTTGTTTTATGCCTTGTTGTTATCTCTCTTGAAATGGTGGGAGGTATATGTTTAATGTAGCACTCTTTTGTCTCCCACTGTAGTCACAAATCATCCGTGCCAGACAGACAATGGCGGCTGCAGTAACTTGTGTCTGCTCTCTCCGGGCGGAGGTTATAAATGTGCCTGTCCCACGAACTTCTACCTGGCCGCTGATGGTAAACAGTGCATGTCCAACTGCACCGCCAGCCAGGTGAGCACATCATACTTGACCCAGATCATGACTTTAAACTTCACAATGACACGTACCATTTCTCATTTGAAATATGTTCCTCCAAATCTCCCATCAGTTTGTCTGCAAGAACGACAAGTGTATCCCGTTCTGGTGGAAGTGTGACACAGAGGACGACTGTGGCGACCGATCCGACGAGCCTGCCAACTGCCGTGAGTGATGTGGATTGTTGGATACACATTTTCTCCCTGTAGCATAACAAATAGATGTGTAATAAAAGCACATTTGTGCATATGTCTTTCAACAGCTGAGTTTAAATGCAGACCAGGTCAGTTCCAGTGTGATACTGGTATCTGTACAAACCCAGCGTACATCTGTGACGGAGACAACGACTGTCAGGATAACTCTGACGAGGCCAACTGCGGTATGTTTCATCACCCCACACCACCTTTTTTTTTCATCTGCGCAAAATGTCAAAATAGATTTTTACTTAAGTACTACTGTACTTAAATACATTCAAATAGCTGTATTTTATCAGAATATTTTTTATTTTGGGAAACCTTTACTATATTCCAAAACAATAGGTTACTTGCGTAACCCCGGTTCTCTGATAGCATTAAGTGAGGTGTCTCACTATGGGATACGCCCCTTCCGTGTATTCCTCAGAAGCCCTATTACATTATGCCAGCCCCAATTGGCTGGCAGACATGATGTTGTGTCTGGGAGTGGCTTCCCCACCCCTCAGTATAAAGGGAGCGACACAACGTCACTACGACATTCAAAACTATTACACCTCTTCCTTGCTTAACACAGCAAGGAGCGTGATCTGGTGAGACACCTCAATTAATGCTATCAGAGAACCGGGGTTACGCAAGTAACCTATTGCTCTCTTTCAAGCATACGTTTCGGTGTCTCACTATGGGATATCCTTACTCCCGTATTGCCAGATAGCCTGCCTTGAAGTCTCCTGCCAACAACAATCACTACATCCGGGGCTGAACGAGTCATGACTCGTGACTCACATTCCTACGCTCTATATTGCATGTGCTGAAGTCTGAGCTGTAGCATCCAGTTTATAGAACCTTGCAAATGTATGTGGTGAGGACCAACTCGCTGCTTCGCAAATATCCTGTAATGTGACTCCTTTAAATAGAGCCCAGGTAGTTGACATTCTCTTTGTTGAGTGTGCACGTAGTTTGAGGGACACAAGACCTCAGGCTTAGTAATCGGCTTCCCCGTACGAGGGTTCATCCAAGATACAAACAGCTGATCACTCTCCCTGAACCCTCTAGTTCTTTCTGTATAAATGCGTAAATCACGCTCTGGGCACAATTCATTTAACATTTGCTGTTTAACATGATGCAAAAGTTGGTGGATAGAAGGCTCTTAACTCAAGAGGAATGATAGCCTTAACTATTTTGGGCATGAATGCAGGATTAGGTTTCAGAACTACCCCTGCATCCCCAGACATGAACTGCAAGCACGCTGAATGCACTGAGAACGCGTGAATCTCGCTTACGCACTTTGCCGAAGCTAAAGCTAACAGCAGTGCCGTCTTAAATGACAATATTGGATATTTTGATGTCAAAAATGACATGGAAAGAGCATCTAGCACCAATCCCAAATCCCATGAGGGTGGCTATGGTGACCTCGGAATAAGAAACAAAAAGACTAATATTAGCGTAGATGTCAATCTTCTTACGATGTAACAAGTACATCGTGTTTTATGGGAAGTGTTCCCGGTTCCGGTTGACCTAATTAATGCAGCCTAACAATCATTTAACGGATTTGAATATTAGAAGCGTATTAGTGTGTTAAGTGTACGCCAGGTTAAAGAGATGGGTCTTTAATCTAGATTTAAACTGACAGAGTGTGTCTGCCTCCCAAACTGTGTTAGGTAGATTGTTCTAGAGTTTGGGGGCTAAATAGAAAAAGGATCTGCCGCCGGCAGTTGATTTTGATAGTCCAGGTTTTATCAAATGGCCAGAGTTTTGAGATCGTAGCGGACGTGGAGAACTATAATGCGATAAGAGCTCGCTCAAGTACTGAGGAGCTAAGCCATTCAGGGCTTTATAAGTAATTAACAAGATTTTAAAATCTTTATGATGTTTAATAGGGAGCCAGTGCAGTGTTGACAGAACCGGACTAATGTGGTCATACTTCCTGGTTCTAGTAAGAACTCTAGCTGCTGCATTTTGGACCATCTGTAGTTTGTTTATTAAGCGTGCAGAACAACCACCTAATAAAGCATTACAATAATCTAACCTTGAGGTCCTAAACGCATGAATTAACATTTCTGCATTTGACATTGAGAGCATAGGTCTCAGTTTAGATATATTTTTAAGATGAAAAAAATGCAGTTTTACAAATGCTAGAAACGTGGCTGTCAAAGGAGAGATTGCTATCAAATAGCACACCTAGGTTCCTGACTAATGACGAAGAATCGAGAGAGCAGCCATCAAGTGTTAGACAGTGTTCTAGGTTATTACTTGTGTGGTTTTTAGGTCCGATAATTAACACTCTGTTTTTTCAGAATTTAGTAGTAAGAAATTATTCATCATCCAGTTTTTTATATCGACTATGCATTCCATAATTTTCTCAATTTGGTGTGTTTCACCGGGCCGTGAAGAAATATAGAGCTGAGTTCATTAACAGAAAGCAACCCCATGTTTCCTGAAATTTCCCAAGTAACATGTAAAGCTGAAAAGTAATAGCCCTGACTAGCCTGAGGTACTCCATACTGGGTGATATGATACCTCTTCACCACTTGCGGTCAGATAAGTATGATTTGAACCATCTAATGCACCACTAAGAGCGTACTTGAGAGCAGTTCACTGGATGTCCCAAGCGGGAATATAATTGTGAGGATGCTACTTTTCTATTTTCAGAAAAGGGAGATTCCACAGAACATTACGGGGTTTTGGGGAACTTCAAATAAATTAATAATAGCGAGGATCTATGACTCTGGAAGCCTTGTAGTTTAGATGGAATAGGGTCTAACATACATGTTGTTGGTTTAATTTAACAAGCTTATTCCTCTCCTATAGAAGAATGAGTGGAATTGTTCCTCAGGGAATTTATAGTGCACAATGAGTCATACTGATCAGGAGCTTTGATCTCTAATAGAATTTTGTAAGTAAAATAGTTCATTAAGGGGGGAAAATGTCAACACCAGTTGTGTGTTAATTTTGCTGTATTGAATAAATATTCAATATAATAAATAGACACGTTTTGTTATTACCTGACTCGAACCACGGGAACCCCTTGACAGAAAGGTTGGGTGTCCATCAAAGACTGCCTTCACTTCACTCTCCTCCGGGAGTGACAAAATGGGTCCAGCCCTGAGACGCTACCCAGCTCTCTCATGAACAGTCTACCTAAGGGAATAACTATCAGGGCTGAGACCATCAGTCCTATAGCCTGAGGCATGTGCGAAAGGAAACACTGTTCCCCCTCTGAAAATCGCTACAACAAGTTAATTTTCTTGCCCTGTCTTCTGACAGTCGCCTGAGCTGTTGCTGTGTGAGGTTTTTGGAGAAGCATAGTTGTTCTTCCTTCTTGCTCTGAGGCTCACCAGGCATCTATGTAAGTCAAGACGAATCTTCTCCCTGTTCCGGTACAGACTCCGCAAACCTGTTTCCTGTGGGGTGGAAACCGCTTGCATTCATGGCGCACTTTTTAGGAGTGTAGAATGAGTGAGCATTCTGTTTCTTCCTTAAGTTTGTTCATCGAGATCTAATATTGAAAGAGCTTCCTCTTTGCGATACCCTGCTGGGGTCGGGTGTGCGGGCTTCCTGAAAACTTTTAATTTTCCCCGTGTGAAGAAATGCGGGGGGGGGGGGGGGCATCTGCCAAATTGTATTGTCCTTAATACCCAGACGTATGAGGGCAGGTTCTGCAGTCTGTCGTGAACTGAGTTTGTTGTCTTCTTGGTGGGCATACAGAGTTGCAACCTCTGAGCCTCCCCGATGTGATGTTATACTGTGGTCTGTTTCCATGTTTAGCCCATCTTCTGAAAAAGTTTTGAGTTTTGAACATGAAAAGTGTTTGTTACTAGTGGGTGGGTGTACACCACTGCACCATCTCTCGTATCTCCCAACCAGGCTCTTTTCCCACAGAACATCAGTCGTCTGAACATCTGAGGATCGCTTGCGAGCTTGTGTGCTCCTTTCCCGGGGAAAACCATCAAACTCCCTTCTGCGACATGGGAGTGAGGATGAGGTTGAGAAGCACCGGTGTTGCATGGATAGTTCTTTAGGTCAGGCAGTCTGTTCCGGGACTGTCAGAGTTTCTGTCAGAGGAATTTGCCAAGTTAAGCCCAATGACGGAGGGGGTGCCTCTCTCATACAGAGTGAAAGCCTTATCATCCCTCTTCTTTTCCTCGACCATTGTGGCCATGGCCTTGCCCGCGGTTTGGCCATGGCCTTGCCCGCGGTTTGACTGCGCACCTCCGAAGACACAAAGAAAGATCTGATGAGCCAAATGGGACTGGCGTAATGTAATAGGGCTTCTGAGGAATATGTGGAAGGGGCGTACCCCATAGTGAGACACCGAAATGTATGCTTGAAAGAGAACATAATATCACACTTTTTACTCCACTGAATTTTATAAAAATATATTGTTCCTTGTTATTTTGAACTGAAGAAATCGAGGTGTGATGATGTTGTTGATTCGTGAACAAGCTGCTTCTTTTCACTGAACCTGTTGAATCATTTATTATATAACTGCAGCTGTTCTAACTATAGATAATGTTACAATAATGCAAATTAATACCCATGCACTATCCTCTTTGCTATAGCAGTTCATATAATTATGTAATGAGATATATAACTAGTATATTTGCTAATCATTCTTCCTAAAATATGAACACATTTTGCCCTGTGTGAAGTTTTTTGCAAATTTGCTTATGCAAATTGAAATGTAATGTTATAATAGGGTATGTTTTGGTAATAAAATAAAAATGTTGCAGCTTATTTGCAGATCAATATACATTTAATCTCTTCATCCACTAATCTTAGATACAGTGCTCAGCGTAAATGAGTACACCCCCTTTGAAAAGTAACATTTTAAACAATATCTCAATGAACACAAAAACATTTTCCAAAATGTTGACAAGACTAAGTTTTATATAACATCTGTTTAACTTATAACATGAAAGTAAGGTTAATAATATAACTTAGAGAACACAATTTTCAGTTTTACTCAAATTAGGGTGATGCAAAAATGAGTACACCCCACTGAAAGTCTCTGAAGCAAAGCTAAATTTTAGACAACAAATGTGTAATTTAACAAGAATTCAACCACAGGTGAGTCTAGTTATTCATTACACAGGTGACAGTTGACTATAAAAGGGTGTTACTTAAAGAAAACCCCTTCCCATTTCATGCTGTCAGCAATGGCACCACATGGAAGAGAAATGTCACAAGACCTGAGAAAGAAAATAGTTTCTTTACACAAGAAAGGTGAAGGCTACAAGAAGATCAGCAAAGCTTTACTTATCAGTCAGAATACTGTAGCAAAAGTGGTACAAACATTTAAAAAAGATGGAACTGCAACCATCTCACAGAGACGTCCAGGTCGTCCACGGAAGTTAACACCTCGTCAGGAGCGTCTTCTGATGAGAAGGGTTGAAGAAAATCGACATGCAAGTTCACTGCAGTTATCTAAAGAAGTAGAAAGCCAAACTGGGGTGACTATTTCCCGTGACACAATACGGCGTACACTGCAGAGGAATGGCATGCATGGGTGCCGTCCACGAAAGAAGCCTCTCCTAAAGCCCAGGCACAAAAAAGCCCGCCTAGAGTTTGCCAGGGCCCATGCTGACAAAGATGAAGACTACTGGGACTCTATACTCTGGAGTGATGAGACCAAGATAAATGTTTTTGGAACTGATGGCTTCAAAACTGTATGGCGTCGCAAAGGTGTGGAATACAAAGAAAAATGCATGGTGCCTACAGTGAAACATGGTGGTGGCAGTGTCCTTATGTGGGGCTGCATGAGTGCTGCTGGTGTCGGGGAGCTGCATTTCATTGATGGCATCATGAATTCACAAATGTACTGCTCTATACTGAAAGAGAAGATGCTACCATCACTCCGTGCACTTTTCCAACATGACAATGATCCTAAACACACATCTAAGGCCACTGTTGGATTTCTGAAGAAGAACAGGGTGAAAGTGATTCAGTGGCCAAGTATGTCTCCTGATCTGAACCCAATCGAACACCTATGGGGAATTCTGAAGAGACAAGTTGAGCATCACTCTCCATCCAGCATCCAATCTCTAAAAGAGGTCATTCTTGAAGAATGGAAAAAGATAGATCTGGCAAAATGTCGCCAACTTGTTCATTCCATGCCTAGAAGACTTGGTGCTGTCATTAAAAATCATGGAGGCCATACAAAGTACTAGATTTAGTAGTTTTTGTTGTGGGGTGTACTCATTTTTGCATCACCCTAATTTGAGTAAAACTGAAAAATGTGTAATCTAAGTTATATTATTAACCTTACTTTCATGTTATAAGTTAAACAGATGTTATATTAAACTTAGTCTTGTCAACATTTTGGAAATGGTTTTTGTGTTCATTGAGATATTGTTTAAAATTTTACTTTTCAAAGGGGGTGTACTCATTTACGCTGAGCACTGTAAGTAAAATTGCTAAATAAATAAACATTAACAACAGTACATTTTACTTTCTAAACTGTACCTTTAAAGATCAAGTACTTACTCACGTAAAATTGAAAATGAGTACTTGGAGTATACTTTTATTGGCATAATATTTTATGAGGGTACCTGCACTTAAACTAAAGTAATTGATACTTGTACTTTGTCTACCAGACTTTAATATAAGTCATTTTAAAATATCCAGAACAGTATTTCCAGACTATGCACAAATAGTGTCACCTTTGTTACTCCGCTAATGTGTTTGTGTGATTTGCAGATATTCATGTGTGTTTGCCCAGTCAGTTTAAATGCACCAATCCCAGTCGTTGTATTCCTGGAATATTCCGCTGTAACGGCCAAGACAACTGCGGGGAAGGAGAGGATGAGAAAGACTGCCGTGAGTTTCATTATAAGACAACAAGAAATACAAATAAGACAAAACAAGCCTTTTGTGTTTTAATAGCCATGCTGTGACTTTGATTTGAATGTGATCAGTTGTATAGCCACACACACACACACACACACACACACACACATGTTGGTTTTTATGGTTTACGGGGACTTTCCATAGGCGTAATGGTTTTTATACTGTACAAACCGTATGTGCTATTGCCCTACACCTACCCTACACCTAAACTTAGCCCTCACAGGAGACGGTGCATTTCTATTTTCCCTCAAAAAATCTCACTCTGTATGATTTATAAGCATTTTGAATTATGGGGACACTGAAAATGTCCTCATAAATCACCTTCTCCTTGTAATACCTATGTCATACCCATGTCATTATACAAATTTGTGTCCTCATAAACCACATAAACATGCACACACACACACACACACACACACACATACATACATCACAGACCTTCTATTATTGTCATCTGGAAGATGAACGTGTGGAGTGTTTGCTCATCTTAAAGTTCATTGGGGTCAGTAATAAATTGTATTATTTGTATTACTTTTTTATTCAGCAAGGATGCATTAAATGGGTCAAAAGTGACAATAAATACATTCATAATATATATGAAAATATTTATTTTCTGTAATGAGTTTCTGTAATAATAATCAGGTATGTTTGATTAGGGAGACAATGGGGCTCCAGGAATAGGATTGATTAAAAATGTTTCTTTGAACTACGGATTGCAAGGGCATGTGATTAGAATTTAAGAGCGGCTTTAATATAACTAGTGAAGCGAGTTAATAACTTGAAGAAGAAAAAAAAGATGAAGCCAACAGCAAATGCAAAACATCAAGACAATATCAGACAAATGACTAAGGAAACAAAGGGCTATGTATATATATATATATATATACACCAAGGGAATAACAAGGAGCTAATAATCAGTCATCTTTTGAACACTAATATGTATTTGCGCACAAGTATAACACTAAAATACATATCATGACCATTTTTTAGTTTAGTGTGTTTGGTTTAGGCTGTACATTTTTTACATTACATTATTATAAAAAAAAATTTTTTTTTGTATGAGTATATGTTTAAAGTATAACCTATTTTTTTGTGTGTAGCGGAGGTAACGTGTGCACCTAACCAGTTCCAGTGTACCATAACCAAGCGCTGCATCCCACGTGTGTGGGTGTGTGACCGTGATAATGACTGCGTTGATGGATCTGACGAACCCGCCAACTGCAGTAAGTGGAACTTTTATATAAAACATTATATATTTTTATATCAAAACTCACTGTGCATTATCCATTGCCAAGCTTATTAATAGATAGAAACTTGCATGTTATGTTCTCAAAATATCTTAATATCTGCTGATACTATTGTTTGAACACGACTACCAATTAGCACACATTGATATTATTAATTCAGTTCTTTCTTATATCTCCTTCTGTAGCTCAGATGACATGTGGTGAGGATGAGTTCCGCTGTAAAGACTCCGGACGCTGTATCCCAGCTCGCTGGAAATGTGACGGAGAGGATGACTGTGGCGATTCTTCAGATGAACCCAAAGAAGAGTGTGGTGCGCTCATATACAAGACTATCAAATGAAATATATTAGATTAGTTTCATTATGTACTTATGTGTTATGTATTATTCACAATGTAATTCGAATTCAATTAGTTCATCAAGAATGTCTCAGTTTACATCTGTAACCAGAGAAAACGAGACGCTGTGGAAAAGCCTCTATGCGATTGCGTCTTGAAGCACATGTGAAATCAGTCCAATGGTTTAGCGAGACATCACGGGTGGGTGATGTAGAAACCAGGAAGCTTAAAAGCACATCCAGAACAAACAGCATGAGCTTCTGATAGGTCAAAGCATGTTGCTCACAGGGATGCTGGGAGTATGAGCAGGGAGACGAAGCGTCTCATTCCCTCTCAGGGAACCATGTGTATAGACATAACCGGAGACGAAATTGAGATGAAACGAAACGCTGTGGGAAAGACAATACCTGCTTCACCATACTGACGAATACCTGTCTAGCATGAATCATGGTGAGCAAAGCTAAGAGAGGAGAATTTAAAAGCTTGGTCGAGATCCCAGGTCTAAATAATAGAACCTGATGAATGCGAGTGAGGATGAACAGCACGTCACATCTTTAGACTTTAGAAGCCACCATACTTTGAGTTGAGTGCACCAAAGGTCTCTAACGGGTTTCTTCCCAATGACTGACCACACAAAGGGGCCTGGTGAGCAGCTTTGGCCACCACGTACACCTTTAAGGTGGAGGGAAATAACCTTGTGGAGAATCACTCCTGTACAATCTCCAGCTGTAATCTGTAGTAAAGTGTCCGGGTTTCTGCATTAACCGCCCGTGACGTCTCGCCGCTCCATTGGACTGATTTCACACATGCTTCAAGAGGCAGAGACGCTCCCTCAGTGTTTGATGCAGCACGAGTTCCTTTGAAAAGGAAATTAAAATAATCATTTACTCACCCTCACATCATTCCAAACCCATAATACTTTGGTTAATCTTTGATTAAGACATTTTTAACTTAGAAGTTAGAACTTAGAGGATCTTAACTATTATAAAGGGTTTGTAAAACAAACAAATTCATATGAATCGAATGGATTAATCCTTGTGAAGAGATATAATCGCTTTAAAGTGTAAATTAAATCTGTTCATTGTATATTCACATCTAAACAATGATCAACACACATACAGAGAGCTCAGACACGCACGTGTGATGCACAAGTGCCAGTGAGGTTTGTTCTAGCGTATGATGCACACACGCTTCTGACGCTGGGCCACAAAACCAGTCATAAGGTTCAATTTTTCAAAGTTGATAGTTTTACATAATCTGAAAGCTGAATAAATAATATTCACATTGATGTATGGTTTGTTAGGATAGGACAATATTTGACCGAGATACAACTATTCGAAAATCTGGAATCTGAGGGTGCAAAACAATCTAAATATTGAGAAAATCACCTTTAAAAATGTCCAAATGAAGTTCTTATTATAAAGAAAAAGTAAAATTATGACAGATTTCAGATTTTCGGTTTAACTATCCCTTAACTTATAAAATATTAAAGTTTGTATAATTGAGTTATTGAAGAATCAAACAGCATTAATGTTGTGGCTATATATGCAGATGAGAGGACGTGTGAGCCGTATCAGTTCCGCTGTAAAAACAACCGCTGTGTTCCCGGCCGCTGGCAGTGTGACTATGACAACGACTGCGGGGACAACTCGGACGAGGATAAGTGTGGTAGGTTTCTGCATCTGATCGCTGATACTCCATGGGTCCGGGTGAACATCCAGCACACACACATCCAGAGACATGCTTCACCTTACATCAGCGATGGCGTTCTGAAGGAAAGCCCTGCGGTTAGGCTCTCAGACGAGTGGCAGTCGGCGATACAAAATGAACCGGAAAGCCTGATCATTGTCATTCTCATTTATTTGTTCATGAGCACATTTTAATGAAGGAGAGAACTGTTTTTCTTTTGTGCATGTTTTTGTTTGGTCCAGTCATTTACGTGTCTGCATCTTGTTTATTCTTCATCTCACACTGCCACATTGATGTGGGTCAGAGGTAGGTTTCCACTTCAGTCCTGAACATCTCCTTCAGTGGCTGCTCGCTGGTGACACCGGGAGGCTTGGATGCTCTTCTCTGTTTCACTATGCATGAAAAACTGAAGACAGCAATTTACAGTACATGTAAATGGTTAAAGAAGATATAATCATGATAATCAATGATTAATAACGAGCCTTTTCCAGTCTTCAGCAGCTAGCCACTGTTAAGCCTTTTCCTGCCATTTTTGAGCAGTTATGGTTTGGATATGATTTTTTTGCCTGCTGCTCCCAAACACCCAAACCTCCATCTGTCCTTGTGCCTGTGGTTTAAGATGTATGCCCTTAACAATCATATTACCTAAAAACCCTGCTTCTACAGCTGAAGTGATCTAATGAGACCCTTCTGAGTGAATGTCAAGAATTGTACATGTGTACATGCCTTTTTTTTTAGAAAATTCATATTGGTTTTAGGACCATTCAGATTTTTTGCACAATGTCATTATTTTTAATGACAACAAAGCACATTTTCCTCCTAAACGTCTCATTGTAATTTTGCCAGACTTTTAACTTTTGAGTTTGTTTGTAGCTCTTCCCATTATCAGTAGTGGTTCTTATTACTGAGCATAAATGATAGACAATGCAGCAAACTGTTATCAGAATGATTTCTGAAGATCATGTGACACTGGAGTAATGATGCTGAAAATACAGCTGTGCATCACAGAAATAAATTACATTTTAAAATATATTACGGTAGAAAAATTATTTTAAATTGTAATATTTTTGCAATATTACTGTTGAGCTTCTTGCTGTATTTTTAATTAATGAATGCAGCTTTGGGGAGAATAAAATACTTATTTTAAAACTTTGACCCCAAACTGTTGAACAGTGTATAAATACTCAGCAAATCAATAGCGCATTTTTTTTTAATTACTGTAATGAGAATAAGCATTGTTTTTGTACAACGAATGAGAAGTGGGATGAGAACGTATGGAAGCGCGTTTCCGCCACTGAATAAAAAATTCAAAAGGTCATTGTAACATTTTATCTCACAATTGTGACTTTTTTTTCCTCATAATTGTGTGATATAAACTCGCAATTGTGAGACATTAAATCGCAATTCTGTGAAAAATGTCAGAATTGTGAGATAAAAAGTCACAATAACCTTTTTTATTCTCTATATAGGGGCGGAAATGAGTTTCCATAGAAAACGGCCTTTATTGTCATTAAAAAAAGTCAAAAACAGTTTTTGTTTCATGCAAACTTTCTTTCTTTAGACTATGTAGTGAAATGTGACCTGCATTTGTTTTGACTGCTTTGTAAGATTGACCCTACTGTATTCTAAAATATGACAAGATATTGTTGACACCTAACAGAGGTGTGTTTCGTGTCTGTGTCAGTGCCCAGGCAGTGCTCTGAGAGCGAGTTTTCCTGCACCAGCGGCCGCTGTATTGCTGGCAGATGGAAGTGTGATGGAGATCATGACTGTGCTGACGGGTCTGATGAGGCAAGTCACAAAACCACTGCAGCTAAACACACACTCAGAGATGCAAACTCTCACCTTTTGGTGAAAACTCACCTTTTTGAGATCAAAGTAGGTCACCTATGAGATTTGTGTAGATCTAATGAGAATTTTTTTTTGGTGGTGGTGTGTGTGGGGCGGGGGGGTTCTTTTTACAGTACAATTAGTACCAATTCACATCTGTACCCACTTGTAGTCAACCACTTTTAAACTCTCCTGTGTGTTTCTATATGCACACTCTGGTTTATTTATGTGTTTTTTCAGCGTTGAGTATTGTAGCCAATCACAGGTATCTCTGTTGAAAGCAATGACCAGTCAGATGTGTTTTCTGTAGGTAATCAGAAGAATCCCCTCAGAAATATTTTTGTTTTCCTAAGTTTACAGAGTTCTAAATGCTTGCAGATCTACCTAATATAATCAGAGAAAGAAAAAACGCATACACACAATATAGATAAGAGAATCATTGTGTAGTTAGACATTGATTTATCAAGAGTTTTCATATAAGCTCGGTCAGTTGCACTATAAGAGGAGCCTTTGCTCTGTTTCTCTAGAATCTCTACATAATCCATTGACAATTTGAAGAAAAGTTATGTTTGTCTAAGAGGACCGAACATTCACGTATACTATTTCAAGAGTGACAAATGCGAGTGTAAAAGATAACATGAGTGAATCCGCTTAATTTTTCCACCAACACTGCTATGATTGTCATTTTCTTTGTCTTTGTCTCGTTTTTCACCCATGATGAGTTTGCATACCTGCACACTTCAGCAGAATTTTCCTCAATGATGATCCTCCTGAACAGCAAATACTCACTGCAGGATGTACCGTGTGTGTATTTTGCAGAACGGCTGTGATGTGAAGTGTGATAATGACCAGTTTCAGTGTAAGAACGGTCACTGTATCCCATTCCGCTGGAGGTGTGATGCCGATGCCGACTGCATGGATGGCAGCGATGAGGGGAACTGCGACACTGGAGGTTAAAATTGCACAAAAACACACTAAATACAGAATTACCTTCAACGAAACTGTAATTTGTTACAGGAATATTTCACCCAAAAATTCAAATTGCTAAAAATGTACTTAGCCTCAAGCCACACGATATGTAGTTGTGTTCATTTCTTCATCTTATTTGAGAAACACATTACATCACTTGCTCACCAGTGGATCTTCTGCAGTGAATGGGTGCCGTCAGAATGCGACAAGCTGCATGTTTGTAAGAAACAAATCCATCTTTAAGGAATTTAGTAAGAAAATACGAGGCCTTAATTCATTATAACACTTTCTCCAGTGAAAAACTCCATCACTTGTTGTCCTTCAGATTCACTAATACAGAGGTCCCCAACCACCGGGTCGTGACCCACTACCGGGACGTGGAAGAATTCCTACCGGGTCGCGAGAACGTTCTGGGAAAAATGTGGATAGATATCACGCTCTGTTATTTATTGCGCATAAATTATTGTTCTAATTATTCTGTATTTTCGTTGTATGCGATTGATATGGAGAAGCATTTTGATGATTTTATGTAAAATCTTTTATCTGTCATATATGCTATAAGGGCTTAAACGGATCGCAGTTGATCTGTGATATATGTTCAAACTGTTTTAAACCACAAAAAGAAGGAACGAAACAAAACTCAGTTTGTTACTTGCGCGCTGTACTCGCACACACCCAAAGCGTGCACAAGCAAATATACGTGTTTCAGACAGCAAGGCATAATGTTTGATTCCTCTTTCATGTATCCCTGGCCTGCGTTTAGGTTCAAGGTTCAAGGTTCTTTATTATTCGTCACGTACACAATCATACAGGGTATAATCAGTAGTGAAATGTAAGTCAGGACAGGTCCGCTCAATAGACAGTGCAAAAAAAAATAATTACAAAACAATGAAACATAACACAAGAGAATATATAAAAATAGGTGAGAATAAAAATGAAAATAGGAACAAATAATAGAATAGAATAAGAGGTAAAATGTGCAATACTGTATACTGTGGATTAATAAATATTAATATAAACACGGATGTGCAAGAGGAATGTGCAAATAGGTTGTACCGGGTATGTACACATAGCAGCAATGCAGATGATGGAGAATAATGGATGTTTTTACAGTTTATTAAATTGAGTCCTGTAGATGTTATGTAGATGTCATGAGACTGAGTTTAGAAGCATGATGGCCTGAGGGAAGAAGCTCCTCCTCAGTCTCTCAGTTTTTGCCATCATGCTCCTGAATCGCTTTCCAGATGGCAGTGAAGTGAAAAAATGGTTACCAGGGTGATTCGAGTCCTTGATGATTTTAGCAGCTCTGCTTTTGCAGCGTTTTAGGTAGATGTCCTGCAGAGAGGGGAGAGCAGACCCTGAGATGCGTTCAGCCAAGCGCACGACTCTCTGTAGAGCTTTGCAGTCCTGGTTCGAGGAATTACCATACCACACTGAGATGCACTTTCTATGGCCCCTGAATAGAAAGTTTTCAGGATAGCTGGTGAGACCCTGAATTTCCTCAGCTGTCGCAGATGGTACAGTCTTTGCCTGGCTTTCTTAACCTGAGTCTGAATGTGTGTAGTTCATGTCAGGTCCTCGGAGATGTTTACACTGAGGTACTTGAAGCTGCACACCCTCTCCACACGGGTCCCACTGATCATAAGAGGACTGTAGGGCCGCTGCTGTCTCTTCCTGAAGTCTACAATCAGCTCTTTAGTTTTGCTCACTTTCAGAGAGAGACAGTTGTCCTGGCACCATGATGTAAGTCTCTCTACCTCACCCAAGTATGCGGTCTCATCATTGTTGGAAATGAGGCCCAGAGCCACAGTATCATCAGCAAATTTAATAATAGAAGTGGAGCTGTGAGAGGACACACAGTCGTGGGTGTATAGAGAGTAGAGCAGGGGACTCAGGACACAGCCCTGTGGGGCTCCTACGTTCTGGGTGGTGGAGTTGGAGGTGAACTGGCCGACTTTCACCACTTGAGGTCTGCCGGTGAGGAAGTCTTGAATCCAGTCACAGAGTGAAGTGTTTAGGCCGAGGTCTGAGAGTTTGACAGCTAGCTTGGTGGGGACTATAGTGTTGAAAGCTGAGCTATAGTCAATGAATAGCAGCCTGACATAGTTGCCATTTTTGCTGTCAATGTGAGTGAGGGAGGAGTGCAGTACCTGGGAGATGGCATCATCAGTAGACCTATTTGGCCGATAGGCAAACTGAAGAGGGTCCAAAGTAGCAGGGATGGAGGAGCAAATGTGTTTCTTTAAAAGTCTCTCAAAAACCTTCATGACTGTCGATGTGAAGATACATATTCATGGGGGCTTGAGATTGCGTCGCAATACTGGAAATATTTCTGTTTTAAACCATGAAGGCGAGCCAATGGATATCACACAAGCAATGTGCAAACTTTGCACAATAGTTATGCTGGTGATTGTCTTAACTTCATTCACTATACAGAAAGTGAAAGTAAAAAAAAAATCTGACAAAGTTTTCTAACGCTACATTAACTTCTCTCAGAGACGACAAGAGACAAATCTACTTCAACATGTGCTAATAGCAGTTCAAATGAATAGACCTGTTTTAAAAACGCCATCCACTACAACAGTCTAGTGGTTATTGTGCCACAGTGTGCCACAGCCCCACCTCAAAAAAAAATCACCAGCCACCACTGGGTCTGACTGGGAGTGAAGCATGCAGAGTCGGCTCTCGAGGGAGCCGACTGCCCGCATTATAAGTGGCATCCACTGCGTATGCTTCGCTCCCGGGGGGAAAACTCTCTTTGAGGAGGGAGTTTTCACCAGCGTCCTCGCAACACCCTCCACGCTGCCGCTGAGGCGGAGCAGTGGCTGTGCTCACAGTTGGATCAGATGGAGGGAATTAAGACGGGCGATCCCCGATCTTCTTCCTTTCTCATCAGATCCAGCGCCCGCTTTCTGAGATCCGAAGCCCGCCCCGCGGTTCTTCCCCCCAGAGAAAGGGCTCGACGCTCCGTCTGTCCTTTTCCGAGGAGGGGGACAGGGAGGATGTCGGTGAATAAAAACAAATAAAGCTATAGAGAGAAACCTATCTGGGGAGCGGAGCTAAAAATAAGAGAAGCGCACACGTACAGCTCTCTTGAGAAAAAAAGGAGGTGTTGATAAACGTGTGTTCCCCGCTGCAATGCATTGTGCTCCCGCCGGGCACGCTCCGAGGAGTGTGTCCGTGCCTATGATCTCGCGGTCCCGCTACTGCTAAGGCACTGCGGCGATTGAGATCACGGGGATCGCACATAGATCTGGCGGATGGGTTGGAGACGGGTTCGCCCTATTTCCACCTGCATTCCCCAGGTCTAGCGCTCTCTTGGGGCGGAAGCCTGCGCTGCAGTTTTCCCCCTTGAGTGAGAGTGCGCTAATCTGCAGCAGTTTCTCTCCTAGAAGATTTATATTGTTTTGTTCCGAGTGGCTCGTGTGTTGCCGAGGCAAACCGCGCATTATGGTCATTCTCGGTTCATTTTATGAATTTTTCACTTCAGACCGTGTTTACTTGTCTGGGTGTTTGACTGCATTTAATTTTGAAAAATTAATTATGCATTTTATCTGACTATGAAAAGTTAGATATATATTTATATATATATATATTGTGAGAAGGATATACAATTATATATTATATATGGTATACAGGAGCTTCTTGGGATACTTCTCGAGTGAGAGCACAATGTTTACCTCTCTTCCTCCGAGGAGGTTGAGGTGGTCAGCTGGGGTTGCTGGGGGAGCAGCTCCAATCGTGTTCCAGCTCCTCATTCAGGAATGTCACTTCTCGTACTCCCCAAAGGAGTCGGAGACAGAGTGGCGCTCCCGGGCCAAAGACAGATCTGCGGATCATCATTTTCAAAAAGAAAAAGTAAATGGTCTTCGGCTAGAATATCCTGATGCCAATGGCCCAGGGCTCTTGAGGGCCGGCCCCTCTGGTGAAGAGCGGTGTACACCGCATCACACGGTGCCCATCTCTCCTCAGTGCCCTCAGGAGATCAGTCTACTAACCCTGCCAGTGTTCCAGGGCGCAGCTGTCTCCAGCGAGCGCTTCTCTCAGTCTCTTCCGCCCAGAAATCTAGCGGAGCTGGGAGGCTCGCCACCCCTTCGGGGGTCTTTAGAGCAGCTAGATCGGCCGTCTCCTGCCGGTCCCCCGCTTCAGGGCACCGAGCTAGCCGCTCTAAGTATACCAGAGGCCAGTCTCGAGAGACTGGTTCCCTTAGTAGGTCACCTGGCGGTGTGGGAGCCCCTGCCAAGCGTGTCTCATTGGGTCCTGCCTGAGCAGACTCTGGTTCTTTAGTCTTCCTAAAAGATGACGTGGGTCTGAGGACCGTCGTTTCCAATAGGAGGCTTCTGAGGCAGTCCTGTTGCCATGGCCCAGGACTTATGAGGGCAGGCCCCTCTGGGGAAGAGCGGAGTACACCGCATTACACGGTGCCCGTCTCTCCTCAATGCCCTCAGGATATCAGCCTGCTGACCCTGCCAGTGTTCCAGGGCGCAGCGGTCTCCGGCGAGCACTTCTCTCAGTCTCTTCCGCCCGGAAACGTAGCGGAGCTGAGAGGCTCGCCACCCCCTTTTGGGGGTCTCTAGAGCAGCTAGAGCGGCCGTCCCCTGCCGGTCCTCCGCTTCAGGGCACCGAGCTAGCCGCTCTAAGTACACCAGAGGCCAGTCTTGAGAGACTGGTTCCCTTAGTAGACTATTCGGCAGCGTGGAAACTACTGCCAAATGTGTCTCGATGGGTCATGCACACTGTAGAACAAGGCTATCGTGGCGCTCTGCCGCCGCCTTTCAACAGGGGTCACTCCCATGCTGGTGGGTCCCGAGCAGGCTCTGGTAATGGAACAAGAAGTGAGCACTCTCCTGAGGAAGGAGGCCATCGAGGTGGTCCCTCCTCTGGACAAAGAGTCCGGGTTCTACAGCCGTACTTCATTGTTCCTGGGAAAGGGGTTGCGTCCTTTTTAGATCTAAGCTAACTGAACCGCTCAGTCACACGACTGAAGTTCAGAAAGCTCTCTTCAAGCACGTGTCTCACACCAGATCCGAGGACTGGTGGTCACGAGCGATCTAGAAGATGCATACTCCTTCCCCATCACAGGAAGTTCCTGAAATGTGCTTTGGGGGCTAAGCATACTAATATCGGGTTCTTCCCTTCGGCCTTGCACTCTCGCCCCGACTAGCTCGTCAGAGCGGATGGCAGTTCGGCATCGAGATGTCGTTCTCGCTCACTTTAAAGAGTTGGGGTTAAGACTTAACGTCAGGAAAGTGTGTTTCTCCAGTACAGAGAACCTCTTATCTGGGCGTGGTGTGGGATCCGACCACGATGCAGGCACGTATGTCCCCTGCTCGGATCGAGTCAATCCTCACGTCAGTCAAGAGAGTAAGAGAAGGCCGGTCACTCACTGTCAAGCAGTTTCAAAAACTGCTGGGTCTGATGTCAGCTGCGTCCAACGTGATACCTTTTGGCCTGCTGTACATGAGACCCCTACAGTGGTGGCTCAAAACCAAGGGGTTCTCCCCGAGGGGAAAACCCACTTTGCATGATTAAGGTCACGCGGCGATGCCTACGTGCCTTAGACATGTGGAGGAAACCCTTGGTCTTTGTCTCAAGGCCTGGTGCTGGGAGCTCCTGTCGCCGCGTAACGCTAGCGACGGATGCATCTCTCACCGGTTGGGGAGCGGTCATGAGTGACCACCCTCCCCGCGGTCTACCAGACCTGAGAGATCGCCATTTGTGGGGCGATACCTAGTGTAAGGAGCGTAGCAGGCCTCCTCTCGATCCAGAGAGTCGTCATGTTGAGGCCTCCGCTCCAAGAGCTCGAACTTTCGGTGAGTGTCGTCAGGCCTCCTCTCACTAAGAGAGTTTTTAGAGGCCTCCGCTCGCCAGGGTCCTGTCGAGGCAGGAGCTGAGGCCCGGGGAATGGATGCTGAGGGGTGAAGGGGTGAGGGGTGAAGCAGATATGGAGAGTTTGGGCCAGGAGGTGGATCCGTTTGCAACTCGTCAGATATCGCACTGTCCCCTCTGGTTATCTCTGACTCATCCAGCTCCGCTGGGGCTGGATGCTGTGGTACAGACTTGGCCGAGGCTTCGTCTGTACACCTTTCCCCGATCGCTCCCTCAATGAGGAAACTGTATGCCCTGAAGTTGAGACTCAGGGTGCGGAGACCGCCAGCTTGATCCAGTTAACTGCCCGTTTGGTACAGTGCTGGAGTTCTTGCAGGCCTGTTTCTCCGCAGGGCTAGCCCACTCCACCCTGAAGGTCCACGTGGCAGCTATAGCGGCCTACCATGCACCTCTTGGTGGCCTTTCAGTAGGCAAAACCCTCTAGTTAGACGTTTCCTCCGGTGCTGAGGCCAGAGAAGCTTATGCTAAGTGGGGTATCAGGATGCATTCCTATAACCTCGAGTCCTCTGATCTCCCCTCGTCTTTGGGAGTCAAGGCTCACTCATCTCAAGGTATGGCGGCCTCCAAGGCCTTTCCGGTACTACAACGCTGCAGGGAGGGTCAGGTTCTTGACAAAGATTTGCGAGCCACTCCTGGCTCTTCTCTTCTCTTGCTCTTCCACACTAAGCAGACTTTGCAATTCTGGCGGCGTAGATATCTCGTTCCCCAAATGCGTCTCGACGCAGCTCGATGTTCCCAGAGGGGAACGTCCCAGGTTACGTATGTAACCATGGTTCCCCGAGGGAACGAGACGCCCTTGCGTCGCAGGGCCATACTTCCGGCATCCCTACTAGAGCTATGCTTCATTCCTAGAAGCTGACACCGGCTGCACCCCACGTGCTTTTAAGCCTCCTGGTCATTACGTCACCCGCCCATGACGTCTTGCCCATCGTTTGTACTGATTACACATATGATTCAGAGCTGGATATCGCTGATGGCGTTCCCCAAATGCGTCTCGACGCAGCGTCTCGTTCCTTCAGGGAACCATGGTTACATACATAACCTGGGACGTTTTTTTAGAGTGTAGGTCTTCAATCTAGTCCTTGACATCCTTGGACAGCTCTTTGGTCTTGGCCATGGTGGACAGTTTGGAATTTGATTGATTGATTGCTTCTGTGGACAGGTGTCTTTTATACAGGTAACAAGCTGAGATTAGGAGTAGTCCCTTTAAGAGAGACGCCTGTGAGCCAGGAATCTTGATGATTGATAGGGGATCAAATACATATTTCAGGCATTATAACTTTGTAAAATGCGTTTTTCAGGATTTTTTTGTTGTTATTCTGTCTCTCACTGTTCAAATAAATCTACCATTACAATTATAGACTGATAATTCTTTGTCAGTGGGCAAACATACAAAATCAGCAGGAGATCAAATATTTTTTTCCTCACTGTAGCTATGCAACGACAATTTATAGTGACCACACCTGTCAAGCTCCATAAAATTAAATAAAAATCCATACGATTTTTGCACTATATTACATATCTTCTAAAGTCATACAAAAGAGAAACAGACCAAAACGTCATTATTCACTAATCTTAGTCTGCGTTCTTCTCTAGATTCTATGTATGTATGTATGTGTAGTTAACACAAGGTGAAGAGGTTCAATTCCAACTTGAAATATAGTGCACAAGTTGTATGGACCGCTTTTATGGTGCTTTTATTGTGTTTTTGTGAAGAGCAGGAAACAAAAAACATTTCAACACCGTTCAGATTTAAAATGGTAAGAGATTAAGTAAATAATTATATAATTATTTTTTATGGTTGAACTTTTCCTTTGAACAACAGCATTACCCATAAACCAGTGCCTGCAGTATTAATTAGAGTGATCAGACTCTGGAGAGGGTTTTAGTATTCAAGGAGGCCTTTCTGAAGATGCATTGCCAAGTGTTTTACACACACACACACACACACATGGTAATTGCTGTGTGGTTGTGCTGGAATGAATACAGATGAGTTACCCCGGTGTGTGTGTGTGTGTGTGTGTGTGTGTGTGTGTGTGTGTGTGTGTGTGTGTGTGTGTGTGTGTGTGTGTGTGGTGTGTGTGTGTGTGTGTGTGTGTGTGTGTGTGTGTGTGTGTGTGGTGTGTTGTGTGTGTGTGTGGTGTGTGTGTGTGTGTGTGTGTGTGTGTTGTGTGTGTGTGTGTGTGTTTGTTAGTGGGTCGAATCTGCCCTCTGGATGAGTTTCAGTGTAATAACACTCTGTGTAAGCCTCGGGGGTGGATGTGTGACGGCGAGGACGATTGTGGAGACAATTCAGACGAGAACCCAGACGTGTGCAGTGAGTAAATTCACTTTTTTTCAGCTCAATTAGCACTTTATATTCTCTTCAGACTCCCACTTAAATATTTCTCAGAACTGTGGTACATGCAAGTACAAACCCGATTCCAAAAAAGTTGGGACACTGTACAAATTGTGAATAAAAAAGGAATGCAATAATTTACAAATCTCATAAACTCATATTTTATTCACAATAGAATATAGATAACCTATAAAATGTTGAAAGTGAGACATTTTGAAATGTCATGCCAAATATTGGCTCATTTTGGATTTCATGAGAGCTACACATTCCAAAAAAGTTGGGACAGGTAGCAATAAGAGGCCGGAAAAGTTAAATGTACATATAAGGAACAGCTGGAGGACCAATTTGCAACTTATTAGGTCAATTGGCAACTTGATTGGGTATAAAAAGAGCCTCTCAGAGTGGCAGTGTCTCTCAGAAGTCAAGATGGGAAGAGGATCACCAATTCCCCCAATGCTGCGGCGAAAAATAGTGGAGCAATATCAGAAAGGAGTTTCTCAGAGAAAAATTGCAAAGAGTTTGAAGTTATAATCATCTTCAGTGCATAATATCATCCAAAGATTCAGAGAATCTGGAACAATCTCTGTGCGTAAGGGTCAAGGCCGGAAAACCATGCCCGTGATCTTCGGGCCCTTAGACGGCACTGCATCACATACAGGAATGCTACTGTAAAGGAAATCACAACATGGGCTCAGGAATACTTCCAGAAAACATTTTCGGTGAACACAATCCATCGTGCCATTCGCCGTTGCCGGCTAAAACTCTATAGGTCAAAACAGAAGCCATATCTAAACATGATCCAGAAGCGCAGGCGTTTTATCTGGGCCAAGGCTCATTTAAAATGGACTGTGGCAAAGTGGAAAACTGTTCTGTGGTCAGACGAATCAAAATTTGAAGTTCTTTTTGGAAAACTGGGACACCATGTCATCCGGACTAAAGAGGACAAGGACAACCCAAGTTGTTATCAGCGCTCAGTTCAGAAGCCTGCATCTCTGATGATATGGGGTTGCATGAGTGCGTGTGGCATGGGCAGCTTACACATCTGGAAAGGCACCATCAATGCTGAAAGGTATATCCAAGTTCTAGAACAACATATGCTCCCATCCAGACGTCGTCTCTTTCAGGGAAGACCTTGCATTTTCCAACATGACAATGCCAGACCACATACTGCATCAATTACAACATCATGGCTGCGTAGAAGAAGGATCCGGGTACTGAAATGGCCAGCCTGCAGTCCAGATCTTTCACCCATAGAAAACATTTGGCGCATCATAAAGAGGAAGATGCGACAAAGAAGACCTAAGACAGTTGAGCAACTAGAAGCCTGTATTAGACAAGAATGGGACAACATTCCTATTCCTAAACTTGAGCAACTTGTCTCCTCAGTCCCCAGACGTTTGCAGACTGTTATAAAAAGAAGAGGGGATGCCACACAGTGGTAAACATGACCTTGTCCCAACTTTTTTGAGATGTGTTGATGCCATGAAATTTAAAATCAACTTATCTTTCCCTTAAAATTATACATTTTCTCAGTTTAAACCTTTGATATGTCATCTATGTTGAATTCTGAATAAAATATTGAAATTTGAAACTTCCACATCATTGCATTCTGTTTTTATTCACAATTTGTACAGTGTCCCAACTTTTTTGGAATCGGGTTTGTATAATAGTGATGGACGATATGACCCAAATCTTGCATCAGGCTTTGTAATTTTATGTGGGTAATTATATTTGTGGGAAATTGAAGCCGAGATGGTGTATATATTAAATCTCCATCTGCCAGTGTTGTTTTTGAGTAACTGAATTAAACACTTCACAGACGAAAGATATTTTGCATTGTTTGATCATTTTAAATCTCAGATAAGTCTGATATCGTCTTTCTTCATTGCTCTCACATGTAAGTAATTTGATGGAATTCTGCGCACTTTAAATATTTAGAAATATAAGCCTCATGTTTCAGACATTAAACAGATTCTTTCCTGGATGCTGGTCAATGTTGCATTGCAAGTGTAATTGAATACACATATAGAAACAGCTATGACACAAAAGACCTGTTCAGCATATTACTGCACTGCACACTTTAACCTGTATGTGTATGTGTCAGGGACGTTATCTTTTGCATACAGTGTGAATATTGCAACCTGTTAATATGGGTGTGAAAAAAACAGGCCTTAGGATTCTTCATTTGCATTAGCAACGTAGCTTCATTTACATGAACTGTTGCACAAACTCTATCAAATAGAGCTTTTGAATGTTTGGGGTTCAGACTGACTCTGCTGGTTTTCACTGGTGTGTTTTTACTCTGTGTGTGTTTCAGAGAGATTCCAGTGTCCTGCCACCAGACAGTTCCGATGCCATAATGGCCGAGTGTGTCTGCCAGTGTCTAAACAATGTGACGGTGTTGACAACTGCGGAGACAACAGTGATGAACTCAACTGCCGTGAGTAATTGCTACTTTTCTTGGCTGATTTATTTATAATGTCATGTTTGTTTATATGTCATTGTTGTCTGTGCTTTTACACTAAACATTTAACATCATTTTCATGTAACATTTCTTACTGAAATATTAGTATATACTAGTGCTGTCAAATGATTAATCACGATTAATCGCATCCAAAATAAAAGTTTTTGTTTACATAATATATGTGAGTGTGCTGTGTATATTTATTATGTGTATATATAAATACCAACACATGCATGTATATATTTAAGAAAAATATGTTATGATTATATATTAAATATATTTATATATAATATAAAATATAAGTATTTAAATATATAAATGTATATGCATGTAAATATTTCCCAAATATACAGTTGAAGTTAAAAGTTTACATACACCATGTAGAATCTGCTAAATATTGATTATTTTACCAAAATAAGAGGGATCATACAAAATGCATGCTATTGTTTATTTAGTACTGACCTGAATAATATATTTCACATAAAAGATGTTTACCAGTAATCCACAAGAGAAAATAATTTTTTAATTTATAAAAATGACCCCGTTCAAAAGTTTACACCCACTTGATTCTTGATATTGTGTTGTACTTTGAATGATCCACAGCTGTGTTTTTGTTTAGTGATAGTTGTTCGTGAGTCCCTTGTTCGTCCTGAACAGTTAAACTGTCTGCTGTTCTTCGGGAAAAATCCTTCAGGTCCCACAAAGTTAGTTTTTTAACCCTTTCCAACAATGACTGTATGATTTTGAGATCCATCTTTTCACACCGAGGACAGCTGAGGGACTCATATGCAACTATTACAGAAGATTCAAACGCACAAAAGGGTTCAAATACACAAAAATGCTGGAAAACCAAAGAATTTGTGGGAGCTGAAGAATTTTTCTTAAGAACAGCAGAAAGTTTAACTGTTCAGGACAAACAAGGACTCATGAACAACTATCACTAAACAAAAAAACACTACTGTGGATAATTCAGGTAACAACACCGTATTAAGAATTAAGCGTATGTATTATCATTTATTATTTTCTCTTGTGTACTACATACAAACATATTTTATGTGAAATATCTTATTCAGGTCAGTACTAAATAAACAATAGCCTGCATTTTGTATGCTCCATCTTACTTGGTAAAATAATAAACTTTTTGCAGATTCTGCAAAGTGTATGTAAACTTTTGACTTCAACTGTATTCTGTATCTGAGTCTATGTGTATATATACATAATAAATATAAACAGCACATGCACATATATTATGTAAACAAAAAATATATTTTGGATGCGAATAATCATTTGACAGCACTAATATATACATATATGTGTGTCATTTTTTTAATTATTATTATTTGCTGAACTTTTAGGAAATGTTCTTACCACCATAGAAAATGGGGGATCCCATCCCCTAAATACAGCCGTGCCAGTAGTTATTTATCAATACTAACACTAACCCTAATGTGTTACAACTTATAAACTCAATCACAATACTTTCAGTTTGGAACTCATATACTGTGCATATTATTTGAATAATAACGCAGTTATCTGCTAGTAACACTGTCCTTTACACATTGTATTTTGGAAGATATATTAATAATCCACAAAGCTTCTCTTTCAAAACATGTTTTGTATATTTAAATCATTACATCACATGTTTTCGGTGTTGAATATTTTGAGTTGAAGATCAGTGCAAAAAGTGTCCTACACCCAACCACAGGATTCACAGTGAATATATTATGTAACTTTATTCCAAGACAAATATGACATTGAAATTGACTAGAATGACAAGATAAGTGCAAAAGATTCAATTAAAAAAGACTGTCACAGAAACCTTCCTAATGATGACATCATTTAGATATGATGCAGAAAGTATTATTACTACAGGTGGAAATGACACAGCATAACAGTGTTGAACAGAAAGTGAGGGATTCATTTATGTATTCATTAATTTCTGTTAATTATAAGCAGTCATGAGGACAGCAATGAGAATGAGTAAATGTCCATTGAAGTGAGTTTGTCCCTGTTTCCCGTCAGAAACTCCTGCGCCTGCGGTTTGTGGAAAGAGTGAGTTTACCTGCAGTGCTGGAAAGTGTATCAGCATTAACCTACGCTGCAATTTCTTCAACGACTGTGAGGACTACGGCTCTGATGAGATCAACTGCAACAAGAAAAGTGAGTCTGCTTGATTGTTTGACAGCTTTTTGTCAAACATAAAAGATTGAGGTTCCCTGAGTGTCTATTTGTGTTGTTCTGTGTCTCTGAACAGATTCGGGTCTAAATGAATGCCGTAACAACAGCAATATTTGTGAAGATGAAGGTCACTGTGTGGTGAACGGAACCGACTCATTCTGCTCCTGCAAACCCGGCTTCCAGAAAACATACCCGCAAACCTGCACAGGTACCTGTACAGCACACACATGCTGAAAAACTGCTAACAAAAAAAAACAATAATGACAAGAAAAAGGAAATTGTATCAACTGAAAACACAAAATCTGGACTAAAAATAGAATCTGTATTTATTGTGCTAATAGCAAATCATAGCAGCAGTGTCAAACAAGTATGAATCCATCACATAATCATTCAGCAGAGATATTATACATCTGATGTTTTGTGCCTGTCCACGTTGTGATTTCTCTCTCAACAGATGTGAACGAGTGCAAGCAGTTCGGGATCTGTTCTCACATCTGTAACAACACTAAAGGCTCTCACAAATGCAGCTGCCACAAGAGCTTCATCAAAGTGAACGACACCTGCAAGGCTGACAGTACGTTCCAAACTACAGCCAAGTCTAGTCTATTTCTATCTTGCTTTTCACAATACACATTTTTTCAAAGTAGATTTCAGAAAATCTTGATTTTAATGATTAAAAATATTAAAATATATCAATATTCTTAATATCTGCCTCATAGTCACATTTAGCAGATTTGAACTGAACGATAATATAGATTATTTGCAACAACATAAAGTTATATAAGGTTTATAGTATATGTATATCTCTTATTAAGTAAGTATTCTATATCTATGCGGATAAAGTTGGACGTACTGTATATCCAACATTAAATATATTGTTGTGGGATAATAAAGTTTACGTTTTGCAATAATACAAATATATATATTTTTTCATATCACTATATGAGAGTATATTGTATGTATGTAGATTAAGTAATACATTTATTTTATTGAGGTGTATTGCTGTTATCTTGATTTCAGTATTACATTTGCTTTCTGTCACTGTGCTGTTGACGCCCCCTATCTGTCATTCTAGGCAGTGACAAGCAGGCTCTGTACGTGGCAGATGATAATGAAATTCGCAGTTTGTATCCTGGAATGCAAAACTGGATATATGAACAGGCTTTCCATGGAGATGCCAATGTACGAATTGATGCCATGGACCTGCACATCAAATCCAAACGGATCTTCTGGACCAACTGGCACACGGGCAGAATCTCATCCTTCGAGCAGCCTTCTGCTGGACCTGCCTCGCCGAACTCAAACCGCAACCGAAGACAAACCGATTCCAGAGTCACTGATCTAGAGGTTAGTGCAGCACAAGTGTGACGTGAATGTGAGAGACTTGCGGTTTCAGTTACTTTATCTGTCCAAAAACAGTCTGTTGATATTCCAAACCGATATTTGTTATCAGAAGTCTCCATAAAAAAAACCTAACCATACAAACATGCAACATATAATTGCATTACTAGTGTTGGGGGTAACGCATTACAAGTAACACAAGTTACGTAATCAATTACTTTTTTCATGTAACTAGTAAAGTAATGCTTTACTTTTTAGTTTACAAGAAAATATCTGAGTAACTTTTTCAAACAGCTCCCATGACCGCAGGTTGAGAGAAATCAGGAGTAAGTGCTGAGGTGTTGTGTGCGCTGTGTGAACATGATCTTACTGTAGTCCTAAACTAAATATGAACATGCATTTACTCATCTCACCTGCACAAAAAACAGATTCAGTATTCCTCAAAACGCAAACTCGGAATGACGCAAACCTGCAATAATTAAACATGTTAAATAAAGCAAATATCCTGTACGTATTTTATTCCCATTTTATTAACCAATGTTACTTTTCCTTCAGCCTGAGGCTGATTAATTTCCCTTTTGGTGTGAAAGGGCTTTTATTTTTGCCAAAAATATTACTTTTTATATTAAAAACAAACAAGCAAGTCCTGGCTAGTTAAAAAAATTAATGCAAAAGTAATGCAACACGTTACTTTCCCTAAAAAGTAACTAAGGGTGCTTTCACACCTGGCCCGTTGTTTCGGAACCTGGCACGTTTCCCCCCTTAGCTCGGTTCGTTTCGGCATATGTGAACGTGGCAATCGCGCTCAGATCCACGCCAAAACAATCGGTCCGAGATCGCCTGTATGAGGTGGTTTCGGCTCGATTGAAAACGAACTCTGGAGCGGTTCGGTTATAGTGAGAAAGCAATCCAATCCAATGGACCAACAAACCAGGCTATATCACAATGCATGATGGGTAATTTTCCTGCTCAAAATTTTTTATGAAAATTTATAAATTAATGATAAATTTATATAACGACAGCTACAAAAAACCCAACAATAAGCCCTCGAAGTTGTTGTAGTTCTAATGGATGACAGCTATGAGTGGAATTCCTTAAAATAAACCGTGGAACTTTGACCAATGAGAGGACAGATTACTCGTGCGTGACTTGTATTAACAATTTTGGTCAATTTAGAAACTTTGCTGTGTGAAAGCGAACCGCATCAAGAATAAAAAGCAACATTGTAATTATTTTAATCCCTGTTTCGGAAAACCCGTTACAAAGTAATGTAATTAGTTACTTTTTTAGGGAGTAACACAATATTGTAATGCATTACTTTTAAAAGTAGCTTTCCCCAACGCTGTGTAAAACAGAAGGAATAAATGAAGTAACATTTGATTTGTTATAGATCCCTGGCCTGAAGATGCCTCGTGGGATTGCTGTGGACTGGGTGGCCAACAACATCTACTGGACGGACTCGGGTCGTGATGTGATCGAGGTGGCGCAGATGAACGGACGGAATCGTAAGACGCTCATCTCGGGCATGATTGACGAGCCCTACGCCATCGTGGTGGACCCACCGAGAGGGTGAGCGGATAATCAGCAGGAAGTGGATGCTCCCTCAGCATTCTTTAGCATCAGCACTAGCTCAGCATATTTTGCTGCACAACGTAAAATGTATTAGTGGTGCTTGCTAAGTCAATTATACAGTTCATACTTAGGGTCAACAGTCTTGAAATAAGCATTTGGTTTTGTATTAAACCTATGTTAACCATTGATTCTTGAAGCACCATGTACTGGGCCGACTGGGGAAACCACCCTAAGATCGAGACAGCCGCTATGGACGGCACCATGAGAGAGACGCTGGTGCATGAAAACATCCAGTGGCCCACAGGTCAGACATCATGTGAATCAAACACCACACACTCAGATTGAAGCACCTGTGACACCGGTAACGTGACTTCTGTTGGGTTTGTTTGCCAGGTCTAGCTGTGGATTACTTCAATGAGCGTCTGTACTGGGCTGATGCCAAACTCTCTGTTATCGGGAGCGTCAGACTGAACGGAACAGATCCAGTCATAGCTGTCTCCAGTGTTAAAAACAGTTGAGTCACGCGCTTGATTCAAGTCAAAACTAAATGTATTCACACATTCAACATTATCACCTTTTATTCACTATAGTTTAGAAAATGGTAATAAAATATAAGTAGAACTCTGTGAGGATTAGGACAAGGACAACCAAAAAATATTCAGCTGTTAAATTTAAGTATATAATTAGATAATACCAATTACCAAGCAATGCTTAATTTTGTTCAGTCTGTGACAGTGTAAAAAGGTCCCATTAGCTTCATTAAAAATGCTGTAGCAACCATGGTCAGGTCAAAGTGTCTGATTTGTGTCCAAATGTGTTATCGATTTTACTGGCAGTCCACTGCATGAAGAATTTTTGGGTATAATGCATCACAGTTCACTTTATTTTGCTATCTTCACTTACATAATTGTACTATAGTGTCCTGCACACTGAATAGTTTTTGGTTTGCCTTTAATAGGACAACAGGCCTGGGGAAATTCGATTCACTTGTGCATCCTCAAACAACTCTGGATCGATCCAGAGGAATTCAATTTTAGATGAATTATTATTTATTTTGTATTGAGAAGCCTAAACTGAATAAAACATTAGAGCCAAGACATGTGAGCACTTTAAATAATGTAATGCAGAAGTATAAACATCTTAATGAACAAACAACCAACACATGAACACATTTTTAATGTAAATGCATCACTAAAGTTTGAATGAGCTTTTGTAAAGCTTGAGATGTAAAATAACGACAACGTTTTTCTCTCTCTCTCTCAGATTTGCACCATCCTTTCAGTATCGACATCTTTGAGGATTTCATATACGGTGTGACCTATCACAACAACTTTGTCTTCCGCGTCAACAAGTTTGGCAAGAGTGCAGTGGAGCATCTGACCACAGGAATGAACCATGCCACCGATTTGGTCCTGTACCACCCTTACAAACAGCCAGAGAGTAAGTCTGAGAAATAAATCTGTTAACCAACCGATTCCTACTTATAACTCTTTGAACTCAGTCACAAAAATAATCAATGTAGTGTTTGCCTCTTGATTGATAGAAGAATATAAAAAATTGCTGGGAGAAATTTAGGTTTTGATGAACTTTTAATGATATGTAAGATTAGTTTGATCATTCATGTGCTGTTTTTTGTCATAGTGGCTAACCCATGTGACAGGAAGAAGTGTGAGTGGTTGTGTCTGCTCAGCCCCAGCGGCCCAGTCTGCATGTGTCCCAACGGTAGAATACTGGACAATGGCACCTGTGTGGAGGTTCCCACCCCAACGCTGTCCCCTGTCTGTGAGTATACAGCTGTGACCTTTCAAAAAAGTGAAACAGATGCTGCAGTTTCATGTGGTATTTGTTGAATGAACACTGACGTCTTATGGCTTCGGCTGTGACTGGTGCAATGTGTTCCTGTGCTATGCAGTGCAGTCTGAGTCAGGACACATAAGAGCAGAGTGGCAGTCAAAGGTGCAAGAATAATAGAATGATTTGGAAATAAAACGAAACTGCAACATAATCATAGTTCCCATCAGTGTTGGGGAAGCTACTCTGAAACTAAAGCTCGACCAGCTACAAGCTACTCTTAAATTAAAGTAGTTAAGCTATATCCCAGCTACCCTTCTGAAAAAGTAGCTAGCAGACTTCAACTTACTATCAAAAAGTAGCGAGCAACATTGAAACTACTGTCAATTATTTTTGTATTTAATTAATTATTATTATTTACAATTAACATTACAAATAACCCAATAACTGTTAATGAAGAATTATAAGTAAAATGTTTGGGATTTAAAACAACATATTGTAATGCAATAATTATTTCAAAGAGTAGAGTGAATTCAGGTTGATTGGGAACTATCCCTTGAATTATTATGAAAATTCTCAATGTGGTTTTAAGAACACAGATAACCTATACATTGTTTATATACATGTTTATTTTCTGAATATTTTATCATTCAAAGCCTTTATATCTTCTTTTTTTCAGTTATAACAATAGCAGAAACAAAGGGGATCCTTTGTCCATAAAAGGGATTTCCTGGAGCAGCATGTTTTATTTCTGTGATGCATATTAGAGCCCTGCACGGGCCTAAAATATAGCCCCTAGCCCGGCCCTGGCCCGAGACGCTCAGGCCCTAGCCCAGCCCGTGTCCGACAGCTTATCAGAATTACCGACCCGAGCCCGTCTTTTTTTCCTTCTTCTCCCAAAAAAATTGTATTCGTTAAATGTACATTTTTGTTTTTTAAAGTAATGACCAGCGGGCAGCGGCAGACAGTGAGCTGATAATAGCCTGTTTGATCAATTTAGACATGATAAATATATCTATAGAATGCTTTAAATTAGTACTTGACGAAATAAAACGTATGGAAAACAAAAACTCTTTCATTATAATCATAATCAGTACAGATGCTTTTCTTAAAGGCGCGTCTAATGAGGAGATGGCAAGTGGGGATCTGTAACTTCATCCTTGCGAAACCGACTTAGAAAACACTAGTTTATTAATATTAATATAAAATTTCCCCCGAACACATTCATTCTGATCCAATACCAACATCAATATCACTTTAAGCTCTCTGATGCGCGCTGTCTCTGCTATACACAAACACACACACACACACTACTAAGAGGTAAACTTGTATTATAGGCCTCAAGCATAACTACCACCACCGACAATCATGCCCACAAATATCAAGCTGTATAAATATATTAGCTGTAGCGCTGCCGTGCTCGACATGCCGTTGTAGATGAGATGTTCCTGTTTTTTTGCTGTCATGTGCAAGGGTATGTTTGCAGATTCTGCAATGCGCATGACCAATCGGCTCATTGTTTGTTGTGGTGATAAAATCAAAACTCTTCCAAAATGCTGCTTTTCCCGAAGCTTTGGGAACTTTTAGTAACTCCCCACGCTCTAACTTCTCTCTGATGCTCTGCATGGTCAACTGTCACCTGTATGCTAATGCATGCGTATATGCGTTGCGTACTTGCGTATTGCATAGCGATGTATAATATTTATAATATAATCATTATAAAAATATTTCATAGAGTACATGTGTGGTCTGCGCGTATTTGTGCACAATAAAAGGAGAGAAGCTAAATGAGCCCGAGAGCCCGATCTGTAAAAAAAAATCGGCCCGAATGGACTCAGCGTGTCGGGTCCCGATGGGCTTGCAGGGCTCTAATGCAAATTTGGAGTTTCTGTGCGAGGGCGCCCTCTGGGGTCCATTATGAATGAAACAGACTTATGTTCATATAATGCCCATTTTACACAAGTTGATATTATTCTTTAGGGTCTTAATGAAAAGTCTATAACATTGTTTGCTGAAAAAAAAATTCAGAGCAAGCCGTATTGTGTCCATTCTCCTTTAAACGTTAATGAGCTCTGCTGACTCCGCCCCTCTCTTCACTGAGGGACTGTTTACTTTAGCAGCATTCGGGGTGAAACTGGCTAATTAGCACATTATTAGGAAAAGCGATTTGCAAAGATTCATTTAAAAAGCCTTACACTCACTTCTGTTGGTGAAGCTGCATCATGAATGATTTGTGCGAACATTTAGGTAGATCGAGGGCGCATTCCCTTCAGAACAAAACATAATCCTCTTCAGCCGCTCAGATGACAGGAGTACATGACTACTACTATATTCATTATTATGTTCACGGTCAGGTCAAAGTGTCTGATTTTTGTCCCAAATGTTTTATCAGTTTTACTGCCAGTCCACTGCATGAATAATTTTTGGGTATAATATGTGACAGTTCACTTTATTTTGCTATCTTGACTTACATAAATGTAACATATGACCTTTCAGAAGTTTTCCCCGGTAACGGCTGTACACAAAGGCAAAGCAGCGCTCTGCTCACAAAAGCTGCTTTATCAGGCATGCAAGATGGAAATGAAAATGATATAAACATTTTCTGAAGACAGTTGGATTCCCTCAGAGATTCAGTGATGTAAAAACACCGCGCCATGTTTTGATTTCTCATGTCTATTCAACGAAGTCAAAGCCTTTTGGAACATCAATTTGTGATGGTCAGTTTTGATATTGTGGCAGGATGCCACAAATAAATCAGTGTATGGGAAACATTGCATCCTACTGCACAACAACCTGAGCCCAACTTCAGTCGACTCATCACCTTAACTTCAACTGTCTTTGTAGTCGGCGCCACTAGCCAGACCGATAAACAAACACAGATCGGAAGTTAACTTTGGGCCCGGCGTATGTACCCGATGAAACCATCTGAGTGAATTTGGGCTTGGAGCGTGGACAAAGACAATAGCGTTCCTGTAGCTCAAACAGTAGAGCTCAGCAATGTCAATTTACTGATGTCCAGCAACTTAGACAATGCGTTTGTCAAAGAAATGATTTCATGAAAGTCAGCATGTAATTAAACCTCTCCAGATTGATAGACATTTCTTTATTTCTGGTCTTCACATGGAACACATGATTCATGTGTGCATGTTATCCCAAAGAAAGAAACTGTTTGGGTAGAAATTACTTTTTCACTGAGGTCACTAAGGTTGACCTTTTATAAAACAAGCTCTTTTTATCCGTTTCTTTGTCTTCCCTCAGCTCCGAGTGGCACCTGTAACCTGCTGTGTCTTAATGGTGGAACTTGTGTCCTGAATGCCAGAAAACAACCCAAATGTCGCTGTCAGCCCAACTATGGAGGAGAGAGATGTGAGCTAAACCAGTGCAGAGCGTACTGCCAGAACGGAGGAACGTGTACCGCATCACCCACAGGTACAGTACCACAAAAACACACCATATGGGCTTTAAATGTCTTCTCATGTGTCTAATCTTACATTACACTGTTGTACAACATATCAGTGGACCCTGGGAGACATTGCTCACCTGCTACTGGGCTCACCTGACTCTCCGATCTCTCCACTTTCATGTTTTTAGTAATGCTGACTAAAGATGATGTTGACGTCCAAAAGGATTATGTTATAATATCAATAATAAAACAAAAAAAACTTGTCTTATAATGTTTCCAGGAGCTCCGACTTGCCGTTGTCTGGCAGGCTTCACAGGACCCAACTGTAACCAGCGCACATGCGAGAACTACTGTAAGAATGGAGGAAACTGCACAGTTAATCGTGGAAACCAGCCCACCTGCAGTTGCCCTGCAGACTTCCTGGGAGACCAGTGCCAATATCGTAAGTACTGCGTAAAAAAAATGAGTAATTGTTTAAGTCTTTCCATTTCAGTCATATCCACTGGATAAGTGTTTCATTTTAAACCCACATATTGGTTATTTAAAAAGGTGAATAGGGCCCTTAATCGTGTGCCGGGGGGCATTAGAATATGAGGTGTGAACAGGGTCTGAAGGTGATCTTCAAGCCATGATGAAGAAACTAACCAAGATGAAGTGGGATGTTAATCAGTGTCCTCTGCTTCTAACAGGGACATGTGATGGATTCTGTGATCATGGAGGGACGTGTTTGCAGTCGAGTGATGGATCGAGACAATGCCGCTGCCCTCCACGCTTCATCGGCAACAACTGTGACGTGGACAAGTGCCACTATTGCCGTGATGGAAAGTGTATTCCCACCAACATCTACCAGCCGCATGGAGATGTTACATGCAGGTAAACAATCTCATGCTCTAGTACACATATACAAATGTTAGGGCTACATAGAATTAAAATTGATCTATTTACCTTCTTAATCTCGATTATCTTTCAATTGGCTCGTTCAACATCTTGCTATGGGAAATGTCTATTGTGTGGCCAATCTTGAAGCCCTTAATAATCACGCCTTAATGGCTATATAACAATTGGTCAAATGATTCTTACATGTTTTATTCATCATTATAATATTTACAAATGAACACAGCTTGTTTTAATTTTTAAGGCTAAATGCAATTGGCAGAAGTAATTTAAGCGAATCACACCACAGTCACGTGACTTCAACATTACCATCAATAAGCTTTAGGCAACTATATCAGTATTTAAAAAACACTTTACCTGAATGGTCGGGCTAGTTTGCAAGAGTGTGAATGTAAACACAGCAAGGCTGTGAAACTGACTAGTGAGTACATGGGTTTGCATGTCCCGACATCCTCTGTAGTCCTGTTTAGACACTTGTTAACAACCGTGTTTTTCAAGACACGTAAAGTTTAAATTACGAGTGAGGTATTACATAACATAAAATTCTGAAAATATCTTGACACAGACCTTATTCCAGGCATTTATCCAAAAACACACTCACAAAAAATATATATATATTGATTCAGGATGATAGATCTATAAGTGCAAAAATGTAGGGCTGCCCTCGACTAAAGATTTTTCTGGTCGACTCGTAGTTGTTCATTTGAAGCATTAGTCGACTAATCGCACGTTTATTAATAAAACATTTAAATCATAAATATGAGCCATTAACGGCCTGCTTAGCCTAATAAAGACTCAAGTGTGCTTAAAGCTTGCCACAGCATACTGGCAGAAGTCATATATATGAATGTGTCAGGGAAGAATAGTAAGGAGGCTGCATTAACATTAATAATTTCTTGATAAACTAGTGCTTTAATGTTAAACTAGTGCTCATCTCCACAGTAGTGGACGCGCCTGTATGCATATTTCATATGGATTACATAATCTGAGAATATTGTTTTCACTTGAATTGGATCATTTGAAGACATTTCACTCTTTATATATATATATATATATATATATGTTTGCGTGTCTCTAAGGCAAGCATACACAAAGTTTCGGAGTTTCACACTCAAGTTCACAGACCGAGATGACAGAAAGTGCATCCTGAATGCTTTCATTATTTAACAAAAGCACAATGAATTGTTGTTATTGTGAGTGCACACAAATAAACGTTGAGTCTTTACAGATTCGAAAGATGTACTGCTCTTATCTGTATGACAAAAAATGATGCAGTATTTTAAGAGCAAGTGAGCGCACCGGCGCCTCCATCTGTCCTGCAGTGAATATGTTCAGCTTCCACACTCCACACAGACACTTGAACAGCGCACGTTTTTAGGTTAACATTTGATTGAGCGGCCATGTAAAGTTTCTGCTACTAAAATGTTTCAGATGATAAGTCATATATGAGGTCGATGAATGATAGGCGAGTATTTGGATGTCCTGCCCGAGTACTGTATTATCACATAGACCAGCCGTTAACGATCTGTCCGTCAATTGACTTCGCCAATGTGGATTTTTCTTTCCACAACTAATAAAATAAAATTAGACCCATTAATTCCCTATATAATACACTGCACATGCCCAGAAGGGCATCTTACATATTTTCGCTCACAGCACCTGCGACAAGGCTTTACTGTTCAGTTGCATCTTTTGTTGAAATCAATTTGATGCTTGGACAACTGAGTTACCTCTGGATCATCAGGCGCTGACGTTATCCTCTTACTTTTCAAACCCTCTCGCCATATTGAGACAATGGCATTTCACAGTGGTTAAAAACAACACCTGTTTTTGCACTGCAGCAGTGTTGTTCTCTCCTGAGACGCACCTTGATGGTTGGCAACTTAAATGGTCATACGTTTTTGTTTTTTGTTTTTCACTTTATTATGATTGGACAGATCAGAGTTGAAAGGAAGTGACATGGGAGAGAAAGGGGGGGGGGCGGGATCGGGAAAGGTCGGGGATTCAAACTTGAGCGGGATTCAAACTTGGGACGCCGTAGCGCAACAGCACTGTATGTCAGCGCTGCCCACAAGGCTGTCGGCACTGACAATTTTTTTGTTTTCTTGTTTGCTTGTTTGTTTGTATTGTATTGTGTTTCTTATAGTACTGATGTATATGTGTTCACTGTGTGTTATAGGTGTAAAAGTGGCAGAATCCAGCCAAGCTGTTATACATGTGAAGGATACTGTGCTAACGGGCAATGCTCTCTTAGTGCCACAAACCTCCCACAGTGCAAGTAAGCAGTGTTATTTTAGTAATATTTATATATTATTATTACTAGTTTGCCTTTATTTTTATTTTAGTTTTAGTAATTTTAGTAAGTTAAGCTCTTTAAAAAGTTAATTTATTTTTTCAAGTTTAAGTTTTCTTCTAATATATATATTTTATTTTTTCAGCTTTATTTTAGTTACTGAAAACAATTTTGTATAGTTTTAGTTAATGGTAACAGTGCTGCAAGACATAACCTAAACATATTCAGTAGTACCACTTGAACACGCAATCATGTGCTCTAACACTCACCACCAAATGATTTTCAATCTGCACGGTTCATTCAGATGAAGATAGCATGCATAATCCCAATACTCCAACAAGAAAACTAATTTCCAGACTTTTGATATATAAAACCTAATTTCTTCCAATCGGGACTAAAGCTGTGCTGCTTGTCCTCTGTCAGTCAGACTACAAAACTAGTCATTTTGTTGAGGTTGCTTTCCATTCTTCAATCAAGTTTGTGTAGCAAATCATTGGCTAGAATGTTGTAGCAAAACTGCAAAATAATGTATGCTATTTCTATGCATCAGTCTGTCTGACACTATCAATCACAGAGTTTTGACTTCTAGACCAGCAGAGACGGGTATTCTCTGTTAGCGTTTAAGTGGTTTGTATGCTACCTGTACAACATGTCTCATCTTGTAAACTGGACAGGTTCTTATTGCTTAACATATGCACCTTTACCACTGGGGTACCACAAGGGTCGAAGCTAAGGCCCTTATTCTTTTCCAGCTCACCAGGCATAACTCACATAGTTGATGCCTTTAGGTGGGTTAAAAAGCTTGGTGTGGAGACCAAATTATATCCTGCCATTTCATCCTCCAATTTCTTCATGTAGATGTCCTCTGGGATGGGAGGGCCATCGCTGTGAGAATCCTGCTCCCGATGCAAATTCTGAATCCAGTGGCCGTAAGTAATTTTTTTATTTTACAGCTATATTCCCGAAGTCTTTAAAATACTTGTTATAGTAACATCTGTTTCTGTTAGGAACAGCTTCAATAGTTATTCCATTGGTTTTACTGATACTGCTGGTGTTGCTGATTGGAGGAGCAGTATTATGGTACAGAAAAAGAATGAGAGGGTGAGTATTTATATAAAATTTTAATGATGTACTTCTCTCTAAAGTGTTGTACTGTTCAGAATTTGAAATATAAGCAACTTCCCATCCCAAAACACCTCTTTTCTCTCCTTCTTTCTTGGTAAACCGCATCTGCTCTTTTCCGTAGGCTTGGCAAATCCCGCTCCAAACGACCGCGGTAACGGCCTTTGTCCATTGTGTCTTTATTTTGTCTCTCTCCCATTCTGTCCATATTTCTCGCTGGTTTGGAGAATTGTGGTGCAAGTGTTCTTGTTGTCTTCATGGTCTCTCCCGATCTCTTTCTGTCATACCTCTGTCAAACCATCTGACTAAACCCTACAAGTGGTTGTGCCTTGTTCAGATGAGAAGGTGGTAATCTGTTACCGGGAACAAAGAAATAGATCCAATTGTGTTAGACCGTGAGAACCTGTCGTATTGTTTTCAACAGAGCCATACCGGTCCCGCTGTAGTACCATATGTTTATCTATGATTGGTTCTCAGCAGGACTGCATCTGTTGAAACATATGCCATGTTCAAAACCCAGTGTTTATCAAGATAATGTGGCCATTTGATGGACTTCACTTTAAGGATCCGTTCACTTCCAGAATAAACGTTTCCCGATAATTTACTCACCCCCATGTCATCCAAGATGTTCATGTCTTTCTTTCTTCAGTCGAATAGAAATTAAGGTTTTTGAGGAAAATATTCCAGATTTTTTCTTCATATGGGCTTCAATGGGGAACAATGTGCTGAAGGTACAAATTGCAGCTTTAAAGGGCTCTACATGATCCCCGCCGAGGAATAAGGGTCTTATGAAGCGAAACCATCTGTCATTTTCTAAAAAATAAACATCACTTTGAAAAAGATCCCCATTGAAGTCCACTGTATGGAGAAAAGTCCTGGAAGGTTTTCTTTAAAAAAAACGTCATACATTTTTGACTGAAGAAAGAAAGACAAACATCTTGTATGACATGGGGTGAGTAAATGACCAGGAAATGTTTTATTCTGGAAGTGTACTAATCCTTAAAAGAAAGTGTTAGTCTTATCAGCTTTCCATTTGCTTGTTTTATTTAGTTTTACTAGGGAGGGCAGTAAGACCTGAATCCTGTATCATGATATAATCGTTTTGGCTTGAAATGCAAGGGAAAATAAAACATGGTTTATTAAGATTTAATTGAAATAACCTTAGATATTAAACAGTGTGGTAATCCCTTATTGTATTATGTAGTGCATTTATTACTCCCAAATGAAAAGTACTTCTCATTGATTCAAATCTTGTGTTATTGGGAACTTGATAGATGTTAATTAAAAGATCTGATTATTCATAACAAACGAGCCATCCCTGCACTTCAATGCATTTCAGTTCATATTTAATAAAACGCATTTAGCTGGACTTGACTATTGAAATAGCTAACTAAATAACTGAACTAAATTAAAACTGATATTTCTGATTGTCAGTTGAAGTAATGTGTGACACTGTTCGTCCTGTTTATTACTGTAAAGCTGCTTTGTATAAAACGGGACTTGACATTTGCATAACACTTTAGTTTCAAAAACCTTAAAAAATATACATATTTACTTTTTGTTTAACTGAACGAACCATATGTAAAGCTGTCGTTAAATACATCAATAAACATACGTTTGTGACCATACATCAGTTTAATTTAATTGAACTAATGTATATTATAGGGTTAGTTCACCTAAAATCATTTAATCACCCTTAATCCCATAAGACTTTATTCATAGTTGAAACAAAAATGCTGATATTTTTACTGATTTCTGTCCCTCTGATGAAAGCTCACACAATCAAATGTTTAAGCTTCCAAACGTAGAGATTGTACAAGTAATCCATATGAATCTCTTCCTAAGAGACATGATAAACAGATTTCATTTAGATTTGTATTTACATAAACTTTGATCAACACACATACTGCATTTGTTTAGCTGAAACTTGTACTGTATGAACTGTTTTTGACGTTTTGGTAAAAATGGACTTTCAAAGGAGGGACATGATGTCTTCATTTGTGTTTTGAAGATGAACTAAAGTCTTCTAGTCATACAGCACAACCTTGTTTATACACATAGTTTTGTACTTGTACCTTAATAAAGGATAAGAATTGTCTAATCATTTATCAAGTTGGTTGACTTAAAATTGTGGTTACAGGCACAAAGATGTATTTTGGTAAATGCTGGGTTCATGATGGTGGTTGTTCCAGTGACTGTTCGTGGCATCCCTCTGTGTCGTGGCCGTATTTCTCCCTCTGCTGCTTTGTATGGTGTAATACTGACCTCAAGCTCATTTCCTGTGAATCAAAACTGTGTTGTGTTTCTGCAGAGCCAAAGGCTTTCAGCATCAGAGGATGACAAATGGAGCTATGAATGTTGAGATTGGAAACCCAGCTTATAAAATTTATGAAGGAGAGCAAGATGACGACGTTGGAGAATTGTTGGATGCTGACTTCACACTGGATCCTGACAAGGTAAGATGACATTAAATTACATGTATTCTGAAATATGTCTATGCTTTATTTCACTACTTTCTGTTCATCAAAGAATCCACAAAAAATATTTGGCAGCACAACTATTTTCAACATTGATCATAATGAAATGGTGTTTGAGCAGCAAATCAGAAGGAAGAAGTCCGAGTCGGCGTGACTGAGGCTGAGTTATGGTTTATTTGTGTCCCAAAAATCATACACGTGCCCGAGGCACTTTAACAAATGAACGCACGTCGTAGCACTTGAACGGTTCTCCAGCATCTAGCAGCAGCTCCTCAGTCTGTATCTCTCAGCCCGTCTCTCTTACACTTTCTGTCCCCATGTGGCTTTTAAGATCTCTCCACGCCAATCACTGAAATGAGAAGCAGGTGATGGTCATCATGCACTTGACCCACTTACTCACCGCTCGTCTCCAGACTCTCTCTCCCGCCGCAGACTCCGCGAACCACGCCCCCCTCACCACATACCCCCACCGCCCGACTCAGGCCGGGGAGCCCTCCGGCCTGCAGCCCCCCCCCCCCATTCCTGGAGAGGAAGTCAGCCACAACCATTTGCGCCCCCGGCCTGTGGATCACCTTGAACTTAAAGGGCTGGAGGGCCAGATACCAACGGGTGATCCGCGCGTTGGTATCCTTCATGCGGTGGAGCCACTGCAGGGGCGCGTGGTCCGAGCAGAGGGTGAACTCCCGTCCCAGGAGATAATAGCGGAGGGTGAGAACGGCCCACCGGATTGCCAGACACTCCTTCTCAATGGTGCTGTACATCGTCTCTCTCTTAGAGAGCTTGCGACTGATGTACAGCACCGGCCGCTCTTCACCCTCCATCTCCTGGGCCAGGACGGCCCCTAGCCCCCTGTCCGATGCATCTGTCTGCAGCAAAAGGGGAGAGAAAAGTCAGGAGAATGTAGAGTAGCCCACCACACAGGGCAGCCTTTACCTGGGTGGAAAGCTGCTGACACAACCCGTCCACTGGACCGGATCTGGTGCTTCCTTTTTAGTGAGGTCAGTCAGCGCGGCTGGTGAGGTCCGAATAATTAGGTACAAACCTTCTATAATATCCCGCAGCCCCAGGAACTGCCTCACTCCTTTTTGGTCTTGGGCTCGGGCAGGTCGCAAACCGCCGCGGTTTTATCAATTTGGGGCCGCACCTGCCATGGCCCAAGTGGAAGCCCAGATACCTGACCTCCACAAGCCCAACGCACACTTCCTCGGGTTAGCCGTCAAGCCCGCCCCCCTCAGCGCTCTCAGTACGGCTTGCAAATGCTCCATATGCCGCTGCCAGTCGTTACTATAAACGATGATTGTCATCCAGATATGCAGCGGCATATGCCGCATGCGGCCGTTAGAATTCTATCCATGAGGCGCTGAAACGTGGCCGGGCCCCGAACACCCGAACGGAAGCGTGACGAATTGGTGTAAACCGAACGGCGTTGTGAGGCTGTTTTTTCTTTGGACAATGGAGATAAGGGGATCTGCCAATATCTTTCGTTAAATCCTGTGTCGAATAAAAACAGCTGTACCCAGCCGATCAAGCAGTTCATCAAACTCGCGGCATTGGATATGCGTCGAATTCGACACAGCATTCACCTTGCGATAATCCACACAGAATCGTACAGAGCGTCCGTTTTAGGCACTAAAAACTATCGGGCAGTCGCCAATCACTATGGGATTCCTCTATTACTCCCATCTCTAGCATTGCGCCTAATTCTGCTTGAACCACCTTTTTTTTGTGTTCAGGTAAACGATACGGCCGGCTGCGAATTACCGCCCCTGGCTCGGTCTCTATGTGGTGCTGTATGAGGTCGGTTCGCCCAGGCAGGGGGTGAGAACACATCCGCGAACGCGGCTTGTAGCTTGGCTACATCAGTGAGCTGTGAGGGCGAAAGGTGGTCTCCCCCAGGGGCCAAAGCCAGGGACTGCGGTTTATTATTTACCTCTGGCCCGAGATCCTCCTCCCCACTCACTGTCGTCGCTAGCATCACTGACTCCACCTCACTCCATTTTTTGAGGAGGTTGAGATGATAAATCTGAAGTGCCCCACTCCTGTCTGTACGAACCACCTCATAATTAAGATCCCCAATTCGCCGTGTGACCTCAAACGGTCCTTGCCACTTGGCGAGTAATTTCGAGCTAGACGTAGGAAGCAATACAAGGACTTTCTCTCCCGGTGCAAATTTACGCAGCCTGGTCCCCTGATTGTATAGCCGGCTCTGCCGCTCCTGGGCCTGCAACAAATTCTCCATCGACAGCCGCCCCAAAGTGTGGAGTTTTGTTCTCAGGTCCAGTACGTATTGAATTTCATTTCGGCTGTCTGAAGGTCCGTCCTCCCAAGTTTCTCTCAGGACGTCCAGCACCCCGCGGGGCTGACGCCCAAAGAGAAGCTCAAATGGGGAAAACCCAGTGGAGGCTTGCGGGACCTCCCGCACAGCGAACAAGAGGGGTTCCAGCCATCTATCCCAATTTTTGGCGTCTTCGTGGACGAACTTCCGAATCATGGTTTTTAAGTGCGATTAAATCGTTCGACCAGACCGTCCGTTTGTGGGTGATAGACGCTGGTACGGATCGATTTAATGCCCAATAATTCGTAAAGTTCGCGTAACGTCCGTGACATAAACGCCGTGCCTTGATCAGTGAGAATCTCTTTTGGGATTCCCACTCGGGAGATTAATGAAAACAGTGCGTTCGCTACACTTTTTGCTGAAATGTTGCGAAGCGCCACTGCTTCAGGGTATCGGGTTGCATAGTCTACCAGCACTAATGCAAAGCGATGCCCCCGTGCCGATCGTTCTAATGGCCCGATGAGGTCCATACCAATTCGTTCGAAGGGGACCTGCATCAGCGGAAGAGGGCGCAATGGCGCTTTTGGAGAGGCCGGTGGATTTACCAACTGACATTCACGACAAGCAACGCACCACCTGCGTACATTCTCGTGAATGCCCGGCCAAAAGAATCGGGCCATGAGACGATTTAGTGTTGCCGCCTGCCCTAAATGCCCCGCCATTGGATTACAGTGAGCCGCCTGGAATAGCGTTTCCCGACGGCTCTTCGGTACTAATAATTGGGTTGTATCCTGTTTTGTTTGAGCGTCTTGTGTCACTCGATACAACCTATCCTTCAGAATAGCAAAATAGGGATAGGAGAGCGGTCGTGCAGGTTGGAGTCGCTGACCGTCGATGATCTGGACCTGTTCGAAAGCCCGTTTTAGCGACTCATCATGGGACTGTTCCAGGGGGAAGTCATCGCGTTCAGGGAGGATTAGCCTCTTCTTCACGCTCTGTTCCCCCTGCCCAGTATCCCGTGGTCCCGGTTCGGCCACTCCCACCTGCGCGTCCGCTCCATTCTCCAGCTTTCTTTCTCCACAAGAAACATCCGCACATAAACACCCCAGTAATTGACTAAATGCTGGCCAATTTGTCCCCAAAATCAGCGGATGTCGGAGGTGCGGGTTAACTGCCACCTCCACGCTATGCTTTTGCCCCCGAAATTGGATAAGCACGGGCACTAAAGGGTACTTCACCACATCCCCGTGCACGCACCGAACCGGAACCACGCGGCTTTTATCCAATGCCCCGAGCTGAATCAGGCTTTGGTGGATTGAGGTCTGGTTACAACCGGAATCCACCAAAGCGAGATAAGTACCCCCCTTTATACTCACAGGTATCTGGTACAGGCCCGCTTGATCGGGGGCAGCCTGTGGGGCGTCCGGGACCCGGATCAACGCCCCCACCTCCATCACCGGGCAGCGGTCTATGAAATGCCCCGGGTCCCCACACCGCCAACAGGCCGGCCCAGGCCTCCCCGCCGCCCTAGTGGCTGGAAATGGGTCAAGGGATTGGCGTGGAGAGAACGGAGAAAAAGGCAGCGCTGCAGTCCCCGCGCTGGCTTGCCCCGCCCCCCTGGGCGGTGCTCTCGGGCCGGCGACAGCTTCTGGAGGCGGCCCACCCCGTCCCCGGGGTGGCACTCGGGGGGGAATCCCCAGACGGGACCTGGGAAGTGGGACAGGGCGGGGGGAAGGAGAGACAGTAGGGGAAGAGAGAGAGAGAGAGACAGCTGGCAGGGATTCGCCGACTCCGGGGCACGCCACCATCTGGTCCTCCGCCAACTGGATGGCCAGGTCTAGCGACGCCGGGCGGTGGCACTGGACCCACTCTGCCGTCTTCTTCGGGAGACGGCCGATGAATTGCTCCAGCACCACTCGGTCGAGGATCTGCTCGGCGTCACCTTCCCCAGTCAACAGCCATTTGCGGCAGGCGTCCCGGAGCTGCTGAGCAAGCACGAAGGGCCGGCCACTATCGCCCAGCTCCAGCGACCGAAACCGCTGGCGATGTTGTTCTGGGCTCAGGCCGACCCGCTGGAGGATGGCTCGCTTCAGGTCGGTGAAGACCAGGAGGTTTTGGATGGGCAATTGTTGGGCCGCCATCTGCGCCTCCCCTGAGAGCAGAGGTATGAGACGCACCGGCCAGTGGTCTCGGGGCCACCCACATGCCTCAGCCGACTTTTCAAACAACTCGAGGAAAGCCTCTGGATCATCCTGTGGCCCCATCTTATTCAGGGGAAGATGGGTGGGGCCGTCTGGATCCCTGGCTGGCGGCCCACCTGCCCGTACCCCCTGGTCCATCCAGCTCCGGAACAGCTCGCGGTCCTCCTGCTGGGCCTGCACGAGAGCGCAGAAACGCCGCTCCTGGTCGTCTCTCATCTCCAGCATTGCCTGATGTTGTTCCTGGTGGAGGCCCGCGAGCGATTGAATCACTTCCGCAAACGGCGAAGTTGGCGGTGACTGCATGACAGCGGCGGCCGGCTTCTTCCTTCCCGGGTTTCGGCTACCAGTGTAATGGGGTTCAAGGTGAATGAAGGAAGAAGTCCGAGTCGGCGTGACTGAGGCTGAGTTATGGTTTATTTGTGTCCCAAAAATCATACACGTGCCCGAGGCACTTTAACAAATGAACGCACGTCGTAGCACTTGAACGGTTCTCCAGCATCTAGCAGCAGCTCCTCAGTCTGTATATCTCAGCCCGTCTCTCTCTACCACTTTCTGTCCCCATGTGGCTTTTAAGATCTCTCCACGCCAATCACTGAAATGAGAAGCAGGTGATGGTCATCATGCACTTGACCCACTTACTCACCGCTCGTCTCCAGACTCTCTCTCCCGCCGCAGACTCCGCGAACCACGCCCCCCTCACCACAATCATAATCAGAAATGTGTATTGAGCAGCAAATCAGCATATTAGAATGATTTCTGAAGATCATCTGACACCGAAGACTTGAAATGATGCTGAAAATTCCACTTTGCATCACAGAAATATATTACATTTTAAAATATACTACAAAAGCAGTTTATTTGAAATCATAAAAATATATCAATATGTAGCCCATTTACTGTATTTTTGATCATGCAGCCTGGGTGAACAGAAGAGAGTCCTTTCTGCGCATTACAAAATTGTATTAACCCCAAACATTTGAACGGATAGTGTATTTGGGTCATTTAATGGCAGTAATTGACTATTTGCATTACAAATCATTACATGGACCACTTAGGAATACAGAAATACTTTTTATTATTGTAGCAATACATCGCGGCAAAATGAATCCAATAATTACCTTCATGCAAAGACAAAAAGCACTACCGCCTACATAGACAGCTCCTTTCCTCAGAGTTGCCACCATCTAGAGAGCACAAGGGGTCTTTGAAGGCAGCAGATTGAACAATCTTTCTGTCAGGAGTGTGGATACGGTGTTTGAGCTAAAGAATCGGTCTGATCTCATGTATGTCCAACTTTTTCTTTTGTAGCCGACCAACTTCACGAATCCTGTGTATGCTACTCTGTACATGGGAGCTCACAACAGCCGCAATTCCCTGGCCAGTACAGATGAGAAGAAGGAGCTGCTGTCCCCGGGCGACGAGGAGCCCCTGGTGAACCCCCTGGTTTAGACTGTCCATCAGTTCATACATGGAAAATACCATTTGCCTTTTTGAGAAAAAAGAGAAAAAAACCGGAAAGAAAGTCAATGATTAAGTGTTAACTGTTTAAAATGTACAAAATGAAGGACTACTTTTGTATGTGATTGCAGTATTATAATTTGTTCTTTTACAATTCCTCTGGTCACAACAAAACATCACAACAACAAAATATACTTTTTTTTAACAAGAAGATGCCATCTCAATTTTTAGCTCACCTCCCCTTTACCTTAATAGCCACTACCTCTGTGCAATATAGTCAAAGAAGGAAAAAAGAGAGGGATTGGAACAATGACATTTTTTATTTTTGTATGAGATGTATAGAGAAAAATGTTGTTCCATCAGTAATGGCGATTGTTTGCTGTATGTTTGACTGTGTGGAGAGGGAAACTTTGACGTGGAACCAGTGTTGTTTGCTTCAAATTTACTCCAAGATCAATCAGATGTTATCAATTTGATGTGCCAGTTTTACTACTCCCATCGTAAATTCATCATTATTTATAACAATCCAAACCATTGCGATATTACACATGCTTATTACAGAACAATTTTTACAGACTAATTTGTTTTTAAGTGAGAATGTCAGTGTTGTAGATATGGACACACTTGACAGAAATGTTTTCATGATCTTAATAACCTTTTGATCTAAAGGCTTCTGCTTGAAATTAGTTTTATAGACAACAATGAATTGTGCCTATCTATGAATCGATTTACAAAACTAAACAAAAAATTAAAAAAATCAAAAGAAACGTTGAGTTAGAAAGGATAGTGAAAGAAAAGCAGTCACCAGGAGTCCAGCACATGAGAACTCCCTCAGTATACAAAATGAACATAGTGTGCAGAGCTGGAATCTAGACAACAGTTGTGACAACAGTTTTTGGTCTTTACATGGGTTTGATTTTAAATTATAGTAAAGAATGAGTAGGTGTGTCCAAACTTTTGACTGGTACTGCGTTTATTTTCAGATGAATGAAGTAAAGCATGGATAACTGAAAGTGAACGTTCTTGTAGAAAATAAAGATCAGCTTACAAGGAAATCCAAAAACAATCAAATGCACATGTATGCATTGGTTGTAGTGCACATGTGAGCGCCGTTAAAGCTGCACATACTCATGAAGAGGGTTTTTGACAGAAGAAAGTGCATTTTTACACTTGTTTATAATTGCTTTAAAATGTCACAGTTTAAAATGAGAAACTGATGTGTTCTAATATTGACACAATTTCATCTTGTCTTTTGTAATCTGCCTCTGAAATATGCCATACTTCATGTTGCTTTTACTTTTAAAATGTACGCTTTTTTTCCTCAGTAAAACCATATTGTCTAGCTTGTTGTTGCTTTTGTCAGAA
>CM049795.1:21532276-21544776 GCA_027422405.1 Ptychobarbus kaznakovi
ACTCCATAAAGTACAGATACTGAAAAATACTTAAGTACAGTAACGAAGTAGTTTTACTTCGTTACTGACACCACTGACAATATTAATATACTGTATAATAACATAAATAACGTAATAAGCCAGTTCAGATCTATACAGGTGGAGCTGGGGAAGGTGGAGATTTCAGAGAAACACACAAACATAGTGAATGCTAACCATCCATTTAAATGCAAAGCTGCAAGCTCATTGACTGTGTTTGCATCATCAGCTTGTGCCATGATTTACACTGTGAATATCATCAGTTTGTGGTAAGGACCCATCAGCCCGCGCCATCTAGAGTTTCATTACAGATCTTGGCATATAACACAATGGAACAGGGTTTCATAACCGTGGGTAAAAAGCAGCGCTAAGACCGCGACTGAATTACGAGATACAAGTGTGAAACATTTATCTATACCTGGTGCTTGATGAAGGTCAGAGGACAGAAACGTTACTGTTTCTTATAGCAATACATTTCTATATTTAGCATGGACTGATAGTGTGCGGGATAATATATTTTTTTTTATCTCTACCTGGGGTTAAAAGCAGGGTTTAAGCACAGTGTAAAAAGCCAATGTTTTTGGCATGCATTTTTAAAGATTTAATATTATTTGAAATTCAACATGGAATACAGAACTTTTAAAATTAATGGGAAAGATCTGAAAGAGTAATAGCACTTGTATTCATCCCTTTTTATCAACATTTTAATAAAAAATATTTTTATGAACTACCTTTGTATAATAATAATTCTACTAAAACCAGACAGTTCAAAATCCACAGACAGTTTCCAGCTTCTGAATGCTATTTTTCCTTTCTTTGGCAAGATAACAGCAAATACCAGTTCTTAAAATCATCCCATTTACACGACACAAACAGGGCTGACCTCCAACCGCTGACTCCCTCAACCTCCATTTTCCCAGTAAATATGAAATACTGAACACACATATGTATTCTTACACAGTTAAAACTTCTAGTTGCTATGTGTTATTTCTCTCATTTCATTTTCATTGGTCTCTCACATCTATTCCCTCTGTTCTGCTCGAATCAACCATATAAGTGATTTGTACATGCAAACCATAGCTACCCTTTTAGATATTTGGACTGACAGAATATACACATTTGAGGGAAAAAAACAGATGCTTTTTCTAACATGCAGGCCTGGATGGTTTCTTCATCACTGCTCTTTTACTAATAGATTATAGTATTTCATCTTTGCTCTTCCTCTTCATTTGGTCATGCTTTCACGCCACTTTATTATTTTTTTTAAATAATTTTCATATAATTTTTTTTATACTTATTAGTATATGTAGAAATGTAAAGGTACGCCTTTACAATAAAGTCTCATTACTAACAATAAGCATTACATTTGTTCTAGTATTTATTAATGTTGATTAAAATTTGTCCATAAAATACAGCATTCATTGTTATTCTGTGTCAGATTAAGTCCATGAAATAACACCAGATACAACTATTACAGTAACTGTATCGAATTGCATAGTTCAATTTTTTATTTAATTTAATGTTAGTTAATTTTTTTGCAAGATCTACACATGCAGGGTAGAATTTGATCTCTGAACAGTTTGCTTCATGATTGCAGTGTTCTCAAAAGAGTTCATTATCTGGACACAGTCCCTTTACAAGCCATGCATTGATTGTGATGTTCCCACAGAGCACCCTCCGTGTGTGAATGAGTGATGACAAAGGTAACGTGTATGTGTGTGGTTGCATGTTTAATAGCTTTCATTGCTGATGTAGGACACTCATTTTTATAAAACATCAATGAAATGAAAGAGCAAGAATTAAAGAAATGGTTCTGACCAAAATATAAAAAAGTATATTAACTTTCATGTCATTCCAAAAACAACACTTTATATTTCCTGTAGAACACTAAAGGAGAATTGTTGAAGAACTGTTCAGGTATTCCTTCTCCATAAATATTCTCCATGAAAAACAGTACATAACTATCATAAAAATGATCGTTACAACTGTGTTATATTTTCTGAAGTCATAGAATATTCAAGATTGTATTATTAGTATTTGTGCACATTCGGTTGGAATTTTATATTAATGTGAATCATTCATAAATTCATATGTGGTATTCAAATCACATTTCTCAAAATCCGTTTCACTGAAAAGTTATTTGGGGAACCTGAAAAAAAACTATGTAGAACCTTTGTTTTTAAGAGTGTAAAGAATGATGTGAGAGTTTTTGAGAAATACAATAGCCACAATATCTAGTAGAGACATGAAAGTTACGAAAAAACTGACATAAAGAAAGACAATAGACAAAAGAAAGCATGATGGCATGAGAGCAAACGAGGAAAATAATGAGGGGGAAGAGAAAAGCAGAGCAAACGTGGAAGGAGATGGAAGGATAATAGGATGTAGAAACTGACACCCAGAAGAAGGCGGGTGGTAACTGAGAAGGGCTGCAGAGATGCTATAGGAGGAGATGTATAGCAGGATAGAGCTGAACCAGCGGAGGGGGCAGAGAGGGAAACTTAAGCTTTCTGGCCCGGATTTTACATCCCTAAAGGCATTCTGTGGTTTCTAAAAAAAGCCCTGTATATTTGAAGTATCGCGTCACGTGACCAGGGCTGTATTTATGAATCAAAGAGTACAGTGATTTCTGAGAGAAAGACAGAGAACGAGAGAAAAACAGAGAGCAACAACAACAACAACAACAACAACAACAGGGGGACGCTTTACAGTACGCAAAACTACAACGGCTGGAAAGAAGACATGCATGGCAGAGAAAGTTTGATTGAAAGAGGGAGGGCAAGAATGCCAGAGAGCGAATGAGGAGGTAGAGTGAGTGTTGGTGGAGGAGGGAGTGAAAGAGAAAAGGCGGAATGCAACAGGCTTCTTTATTCACACAGAGAAACACATCTGACTTATACAAGTCAAGCAAGCTGCTCTCGTACGCTCAGTTCAAGCTTCCCTCCAGACCTTTAATCACCATATCAGGTAAGTCTGATCTCCACCATGCTTTAACAGACCACAAAGAGAACGTTTCAGAAGAGTTTTATTTTCATGTACAGCTTTTCACCCCAGAATAAAGCCCTACTCATGAAAACAATAGAGGCAGTGAATGTGAAAGACATGTTAGAGCAAGAAGAAATGGTGTAGTACAGGTAATTCCTGCATACAGGTCTGTATGTGTATGTGTTTGACTTTGAACTTAAGACAAGTTTAGCGATATAGAAAGAAAAGAGTCATGAGTCAGTTTTCATTAATGTGCGTCTGTAATGTTTTTATAAAGTCTGTAAAGTCAATGAGTTGAACTGGCAGCTGTCAGCAGAAAACGTCTTATCAAGATCATCAGGATCATCATGTTCAGACATTGATGAAATCAACAGAAACGGCCTCAACATGCTGCTAGGAAATGACAGACGACTGCTGAAGTTCTCAAAATTTCACCGATACACCAACCAATGCAATCTGGGGTTTGTTACTATATAATGCAACAATTCAGATGTTCTGATGAAACTTTATTTTATGACAGGAACATTGTGAAATTTGATTTGGGTTTATTTTTTCAACTTTTCTGCAGTCATGAGGTGACTTGTTTACATGGTGTTTCACAGAGCAAGTGGAAGGGTTTTGAGAAATTATTTAATAAAAAAAATTCTGGTCAGAAAATACCTGAAGACATGAAAACTTGTTGCTAGTGTAAAATAAATTGCATCATCTGGTCAAAACAGTCAGCTGGGGATTTGTGCCTTATCAAAGCATTGTAAATTTGTCAAATGCTTGCTTAACCTTTACACACTCTGACTATATCCACTACAGAACAATAGGCTTCTGATGAATGTCGTGTTTCGATTTGACTGTAGCCGTAATGACGCAATATTCCCAATCATACTCTCACATGCACAGATAGATTCATGTATACATCTTCTGGGTAGTTGCTATAAGAAAACATGGTTATTTTCCCTTTCTTTGCTGGATTTCCTTTTAAACAAAAGAGCAGAACAGAAGTCAAATTGTAGTGATTAAGGTTGTAATTATTTTTATTATTAGATGCATTAATATCACAAGTGGACAGTGAGAGATTGTCAATAGCTTTGCTGAAGGTTATGTAAACACCTTAAACACGTAATTATCCAAATACAATGGAAATATTAAAATCAGCTGTTTTGAATATTGTGAGTGCTAAAATGTTTGTGTAGAGATTGCTCTTGCTTCCTTACTGTAAATATGTTGTGTGTTTGTACAGAGAGGTCAGGAAAGAGCCTCCATACCCATTCATTCAGACGACCTCCCAATGGAAAGATCAGAATTGAGATCACTTTTAATCATTTCTCCTAAACAAAGAGATAAATAAGGCTCAGATAGAGAATTATGCCCCCCCAATAATCTCATGAGTTTTAGAAGAGACCTCCAAAATGTCTCAAACCTTCTTTTAGCTATGCTGTTCTTCTATCACTGTAGTCTTCACTGTATGTCAAGAATTGTCTTGTCTGCATCTATTTTTATTTATTTAGGTATTTTATTCCAAGCAATTTGTTTAAATGAATAATACATGATTGTGATCTCCAGTAATTTTCCCAAGTTTTGAAACAGCAACCTCTGATCAGTGAATTTTCCCTCAAGGCTCTAAAAATTAAGATGACAATTCAATGGCCGACAGGTTTTACATCCGGGAACTTTGTACATTCCACCTTTTATTCTTTAGAAAAAACATCTCTAGCACTTTAGAATAGGGAACACTTATTCACTTTTAACTGGGACTTTTCCCTCAATAAATTAGTAATTTGCTGCTTATTAATAGTTAGTGCGGAAGTTGTTAAATTTAGGTATTGGGGATGTAGAATAAGGCATTAATATGTGCTTAATTACTACTAATAAATGGCTAATATTCTAGTAATATGCATGCTAATGAGCAACTAGTTAAGAGACCCTAAAATAAAGTGTTACCACAAAACATCTATTTGCTGCTGCTGTAAAGAGCCCAGTAACAACACTGATTTGAAGAACCGAACAGCCTAATACATTTGATTTTCGAGTATGGACAAAACAATTTCATATCATGTACCACCCACACATTTAATGATCTCCGAAAGCATGACGTAGGTTTTAGCTCACAGATTTTTCTTGTCACAGCCTGTTGCGCTGTGTGCAGCTATAGCATTCATGGGTTTTGTCAGCATTTATTTAGCCAACACACACTTTCATTAGACAGATTTGTATATGTTTAGACCTGCTCAAAAACAACTGTGTTGACCACAGGCCACAAACGATATATAATATCAGGTATGTGCATGCCATGTGTTAAAGTGGTATACAGTATGTACGACAAAAATATTCAAATTAAAGAGTCGGAGAAGCAAACTCATCAAGACCTGATTGTCCACAAAATGCCATAGTTGCAATAAAACTGGTGTTAGCAAACACCACACATAGAAACTAGGCAAATTGACAGAAAGATTGCAAAAGCATCTTAAGACTTTTTTAAAGTCTACAATATAATAACAATATGTGTTGTTACTATGGTGATTATGCAGACACTATGGTTATCAAGGTCAATATAAACAATTGTCTTTGAAAAATATAGAGGTTTGCTTGTGCACACGTGTGTGTGTGTGTGTGTGTGTGTGTGTGTGTGTGTGTGTGTGTGTGTGTGTGTGTGTGTGTGTGTGTGTGTGTGTGTGTGTGTGTGTTGTGTGTGTGTGTGTGTGTGTGTGTGTGTGTGTGTGTGTGTGTGTGTGTGTGTGTGTGTGTGTGTGTGTGTGTGTGTGTGTGTGTGTGTGTGTGTGTGTGTGTGTGTGTGTGTGTGTGTGTGGTGTGTGTGTGTGTGTGTGTGTGTGTGTGTGTGGTGTGTGTGTGTGTTGTGTGTGTGTGTGTGTGTGTGTTAAATCTGGTTTAGTCATGCAAATTTTATTTTACATTGTGATTTAAGTTAAAAGTCTGAAAGTATCATCATATGGCTGAGCTGAGATTAAATGCATCTATGTTCATACATCAACATCATCAATCCTGATCAACAGAGCAATTGTTTGCAGCATGGAATGATTTATAATGATAAACAAACCTTAAAATAGTTAGTAAATTGAATGGCTCTTTTAAATGGGTTTTCATGAGCTGCACAAGCACTATAATTAGGGCATGCATGTGTGATTTATAGCTCATCAGTCAATCTGTCAGGGCTGTCTTGAGCTCGGCTCGTCTCACCAGTCAGGCTGGCGTTGCTTGTCTAGTCTAGCTGCACTTTAAACGCAGTGCTCCTGTTTGCTCCGGTGCAGTGTTTGTGTGTGATTGACAGAGAGAGAGCGCTCTCTATTTAAACACTTTAACTGCACCTCCCTTCATTTCTCATTGTTCTCAGCTTTTTGTGAAGGACAGTTCCTTCAGGCAGAGACGCTGTCTGTCTCTCGACTTCTCACCGTCTCTGCTTGTCTGTCAACTCTGAGCTGCTTCCATCAACCCCTTTCTTTTACTTCTGTCCATGTCACGTAAGACACACATTTACCTAGATATCTAAATCAGCAGCATAGGCATCCATTGCAATATATATATAATTACCCTAACCTGACTCACATACCCCAGCCCTACACATAAAAACTAAAGAATTTCACTTTTATAAAAATAAAATAAAAACACTATGTATGACGGAAATGATGAAAATGACATATTATCAGACTGAGCTACTTCAGCAGCCAGTTTGTTTCACACCTAACAGAGGAAACTGAGCAGGTAATACAATAGTGAAGTTCACTGCAGATGGTATAATTCATGGAGAGGAGCTTCATAATTCATGCAGAAGTTGTGTAGAAGTGTTCTCCACATGTGCTGGCAGTCTGCACCAGGCCCGTGTTAATACTTCACAGCTGCCACATCCGCAGTGCATTTAGATTGATTATTTGTGAGAAAGATGGTGAGAAATTGAGAAAAGGAAACATACTAAATTTGATGGAGATGCCATAAAAGAACAAAGGGAGTGACTCGAACCATTTGGAATTCTGAAAACAGTTTACATGCGGCTTATTAGAGAAATGTGTTGGGTTGAGACATAACAGATGATATGCTTACACTTACACGTTCTTGTTTTTTAGAACTATATATTTCTATGCAGCAATTCAAACTTTTCAGCATTTTAAATAAAAGAGCAGGAGCTTAATGCATCTAACTCAACCATAATCCACAGCAGTAGACAAAGATGTAATTTAGCTCACTATGTGTTGAGTGTGTGTTAGTACCTGGCCACAATCTCAATTAGACTTGACCTCTGACCCACACTCTTTGCTCCAGGCACTAAAAGGTGACTACAGCCGGGACCTTTCGATTACTGGGGTCAACCAACAGAATCTGGTCAATATAACGGCACCATTGTGTGGGTCATAGTCAAAGAAGTTGTCATCTGTGTCAGAAATTGCTATAATACAAGCAATTGAACTCATTTTATAAATGCTGAATGATTATTCAAAGATCTGGATGTGGCTTGTGCATTTCAGAAGTGAAATAGACCTCTGGTCTCGCTCTAAAGGGAGAAATTTGATTATCAGAATTGTTTCTGCAGTATCAGGTCTGAGACTTTTCTATGGAAGAACACAAATGAAGATGTGAATGCTTGGTTTGTTAACATGCATTAACAAATACTAACATAAATGAGTCCTCAGAGGTGGCTTATTACTTTCAAAAGACAGTGTTATTACATAAATAACAGTTATTTTACAGTGTGAGCTCTTATGTCTACTTATAATGTACTTACGGAAGACAGTACTGGGTAATATAAGGTAAGGTTTAAGGTTAAGTTTAGGGGTAGGTTCAGGTTTACTACCTAGTTGTTACACAGTTATTATAATTACTATAATAAGTAGATAGCATGTACATGTGGAACAGGACTGTACAATAAAGTACTGCCTTGTTACACATAAGCGATTTATCTAAGTTGCTCAGGGGTGACAGTAGTTGCTCTGAAAGAGTAAACTAAATGTAAAAGAAAGGTAATCTTTATACCTATTATAGCACCCCTTGTAGCAAAGCCAGAAGCGTGTGCATTTACATACTTCTGAAGAGTGTGTTTCAGGTCCATTTACTCGCCATCGTGTTGTTCCACACCGGTATGACTTTATTTTCTTCACTTAACACAAAAGAAGATACTTTAAATCATTTTTTGTTGGGTCCAAAACATGCTCATTGACTTGGACCCTGTTAACTTTCAGTGCAAAGGCAAGAAAACATGTTTTATTGTAACGACATGAGGATGAGTAAATAATGACAGAATTTTGAATATTTGGTTGGACTATGATTTTGATGAGCCTGTTCACTGTACCAGGACTTAAAAAGAGCTCCTTACTGCTATCACCTAACTGTATACAATATTCAGGACATTAAGAGTATTTACGAATATTCTGACCACTTTTTACTACACAGCCAACGACATAATGACGTTCATAAATTGAAGTTATTGTGCACCAACAGTGACCGCACTCATATAAATATTTTGGAGGGAGGGAAGACCTGTGTTACAGTTTATTAGGGGATGGAAACTTAAGCCATTACATGCATCTGTATGTTTTATTTTGCTTTAAGTTGGAGTGTCAAGTATAAAATTTAAAGCCTTAAAGCGTACGCATGCTGTGAATAGAGTCTAAAATGTGAATGCACATGTGTGAACATTCGTGAGCTGTCTCACACCTGTGTGCATGGACATTTAAATGCGCTGGTTTCGTGAAATATGTGACTCCGAGTCTCAATTTTGACACATGCACGCGTGTGTAAAATAATGGCCATCTGTATTTGCTGAGCCCGTAGGCATGCATGTGAAAGTCCCTGCCTTGCATATGTGTGTTAATATGTCTGTGTTTTAATGCACCACATCCTTTGGTTTGAAGTTCACAACCTCCCTCAAGTGTTGTAATTATTCTCTCTTAGTTCATGTGGGTTTTCTTTGTGTGTGGTGCCTTTGTGGCTGTTCTTCTGTTTCTTTGGAGAACTGCAGGGCTCTTGTTGGAGGTGCCAAACCTGATTCATTAGCACGCATCAAAGACAAGCTCTCTCGAACCTGGAGCAATGTCAGCTTTTGTCACACATGGCCGTGATCAGGTGCTGAGTTTTTAAAATCCCCGTTCAAAGTGACATAAAGACCTTGTTTAACATGACAAATCATGTGGTGTTGAATTGTAGTGCCCAAGCAGCACTGTTCAAATCCAAAGAGAACACTTCATGAATACAGAACTGTTCATTTACTGAGAAGTTTACTTTGATGCATTTATGCCATTCTGTGCCAGGGTATTACATATAGTTATAATGTCATAATATTGCCTTTCTTTGAAAATATTCCACAGAAGGTGAATTAGCACATGCAGTTTATGGGTTTATGAGTCTATAGCAGATTGTGTGTTTTGTTGGCCAGGAAAACTATTACAATTTTCATTACACCCTAGATGTGTCCGACCGAGTCCAAAATGTCATTTTTACTGCTAATTGGATGTTCCTACACAAAGTCATAAATTAAGGTGTTTCTATGAGGACTTTAAAGCACTTAACAGTCAGTAAAATGGGTTTTGCATTGTGTCATTTTTGGTTTGCATTCAAAGAGTATGTCACTGTTATGACAACATTTTAATCTCATTCGGCTCAGTAGACTTAAAGCTAAAGTATGTCATTTCTGTGCCAATACTGTCACCATATGCAACTGCATGCATGCATAAATAAATAAAATAATGACTTTCTTGGACATTCCCCATGTCTTCCAACTGAGGGGTATGATGTTTACCACAAAAGAACTGGTATGGCCATAGACAGATCCACATGTTTTCTGGATAAACAAAATATTCCACCCAATCTTTTCACAAAATATTCACAAAAGAGGAAATTTATAATTTAATCCCAAAACAGCTTCAGCCATAAAAACGTGCTCACTGGTTATTACACTCTCTGTCGGTCATCTTCTTACAAACATATTTCTATTATTTACATATGGCCATGCCACGTTTCAGAAGTAGTAGTAGTACAGAGTAGTACACCTAGCCTAGTTTCTTTTAGCTTTAGTTTAGTCAATAGTTTTCTGTGATGAGGACATGTTGTTTTTATGCATGCACTTTTCCATGTTGGTATATGATAACATATCACACACACACAACACTTCACACACACACACACACAATTGACACTGTGTTCAATAGAAAAGTTTGTGTGTGTGTGGTGTGTGTGTGTGTGTGTGTGTGTGTGTGTGTGTGTATCGATTTTAAAGGTTGTTGGTGGACCCACAGATACTCTTTAGTGTTAGGAGAGTAGATATGAGGAGACCAAGCTGTTGACTAAAGTATTGGTGAAAAAGAGTGTCTTGAATCTAGTTCACACTACTTTGTTGGTGCTGCGAAGGACCTTTGAAGAACCTTTATTTCTAATAATGAAGTGGACTTCCTATATTCCAAATGTTAAGGCACATTAATTTATTTTTTTGAAGGATGAAGTGATAGGAAAAGTTGATGAGATCCGTTGATTACTTAGAAACATGACCTTCAGCATTGACTGTGTTTATGCTGTCTTTGTGCTACCCACATGAGATAAATATTTCCAAATATTGCATCACAGAAAGTTTGTGGGCATTACCTCATTACCTCCTCTCGTTATACTCCCTCTGTTCACGCTGGTAAATGAGAGCAGACTCAGACCAGGCAAACCTTTCCAGGCGGCCCATACTATAAATGTAGCATTGAGCCAAGGCACACAGGCACTTTTGTTGACGGTGTAAAGGTGTGCACCCTGCGGAGGGCCACAGGAGAGAGCAGAACCCATAATCCCTGCAGCATGTGGCTAGGGACATGGCTTAGATGAAAAATCATAGAAACTAGATGCTAAGCATGGCTAGTGAACCTCAAAGAATTAATTAATTTGGTTAAGTGTAGCATTAGATCACTTGCTCACCAATGCAGTGAATGGGTGCCGTCAGAATGAGAGTCCAAACAGCTGATAAAAACAACAGGGGGGGTCCATTGGTGAGACAGTGATGTAATGCTAAACGTCTCCAATTTTTTGGAGATGAATAACATTTTTGAGTAAACCATTTCTTTAATAGCTTGTAATTGTACAGAATGTGGTTGAAAAATTGCTTAACGAAGTGGCTAAAAATATTTTGTACAAACGTAATTAAGTTTAGAGGTTGGTTACGGTTATGATATAACAAATATAATTAGTTTAATATAGGTCCCACCATATTATTATATAAAACAAATGCATGTGCATTAAATTGACAATGTCTTCAATTGCTATTTAAAAGAATGTATATATTAGTATGTATTACCGTATTAATACTGTATATGGTACGCTCTGGGTGAATGCTGGGTACACTTTACTTACAAGTCATTAACCTGCATAAAAAGTTCTGCTGTATAACTGCTTGTTATTTCAGCATTTTACTGGGTGAATAAACATTTTACTTTTATTGCTTTTTCATGCTGCACACACACACACACACACACACACACACACACACACACACACACACACACACACACACACACACACACACACACACACACACACACACACACACCACACACACACACACACACACACACACACACACACACACACACACACACACACACACACACACACACACACACACACACACACACACACACACACCAGACTTCTCCATATGCCCAATGTGTGTCTAATTAATGAGCAACTACTGCACAATAGAAGAATGTTTCATTTCTGGCTTTGCATTTTTCACTTTTGTTTACTCTTTCATTCTCATTTTGATCTTCTTTTCTTCTTTTTTCTTCTTTTTTACCTTGCATTTTTCTGCTTTTTGTCTAAAACACATCTTCATTGTTTTCTTTCATCCTGTTCTGTTTTTTGTATTGTACTTCTCATCGCTTTGGTGAAAACATCTTGAAAACTGTCGTCTTGAATGAGATGAAGAAACCGCTGAAGACGAAAACATGTCAAGAAGGGGATTTTCAAAGGACAGCTAGTCACAGAGGGAGGGATGAAGAACATATAAGGAATTCAGTTCTGGGGAATTTGTGGCTGTAATAAAATAAAAAATAAATAAAATAAATAAAAGGTCATATACATGTCAGTCATAAGTGCACAGGACAGTGAGGAGTGTGTGAAGTGTTTGTGTGTGTATGATCAGAGATGATTGAGTGCTGATGCTTTCTGAAACATGGCCGTTCTGCACAGTCCTCACATGTGGAACAGTTTACTGCAGCCCTGCTCCAAATGAACACAGCCTTCCAGAGCAACAGACTGCAATTAAAAGAAAGAAGCAGGCAAAGAGACAGACACAGATAGAGAGAGAATAGTCCACTTAGAAGTAAATTAACCTGTGAAGGAGTGAACGTTATAAACCGTGTCTTAATTAAAATCTAAAATGCAAAAGGTCCCAGGTAATGCACCTGTGAAATGAAAACAATAGATGCCAATGAAAACCCAAATGGAAATGCATTTAAAATGTGTAAAACAGTTCGGTCTTTGACAACATGATTCTTAAAAAAAATGCAATCATTACATTCATGTGT
>CM049795.1:21547276-21574776 GCA_027422405.1 Ptychobarbus kaznakovi
TGGGAGACTGCTTCGTAGAGGCAGATGGGCTAGACGAGCGGGACAGTCTGATTCTTTAAATAGCTGATCACTCAATTGTTTGCATCTTACACAGTATTTTAAAGCCTTCATCCTGTCCTAGTCTTCAAATAAGGCCACAAAATGGGACATATAATGCACGTGACACATAATACAACAATGCACAAAATCCAGGTTGCGTAGCTAAAAGCATTTTGGGTTAAAGTGGATCTTAGCTTCAGCAAAGCAAGTCACTAATTTTCTTGGTAAGAACAGTATTATATATATACCAGAGTATCTATAATGTAACCATATTATATAATGGGTTCAGGAGTCGAGATATGTGTTTTTTTTTGGAGATTCAAAAAATTCTTAATGCTTCATTATGGGATCTTCAGATCAGTGTTTTGATTTCTATGATCTCTAAATCACAAAATAAATAGTTTATAAGAACTAAGCCTGAGCAGAATAGTACTTTACTTTATACTGTCTTCTACTTTCTTAGACATAGTATGTGAAACAGTATGCAATAACATAAATGTTTCAAAGAGTGGTATAATGCAAAATCACCTCCTTACATTTCATATATAAATATCCAATTTTCTGTAAAAATGTCAAGAAAGAGTTCAAAATCATAGGTCGTATCAGTTCTGATTCATTCGTGACTTTGGAAGTGGAGTGAACTGTGGGAAATACTATTCCAGGCAGTGTGCTCTCATAGTATCATATACAGCAAAAATAATAAGTAGGAAGAATGAATGATACAAATAAAAAAACTGAATACTACAGAAATATTAAGAGTAATATGTTAAAATAAACATAATTTTACAGTATTTCTTGATTGCTAACACACTATAACTAATTAATTTGACCCAAGTTTCCAAACCATTCATGCAGTTCTCAAAACAAAGGCATGTTTCTAACACATTTCACCGGTTTGCACACACGTTCCCATTTGCTCAGTGTTTTCTGCAAAACTCTACACAAAAACACCATCATTTTGCACAGATTTAACCATGTTCTCATTCAGAAATCACAAACATGCAGAGCCGATCCTCCCTATACGCAGAATACGCAAGCTGCGTAGGGCCCCCGAAACACCAGGGGCCCCCTTGCTCTCAAAGATGTTTTAATTTTAGTTAGTTTTGAATTTGGCCGGCAGCTTTTGAAAACATGAATGATAATTTATTGTAATGCGGCACTGTCGCCCTTTCTACGTAAAAATCAGTCAAATCACGTAACGTTAATGTGTAAAGTCTCGAGTAAAGTTGCTCGAGACAAACAAATTAGTTAAAAGCATAGCGAGCCGCGGAAGAGATACTGTTTCTCGAGCACTTTCCGCGAGCGTGACTCAGGGTGGAGTGAAACACGGACAAATGAGTTTCATTCAGTTCCCCCCCCCCCCCCTCCGGTCAACACAGTTTTGCGTAGGGCCCCCAGAAGTCTAGGATCGGCTCTGCAAACACGCAATAAAATTAACTCAAGCGTCAAAAAACAGCACACATTTATCCCTCTGTGAACACTCAGTAGCAAAACTGATGACACACAGATCAGAATCTCAGGATGAGATGAACAGGAACACAAGTGATTGTGTGTTTTGGAAAATTAATCCTGGTAGTGGGAAACAAAGAGGAATAGGAGGAGAAAAGAAAAATGAAGGGGATGAAGGGTATCATTGGTTCCTGATGAAATACAAACACTATAGTACATGTTCTTCTGCATGGAAGATGGTCTTACGGGCTCATCCACAAGGTTTCAGTACTACTTACACATACAATATAATTACAAAACATAACAGCAGTACTTCAGATGAGACAACTTTCATTATTATATGTACAGTAAATACTGTAGTACATGTTGTACACCCTCAAAATCATTACTGTAGAATTGATTTGTCAAGTCAAGTCAAGTCACCTTTATTTATATAGCGCTTTTAACAATACAAATTGTGTCAAAGCAACTGCACAATATCAAAATAGGAACATCTTTGAGTTAAAGGCATTTCATTATTGAATTCAGTGATGTCATCGTCCAGCTCAGTTCAGTTTAAATAGTATCTGTGCAATCAAGTCGGTGATATCGCTGGAAATGAAGTGTCCCCAACTAAGCAAGCCAGAGGAACCAAAACTCCATAGGTGATTTGTACCCAAGTAGTCCTTACATGTACTGTATTTGTGCAGAACTGAGAGTTGACTGTCTATGGGAGACAGAGAAGACTAAGAAACTGCTATAGTATAACAAATAAGGATATTACCAATACTGTAATGCACCTTGGTAGAGGATGCATAATTTATTTATTTATTTATTTATTTATTTATTTATTGCTTTACAGTAACTGACTGTATATGTGTTTACTGTATATTTGTGTTTACATGTGTTTACAATGTGTGCTTACTGTATATGTAGTTGTTTGGTTTTTGAACTGTTCTCCTTTAGTGCTTTTTATCTACTCTAAGATCACTTTACAGTAGTGTAATGAAAGTAAACTTTTCTTACAGCTTATTACTGAATTTTACTGTATCTGCACCGCTCTATTTATTCTGCGTACTGTAACAGTCATTGACTTGCTAAATGTTTCCTGGAGGTTTTTGTAACAGTGTTTTGAATCGATCTCACTTGTGTTCTCTAGACAGGAGAGTAGTCTGTGTATTTGACAGGTTTGTGTGTCATCTAAGGCCAAAGTTTGAGTCTGACAAAAGAGAACGTGTTTTTGACTAAACTATTTGATTTTGACCTGGAAGATTGAAGTTTGCACAAGTTAGTGTGTAGTTTTGAGATTGTGTTTATAGATATGAGAAAATGGTGAATTGCTTCATGAATTGTGTGTTAGCAATCGAGAAAAACTATAAGTAAAGAGCTTTGTAAATGTGATTAATATGCAGTAAGCTTTATTTTGCAGATATTTACCTGCATATATATGCAGCTTATGGTGGAAGTGTTAAGGTCAGTGGTTGGAGAATACATCATTTTTGATATGTTAAATACGTTTGCTGTTCTTTCTGCAGTGGTGGCATAAAAACTGCTGAAGTGAAGTGTTTTTGCTTCAAGACACCTTAAATACTCTACTGCTGTATGTGTCTGCCAGCTCATGACTTCAGCGCTGAAACATTATTCAGCCTCAGTAGTGACAGCAACTCTATTAACTGTACATAAAAGACCACTTTACTTTTTTATTAGCTTCAGATTTAACGTCCTGAGATGTTAGACAAATTCTGAGTAAAATCTAGTACAATCTGCATGCTTTTACTCTGCACCTAAAACCTGACTTCTGTACGGCTAAACCTTTAAATTTGACTTTCACCACACATAAAACAGAATCAGAAAAGTTGCTTAAATACACAATATAACAAAAATGGAAATATGGCATTTAGTATTTGTATATTTGAAATATTTTATTTGCAGTGCAAAATATTGCGTAACATTTTAAATATCATATTTTTTTAAATATCAATCCATTAAAAATTGTTTAAAGTAATAGTTTACCCAAAAAGTGATTAAATGCTGAATTTCTCCATATTTATTTATTTTTTGTCATTGAAGAAACAAATGTATTTACATCTTAGGTGGCCTGAGAGTGAGTAAATACTGGGTGAAATATTCCTTTAAAATGCCAGTCCCTCCCCTGTAGCTATACTGCTCCCAAAGGACAAATGTGATATTTTAGTTTAATGACATCATTACTGTAGTTCACTTAGTTCAATAAGTCTCTCTCTCTCTTTAGCAGTGTTGTTGAATACAATAGGAAATATGAAATACTTATGAAGTGTGCAATCTCACATTCTCATTCAAATGGTAGTGTGTGCTCAACATACATAAAATAGATTGCATCTGTCATACAAAAAAGCAAACCTTTAACACACACAACACACACACTCACTCATCTGCACATGAGGTTGGAATCTAGTGGAGCTTCTGGTTTCAGAAATGCAGAATGTGTGATGGAAAAAGAGGTAGCATTTGAAACAAATGGCACATTTTTCCTCTTTTAAGAGCGAGGCAGAGGATGGCCAAATGCAGAGGTTACTGCAGGACTGAGGCTGTGAAAGCACAAACTCCACATTGTGCCTCTTTATTTATTTATGTAGAATTGGATTGGAATTTCTGGGGTTTGGCCCAATTCTTTAAACCACCAGTGGTGTGATTGTGTGTGTGTGTGTGTGTGGGGGGGGGTGTAGTGAGTGAGTGAGTGAGAGAGAGAGAGAGAGAGAGAGAGAGAGAGAGAGAGAGAGATTATTTAGACTTTTTGATTGATTGATTGATTGATTGATTGATTGATTGATTGATTGATTGATTGATTGATTGATTGATTGATTGATTGATTGATTGATTGATTGATTGATTGATTGATTGATTGATTGATTGATTGATTGATTGATGGATGGAGGATTCTAGTAAAGTGATCTGAAATTAAAACATTTTAAGTAAAGTTATAGAGTTATTTTTTTAACTGTTAAAAATAATAATAAAAAAAAAAGAAGACAGACAGACAGAGAGAGTGGGTGGTGATAGAGATCAGCCGTCTACATGCTGCAGGGAAACTGTCCCATCACAAGTTAGCTGGCATGACTTACTGGCGTTAAAACAGGAGCGAGTCGTGCACTTTTATGCCAGTAGCATTTGTCAAGCTGCTTGAATCTTTCTGTTTGTTCATTTACAGGAATAGTTAAAAAAGGAAAATTCCAATATCACTTAAAAATCTGAACATAATTTCTAGACATTCTTTATGACTGACTTTATTCTGTGGAACACACAAGGAGGTGTTTAGTAGTACGTTATGCTTAGTTATGCTGCTCTTTTCCTGATCATGTGAAATAATATGACCTGAATAGGTCTGTGCGATCAAATCTATTTTGATTGAATAAATCAAATTAATTTGAACACCCAGTCGACGTCATCAAGAGCCGCCTGTAGCATAGCTTCTGAGTGGGAGAACCAGCGCGTCACTACTCTCTCCACCGGGGGCTCCTGAACGAGCCTTTGTTTATATTCCGGTGTGAGGAAAATGGCGGCATGGTCTGATTTGCCAAAAGCCGGTAGTGAGCTGGCATTGTAGGCATTTTTAAACTGAGTGTAGCAATGATGCAGTGTATTCGGTCCTCTAGTTGGACAGGATACATGTTGATAGAAGTCCGGCATGACCAGCCTGAGGTTGGCTTTACAGGAGCTTGCTACTGTCAATACCTACGCAGATACGGTGCTGTGAGTATTTAAGACATACTGCTGCTGCACAAATAGCATATACAATAACCCCCAACAAAGCTGGAACGAAAAACAAAATAGCCAAAATGTGTATGAGCATGAAAACATGCTGCTATACAATAATATGCTTGATAATCATCCCTATAAGGCAGGAGAGAGATGAAATGATAAAGCCCCCCCCCCCCCCCAAACAAGCAGATCTATTGTCAAGACATATGTAATGTTGCTGCTCTGAGAGTGTTTGCTAGTGAGCCTAGGCCAGCTGTTCCAAATGGCTTAACGCTAGTGGACTACTGTTGTGTGTGTGTGCACCTGACTGGTTGACCATATAGCTCAAACTAGTGACTTGACTTAAATGTGTTTCTGGGCTGGTGAAGCCCAAAGAAATTTACTAGTGACTTAGTGATGTGAAGCTGGGGGATGTACCCGTTTATTTAACTAATAACCTACTAACTATGTCTGTCTGAGCCAATATAGCTCAAACTAACCTACACAGAAACATGCACTATGTGCGTCATTAACAAACAGGGATCACACTGCAGGCTGATAGATGAAGTAACCTCCAGCAACCACCTGACTCAAGTGTCCTAAGCAAATAGTTTTACATTTTGTCATTCAGTAATTGTCTTCTTTTTTTAATCATTCATCAATGTCAATGAAAATATATTTACATTTAACCTATTACAAAAAGTATTCTGTGAAAGCAAATTGCTGTACATTTTGTAAATGTGGTATATAGTATGCCCACCACTTATTCTGCCTAAAAACTGCAAATGCTCGCTTTTTTTCATAGTTTAATATATGTTTATTACATATTAAGAACAATAATGTTTGCACCGTATGATCAAATCATTAGCTAAATGCATGGCTCATTACAAAATGTGATCTTGAGCAAGACATTACATTGACTTTATTTCACTGCAGTGTCTGCTTTGCATGCTACTGTCAGGAATATGAACCTATTTTGTTGTGTTTTCTCCCATGCGCTCCCCGTGACCCAGTTTTTCGCACTCGTTGATTTGTCATTTGATTTACCTGTGTCTTGTAATTACCTCTTGTTAAGCCCTGTATTTATAGTGTTGTCTGCCCCATGTTTCCTTGTCCAGTATTATTCATCTGCTGATGTTGCGACGTGTGTCTCCTGCCTGCCCTGTGTTCTCCCTTGGTTTGTTTATTAAAGACTGTTATACCTGCAACTCCTACGTCTCCGCTGTTCTGGATCAGGGCAAACTAACACCGCCTTGTCGACCTCCCAGACACCACTGAGCTGGAGGGATGCGATCATCCGGTGTCTGGAGAGTCTCTATCCCCGATCCAGAGCAAAGCCAGACCAGAGCCCAGCCCACCATCACCTCGCTGCGCGGAGCCAAAGCCCGAGCCCACCAATGACGGTGAGGCCAAGCCCACAGAGAATGATGAGCCATCGTCACCACGACAGAGCTGAGGATCACCACGGAGCCGGAGCTGCTAGTGATGTCAGACCAGGTGCGAGAGCCATCTATAATGCCCGCACAAGAAAAAAAAAGAGCCGTGGACAGCGAGAGCACGGAGAGGAGCTCTGCCCTCTGCACCATGGCTGAGGGTGAGCTTATTGTGGATCTGGGAATGTGGAACGAAGAAGGGGATCCCGAATTGGATTTTTGGACCCCCCTCTCCTCCTTCCTAGATTGGAGCCCTCTGTCAGTATGGAGCGACAGAGCTGAGGATCACAATGGAGCCGGAGCTGCTAGTGATGTCAGACCAGGTGTGAGAGCCGTCTACAATGCCCACACGAGGAAAAGATCCATGGACAGCGAGAGCACGGAGAGGAGCTCTGCCCTCTGCACCATGGTTGAGGGTGAGCTTATTGTGGATCTGGGAATGTGGAACACTGAAGGGGATCCAGAGTTGTATTTATGGGCCCCCCTCTCCTCCCTTCTACGTTGGTGCCCTCTGTCAGTCCTGTCCCCACGTCTGGCCCAGGGAGGGCCAAAAATCCTGAGTCAAACCCAGGAAGGGCTCCTATTTCCCCGTCCAGCCAAGAGAGGGCTCCTGTTTCCCAGTCCAGCCCAGAATGAGATTATGTTCCCGAGTCCAGCCCGGTGAGGGCTCCTGTTCCCGAACTTGGCTAAGAGAGGGCTTCCGTTCCCAAGATCGGCCCTGAGAGGGCTTCTGTTCCTGAGTTTAGCCTAGAGAGGGCTCCTGTTCCTGAGTTTAGCCCAGAGATGGCTCCTGTTCCCAAGTTTGGCCCAGAGATGGCTTCCGTTCCCAAGATCGGCCCAGAGAGGGCTTCCATTCCCGTGTTTAGCCCAGAGAGGGCTCCTGTCCCTGAATCAGATCTAGAGAGGGCTCTTGTTCCTGAGTTTAGCCCAAAGAGGGCCTCTGTTCCCGAGTCCAGCTCCAAGAGGGCTCGTGTCCCCAAGTCCAACACAGAGAGGGCTTCCGTTCCCAAGTTCGGCCCAGGGAGGGCTTTTGCACCTGATTGCAGCCCTGAGAGCCCGGAGGCTCAAAAATGACCACCCACCTTCCCGCTCCTGCCTCCTCCATCGCTGTCGTCTGGCAGCCTCTCTGCTCACACTTAAGCCACCATCTGTTTGGTGTGAGATCAACTGAGCCTGGCGTAAGCCCTTCCTCCTACATGGCTCCTTCCTCCATCGGCTTCCCTGTGGGTCACCATCACTGCTGTGGCCTGGGTCCCACCTGGCGCTGCATACTCCAAGTCCCTCCTGTCTCCTCCCAAGCCTCCTCCCTAGTTCCCACCCGTCCCTCCCTCTGTTGTTTGTTTCAGGAATATGAACTTGTTTTGTTGTGTTTTCTCCCATGCGCTCCCAGTGACCCAGTTTTTTCCTCTCGTTGATTTGTCATTTGATTCACCTGTGTCTTGTAATTACTGCTCGTTATTGCCCTGTATTTATTGTGTTATCTGCCCCATGTTTCCTTGTCCGGTATTATTCATCCACTGATAGTGTTACGTGTGTCTCCTGCCTGCCCTTTGTTCCACCTTGGTGTGTTTATTAAAGACTGTTATTCCTGCAACTCCTACGTCTCCATGTTCCTTGCCTCCTCGGAGTAGCACCGTGACATCTACTATGTTGTAATATAGGCATGAGCTTAGTGAGGCCACCAGAGGGCTCCCAAGAGTAGCCTACATGAAATGACAGTTTTTTTATTTTATAATGTTTTAATTTCTGATATATTATGTCAATGGGCAGTGGTAATTATACGAAAATGCAATATTAAATAATTAAATAATCTATACATATAATTTTATTCATATAATTTTATTTCCATAGCAACGTGTCATGCAAGTTACAACAATGACCATGATGATAATATGCGCTGGACATTGCCACGAGGATCTGCCGGATTAACATCAAGTAAATTCACCTATTTCTCCCGAAATACATGAATGTAAGTGGCCAGTTAGCTGGGAGAAAAACAGAGTACTTTATAGTAATCTACACAATGTGTATTTGATAAGAATAAAATACATCGTCCATTAATTGAAAGGATTATCATTGCATCTTTCTATAGAAATCAGTGTGTAGCCTATTTAACATACTAAATGTTATATTTTAATTTCATTTTTTACTTAATTGAAGTGTATTTAAGTGTCTGAAACCTAAAATAAACTTATCGTTTGAAAACACTGATCAACTATGAATTATGAAAAGCACTGAGCCAGCGCCAGCCAAAGTGCAGTGTGTCAAAAGTTAAAATCGATCGCGTTTTGGGGGTGGAGGGGGGACAAATTCAACATGGAGGTTTTGTGGCACAAATCAGGGGTGCAGTGCTTCAAAACCAAAGACAGAACTTTTTAATAGAAGAGGATTTTTTTTATTTGTCACATACACAATTATACAGAGTATAACCAGCAGTGAAATGTGTTCTCTGCATTTAATCCATCCAAGTGCACACACACACCTGGAACAGAGGGCAGCCGACGCTGCGGCGCCCGGGGAGCAGTTGGGGGTTCGGTGCCTTGCTCAAGGGTCTCACCTCAGTCGTGGACAATTCCTGCCGGAGCCGAGATTCGAACTCACAACCTCGGGTTACAAATCCAGCGCTCTCTCCATTAGGCCACGACTGCCCCACTTGCGATCTTAGTTGCTTTTGGGAAACGCACGCATGACCAGATCACACCACCCCAACCCCCTCCAGTAAATTATCTTAGTCTAGGTAGGGTTTTAGGGAATTTCATGTTTGAACATCAAAATATCAGCAAATAGACTTCTTAATATTTTATAATAAAAACTTTCATTGAAAACTAAGTAAAATGTTCTGTCTTCTGCATAAAAAATACTTTCCTAGGTATATATTTTTGTAATGAAAATAAGCTTCTGTTTATAACAGCTTAACATTATGTACCTCAGCATGTCTTTGCTATACTATTCCAATATCAGTATGCTTCAATTAGCTAGATATTAAGAGTTGTTACTTTATATGTTCCTGTGTGGCTCAGTGGTAGAGCATTGCATCAGCAGCGCAAAAGGTTGTGGGTTCAATTCCCAGGGAACACACATACTGCTTAAAAATGTATAACCTGAATGCAATTGTAAGTCGCTTTGGCTAAAAGCGTCTGATAAATGTAAATGTACATATACTCACTGCTGTGTTTAATATTTATTATAAAAACTATGCCTTGTAATAAAAGTACAACTTTGATTAATATTTGTTGTTAAAATAGCATTCTGTTCTGTAAATGCAGGTTTATGTAGCTACTTTTCAGCACACCACATTAAGTATTCCATTTAATACTTTAACACTTTGAATGTCAAAGTGCAAATTAACACCTGATCACTCGTATAAGTTTGCAACAGTTACAATTAAAAATCACAAAAGGGTAAAGACATGCCAGGCAAACAATGGTATGATGTAAGCAACACAGCTACAACAAACACAACTGATAATGGGTGTGTTAGATTTATAGTGTGTGAATAATCAAGATTTGACAATAACCAGTCATATTGGCGGCACCGAGGGCCCCCCAAATAAAATTCTGCTTAGGGCCCCATAAAGGCTTGGGCCGGCCCTGCACTACATTATCTGATTTTACTGTACGTACTGCTGCTGTTTATATTAATTGTGACCAAATTAATATTCACAACATTAGTGTATAGAAACGCCATGTATGCTGCTGCTTGTAAAAATAATATTGTTGAAAAACTGAACACATATTGCCAGCTGCTGCTACTACATGAAGAATTTGAATTGCTTTAAGCTCCATTAAATAGGCAAATAGGTAGCTAGGCAAATGCCTATTTCACTTTTACACAGTGTCTATGCCAGAAGCGAGTGGCACAAAATGCAACAAATCAATTGAACCCACTATAATAGGTAAATCTGTGGTGCGATAGGACCAACATGACAACTCAGGAGCTCTGAAAGCGCGCTGCAAACTACTCTAGTGAATGCTAACTAGCCATTTAAATGTAAAGCAGGAAGCTCATTGGCTGCGTATGGAACATGAACCAATCAGCTTGTGCCAAGTAGTTTAATGCTGTGAAAATCATCAGCCTGCGCCATCTAGAGTTTCATGACCGAACTTGGCATATATATGATAGCTTTCTGAATTTTCATCTTTGGATGAACTTCTTCTTTAAGTAACTTTTGCAGATTTATTACCAATGCAAATTAAGTTAATTGGACTTTTGCAAGTGTTTGTATGTGTGTACATAAGTGCCCTGTATTGAAGGAAAGCCTGAATTCCCCCTAGAGTTTCAGATTACAATTCATGACCAGCACACAACACACACACACACACACACACACACACACACACACACACACACACACACACACACACACACACACACACACACACACACACACACACACACACACACACACACACACACACACACACACACACACACACACACACACACACACACACACACACACACACACACACACACAACACACACACACACAAACAAAGGCAAATTCAAATCCTATGCACTCTGTTTCTCTCAGAACGAGACTGAGAGAAAGAGACAGAATGGGGCGCCTTTTCCTGTCTGCATTCCCCCTTCTTTTCTGCAGTCCTCAGGCCTTGGCTTGTGTGTGTGTGTGTTTGAAGGGGGGTGTAATTGCCTCAAGGTGTGGAGAGAACAGAACTGGCTGAGATTGTGCAGTGCTGCTCCCTGCTGTGTGTCACTGTGGAGTGTGTGCGTGTGTGTGCATACGTATGTGTGTGTATGCGAGAGAGAGAGAGGGAGAATGAGAGAATGAGAAAGAGAAAGAGCAAGAGAGGGAGGGGGACGTGTTGAAAGACAGGTGAAAATGTTGAGGCAGAGAGAGCAAAGGTATGGGGTGAAATAGGGGGTAACGTATGTGCAGATTAACAGATGTCTACAAAATGGGAAGGCGGGCGAAAGAAAAGCAACTTTGTAAATTGCCTTTGCTAAAATTTGGATTGCAATTTAGTGAAAATGCATTTTGTGAAAGCTTGATCAAGAGTTTTTTACTTCTCTTAGACAGAATGCAGTCCCACATATGAAATAACACTGATTAGCAATCTATGAAACACATTTTGTGGTTGTTCAAATTTCTGTAAGAAAATGCTAAAGTATTTCCATTTGTTAACATCAGTTAACTACATTATTTACATTAATTAACAGTGATAGATATGTTTAAAACAATTATTAATCTTAGTTACTGTTAATTTCAACCTTTACTAATGTTATTACAATCAAATTTTGTACCAGTTATTCAATTAATCTGAGCTGACTAGCCATAAACTAACAATGAACAGTTGTATTTTTTTGTAACTAACATTAACAAAGACTGGTAACACTTTATTTTATAGTGACCTTGTTACACGCTACATGTATACCAATGACAGTAAATTATGCATAATTACATGTAACTAACCTTAAGCCAATCCCTAATCCTAACGATAATGCTATAGTATTACACTTTGTTAATTAATATTGCTCATTACTTATATTATGTAATAATTACACTGTAACAATGAAACCTTAAAAAAGTGTAACCAAAGATTAGTAAAAACTGTAACAAACGTATTGCTCTTTGTTATCTAATGTTAGTTAATGCATTAACTAAATGGATTAAATGGTTCTAAGTGGCCTATTCTTTGATAAACTACATTCACTTGTATCGGTAAAATGTTTACTTGGAAATTGGATGTTAGCAACCCTGCAGAACATGTCACAAACACATTTCTTAAATACAGCAGTGCTGTATAAAACTATTATAAAAATAAAGTATTGTGGAAAAACAAAAACATGTAACACAATGAAAAACAGACTGAGCAGAGTGAGAGAGAGAGAGAGAGAGAGAGACGAGAGAGAGAGAGAGAGAGAGAGAGAGAGAGAGAGAGAGAGAGAGAGAGAGAGAGAGAGAGAGAGAGAGAGAGAGAGAGAGAGAGAGAGAGAGAGAGAGAGAGAGAGAGAGAGAGAACAAGTGTGAGAGAGAGAGGGGGGGAGTTCTGGGGAAAGTTAGCACACCACTGGGGCTGGCTTTCAGGGTTCAGTCCTCTCGAATGAGGGGAGGAAGAGGGAAAAGCAGAGAGAGAAGGAGGGAAGGTGGATCATATAGGGCAGGCTGTGTGGGTTTGTGTAAATGTAATGCCACACTGTTTCTCTCACACTCTTCTGGAGGAAATGTGATTATAATGAGACTCATGAGTCAGACATGCAGATGCACCAGTGTGATTTGATGAAGAGCAAACTGGTGAAATATAACAAACATAGACTAGTGTCAAACACATGCATCTGGCAGAATAAATTATTTTCATAAAACTGCTTAATTTAAAAGTCATAATATAAATATATTACATGCTGTTTTGTTCAGGAAAGTGTCAAACTGCAACATTTGGAGCAAAAACATAAAATATGACTGTCAGATCATTTAATCAAAGCTTCCTCACTGATGCAGTTTTAAATCAGCCTCTGTAAATATGCGGAGACAAATATGTCTGCAGTCTAAATAATGCACACAACCATGAAAAACATGTCAAAGTCAGAACATTAGATGCAGACTCTGGCTGGGTCAAGACAAGTTTGGAAGACATTGCAAAAGAATGCAGAAATACAATACAGTGTCAACAGGGACAGTTGACGTAGATTTGGGCATATTTCAGTAGCGACTGTTTGGAAGAGTTACCACAGATCTGGACAGCATTAAGTTGTGGTGCACTTGATGGAATGACAAACTGAGAGAAAAATGAAGATGATGTAAGTTGGGAACAGAAAAATAAGAAGGGGAAAGTAAAACTGTCAAGGAGAGGTGAGAGCTGGGGCCTATGATAGGACTGCCAGTGAAAACATGGCAGAAAGAGAAACGTTGAAGGGGTTCTGCCAGGTTGTGAGTTGCCTAAAGGTGGCAGTAGGCTTCAAATAGTCACACTTCCAAAACACACTTCTTCTCTAGATCTACCTTTTTGTGCTTCATTTTTGACCTTTTATCCCAACTTTTATTAAAACACTTTTATTGTGAAAAGACAGAAAGTGAGAAGAAGAAAAAGCCATATCAAAATTTTTTTTTAAAAACCTTGATGTTTCTGTAGGCTTTGAATCTTGACAAAGCTTTGTTTCAACGTCTTGAAAAAGGTTTTAAATGTTTTAAGATCATTTAAGTCCAAAGGTCCAAGACCACTAGTGAAAATGCTTCAGTTTTGCATTTTCTTTGTTTAATACAAGATGTTTCATGACAAATTGAAAAGCAAAAGGATCATCATGGATTTCAGAATGTATTTAATGTCACAAATATATAACAAATATATTACAAATGCATATATGATTTACATTTGTTTGGGTAAAATTCATAACTGGAGAATTTGGTATCTAAGTAATTTGCTCATCTATCCTTCTCAATGTCTAAATCAAAGTTTTATCAAGTTAACATTCAAAGTATATAAAATGGTTGAATTTCAATTCATTGTAATTCTACGTATTAAATTATATTTATTTCACGTATTGTATATTCTGCATTCAACAATATAATTGCAATTTAAAAGACATTCTTCAATTCTGAAGGGTGCAAAACCATGTGTATCAACACTTGATGACGAAAGGGAAGGTGATATGTTTCATAGGAAGAGCAGAAGAAGATTGATAGACATAGGGAGTGAGAGGAGGTCATGTTATTTGCAAAGGTATAAAATATGATGCAGGCTGACAGGATTGCTCTAGCAGAAAATGGAAGGGAAAGTTTTGTCTTTCAGCCAACCACAAAAGCACCGCCTCATTCCCTCCCTCTCTCTCCCCCTCTGTCGCTCTGTAATTCCTGCCCCGCTCCCTCTGTTGTGGGCTGAGCTAGCTGAAATAGCGCTGGTTGTCGAGTCACAGTATGTTAGCTGACACTTAAGAGTCTTGACAGTCAGGCTGAGTTTGACAAAGCTCAAGAACTCAACAGACGCTGGAGAAAAACAGGCACGGGGTGATGGTCAGCATAGAGCTGCACAGGAGTCGCTTGACTCGATGACTAGGCTACAGAAAAGTTTAGGTTGTAAGAGAGAAGCTGCTGGCTACAGCGACAGCTACAGCTGAAACAGAAGTCTCAAGTCCTTGAGACTTTCTCTTGCCATTGAAAGCTTTGGCAGGAGTTCCAGATTGACTGGGAAACTCCAGACTCTACATTGGTGTTGTTGGTCACCGTCTACTGTGTTGCTTAACCGTATCTGCAGTTGAGACACAGTACAGGACATCTGGGACAGAGCTTGAGTTCTTGGCGAAGGCTGGACATCATGTTTGACTGTGTGGAGGCTCTCGGGGTAGGGGCAAGACCCCTCTTTGACGTATCCACTCAGAGTTCATGCATGCTCAGCAAAGCAAGCTCCTTCTTCTCTGGTCTAGAACCTTTCTCATGGAGCAACAACACTAGCCTGCAGTGTAAGTGTGATGTCTCTGTACCTCCACTATATTCACTCCAACTGTGTTATTGATAATGTGTGTCCATTTTAACTCTTAGCATGTATTAAAGCAGGAGTCTGGGTGATGGTAGTATGTGCTCAGCATCTCGTCATGTGCTAACTGACTTAAATGGTACTCTTGTTAACTTCCTAATGGCTGGCTGCCAGAAGTTTTGCCTATATCACAGAACAAACTGACGTGTGCATATAAATAATGTACTTTTTGCATATTTTATAAGTCTACAGTACACACTTTTACAGCTGTGCACGTTGTACACTGTTCTTCTGTCAACATTTAAACTGGCATATCTATGAATTGTGTCATTATTATAGATGCTTATAATTAGTAATGATAATGACAACAGTTCCAAATTTATAAAAATTTTCTTGTCTGCAAAAGTGACATCATTAAGTGTAAAACATTGAAAGCATATAGATGTACTGTAGCTACATGTTTCATGCATACATTTAGTGGAAACTATTAAAATTGAATATATAAATGCAGTGCCAATGTGTTCAAGCAAAGTATAGCCTTTACTGGACACTGGAATATTTATGTATTACATTTATGTAAATGTAGGTAATAAACAAATATGAAATAATGCATACACTCTAGTTATCAATAATGTACAGAAGACTCTCTCATGTGTGTGAGTGTGTGTGCTTGGAGTCTCATGTGTCACTCCAATTTGACCTCAATGGATGTCTTTAATTATTCAATTATGAACTCGAATAAAGGGAGCACATAGGGACAGACAGAGAGCACAAGAGAACGCATGATTAGGGGGTTTCTTCTTATCATTTGCTTCTTTATGGCCACAGAAAAATCCACTGGCAAGTTTGTTCCATACGGAACTGCTTTGCGTATTATTTAGGAAATTGTAATGCCACGTAATGAGATCCAAGTTATTTAGAACATTCACAAAATACATGATATTAAATAAATGAACTGAAGTAGCACAGTGACTCCATTATTTAAGAGAATTCACACACAAAAAAACAGAGGATCTTCCCACTAGCTTCAGTCTGCTGGTTTATCCCGACTTACTCTTTGGTACATGAAAAAAGCTTGTTCTTTATCCAGCCATTTAGAGGCTGTCGCATGCAGCAATTGAGCTGACTCGTTGCAATGTTTATAGACTCATTTTAAACTCAGGAACTAGTAAGGGAAATACCAAAAACAAGATCCATATTTAGGAAAATGAATCATAGGACAAAGCCCTTTCAAATGTGTCTGTGCCTTATTCTATGTGCGACTGAGTAGATTTCACATGCCCCTGCTGGAATTTGCCCCTATGGTGCAATGCCATTTTATAGCCAGAATGGGCTGGTTGAAAGAACATTGGACCCCACAACAAGGCCAACCCCACAATGAATCCTTTGACAATGGCCTGATCTCTTTTCTCACCCCTTTTGAACCACCCTCAAGATGCAACAGCTGAGGTCTCAGAGTCGTACCTCGCCAGCTAAACTTGAACTTGTTAGCTTTAGCTAGTTCACTAGCCTGTTGTGGGCAGTGCTGTCTCCATTTATAAGTGGTTAGTAACTCTTAGATCTGGGGTCTGCGTGCTTCAATCGATGCAAGTTTAGTTTCCTCGTTTGATTGTTGGTTATGGCTAGACATTTTGTAGACTTCAAGGTCAAGTTGTTCTCAGTCTTTTTACTGAATGCAAAGTGATGTATTTAAACAAATTATAGTTTGGTAACACTTTTGGACTAAAATGGAAACAGAGATTCTTCATCTCTTTGCTCTTTGCTCAATGCAGTATATTTTTAACAAGTTGTGATGTTTTGGGGGTGGAGTGAAGTCCATCTTTGCAGCTCTCCATATTGGGTTCTTTGGTAAGGTTCTCATCAGGAAAGGGATGAATGACACTGAGTTGTAGATCAAGAATACGTTTTTTAGCCTGTCGGTTGAGAGGGGTGTTACGATGTTCACTGAGGCTGGGGAGGAGGTGGCCAAATGTTGACTCAGCTTCACCCTGAAAAGGCAAAATAAAAGGGTCGGTTTATGAGGTACTATAAAGAAGAAAGCTTTGTATGCATGCTGTTGAATGAAAGGGGCAATCCAAGTTTAACAACTTGCTTCTAAGAAAGACAGCTCCTGTTTTTGCAGTCTTCCTTCAGCTCATCAGGACATGTGTTGGTCCATGTGTGCAGAGGATCTGGGGGAGATGCTAGTTAAGGTTTATGCTTAGTTGTTCTTTGATGTTTCATAAATTATACTTTTCGTGTAAACTAAAACCATGGTTGACTCACTGATTTAGTCAATCCTTATTCACTCGTCAAACAGACCAAAATTGAATATCTGATTTTACTGCATGTATAACCTGGTTTTATTTACCTCTGTATATTGGTATTGCAAAATCAAATATCCATATAATACAAAATTAGTTTTTCGCTATGACACAAAGAAATATAGGGCCACTTGAGATGGATTGACCCTTCACTTTATATGGTAATCCCAAAATAAAAGAATCACGGCGCTGTTCCAGCAAGTTTAGGGGCTTCATTTATAAAATGTTGCACAGGAAACATCCTAAATATCATCTCTCAAATATACGTATGTGTAATTCATAGAATGAACGTAGGAACAGAAAACACACATACGCCGCTCTTTCAGATGTAAAATCTATGAATCGCAAATGATCTTGAACGTGCGCGCAAATGAATGGTTTCATTCAGAACCGCTTATATTTTCAAAAACCTGCAGAACTCTGACAAGAAAAAGTGTGTACGTCTGCTCAGACCCTGACGTCACGCTAAGCATTTTTCCACGTCAAAGACGTTTTTACAAATATGAGTGTTGGTGTGGATTTAAGCATACACACTCTCTCGGATCAAATCTGAGCAAACGCACTCTTTATAAACAAGGCCACAAGTGCTTCAACCAAATATAAAAGTCTAAATGAAAATCTGAAAATGTCTATGGAAATGCCTTGCAAATATACTTATTTTTAATACATAGGCACATAGTGATAAATGCAGAAGATTCAGCCACAGGCCTTCTTATCATATGAATCAAACACTGTAACACATTTATCAGCCATTGAATAATCTTCAATAATGACTATAATGGTTAAGTAATAGATTTAAATGTATGTGTGACTTACTGTATGCATTCTTATCCTCATCTGTCATTGCATCCCCTTTCTTAATTGTATTTATTTTTTGGCATTTTTGACTTCATGATGGCAGGACAGTTTAGAGTTTACAGAAAGCAAAAGTGGGAGAGAGAGAGGGTGGCTGGATCGGAAGAGGTCCTCAAGTTGGGATTTGAACTTGGGACGCCTGTAGCACAACGGTGCTGTATGTCGGTGCACTACCCACAAGGCTATCGCTGCCAAATCTCTTTCTCAATTTTACCTCAGTTTCTATCTACAGTATTAATATTCAGCTTTATTCATGTTCACAGTCTGGTCATAGGTAGACAGCAGAATGGGCAGGGGCGTAGATCATGCAGGGGACGTGTCCCCCCCCCCCCCCTTTTAATATCTCGTTAATTCGTCCTCCGCACTTTTTTTGGCCAAGTGTGTTCGCATAGAGGTTTTCAATAGCCAGTGTGAATAAATATAGATTTACATTCAGAGAGACATGATAGTCTGTGCATGAGCTGATGTTTTATTCGGACCCAGAATAAGGCGAGTGCTAAACACTCATTACATGCAGTGTGTGTTCATTCATACTCGACGCCGGAGGAAGCTCTCACGAAGTAAAGGAAATCCCTAATACGGACAAAAGCTCCAGCTATCGCTGAATGAAAACAGTTGTTTTCACAGGAAAAACAGAAACGTTTGGTAAAAATGAAGACATTAAACATGCGATTGCAACAATATATGTTTTATTTGTGTTTTTAAAGTCATCTCCAGGTAATAAATAAAGTATATGAACAATGCAGTGCTAATAGATAAAGCATTTATTACAGTATATAAAATATTCTGCCTTATTATGTGATAAAAAAGTGTTTGTAGTATATAAAAAAATCATTATTATTAGTTATTGTCCAGTTGTTTTTGAACATTAAGGATTCTCTTCTGTTCACCAAACCTGCATTTATTTGATCCAAAGTACAGCAGAACAGTACAATTTTGAAATATTTTAACTCTTTAAAATTACAGTTTTCTATTTGAATATGTTTTAAAATGCAATTTATTGTAATTTCAAAGCAAAATTTTAGCATTATTGTGACATCATCCTTCCGAAATCATTCTGATATTCTGATTTGCTGCTAAAAAAAAACATTTTATTATGATGTTGAAAACAGCTGATTATATATTTTTCATGTTTCTTTGATGAATAGAAAGGTCAGAAGAACAGCATTTGTCTGAATTATCAGTCTTTTGTTACATTATAAATGTCTTTATCATCACTTTTGATCAATTTAAAGCATCTTTGCTAAATACATTTATATTTCTATATTTATTTTCCAAAAAATTCATTAATAATAATAATAATTCTGACTCTTGAATTGTTGAATAATCCTGAGATTTTGAGTGGTATTGTGTATAATTTTACAAAATATTTTTATTTCAGATAAATGCTGATCTTTGGATCTTTCTATTCATCAAATAATCCAGAAAACAAATTACTTAACTGTTTAAATATTGACAATTAATAATAGTTAAAAAGTTTATAGAGCAGCAAATCAGAATGATTTCTGAAGGCTCATGTGACACTGAAGACTGTAGTAATGATGCTGAATTACGTTTTAAAATGTGTTCAAACAGAAAGCAGTTGTTTTTAGTAAAAACATTTCACAATATTAATGCATTTGCTGTATTTTGGATCAAATAAATACAGGTTCGGTGAACAGAAGTGACTTCTTTAAAAAACATGAAAAAAAATCTTACTGTTCAAAAGCTTTTGACTTGTAGGTTATATATATTACCGAAATGTTATATTGTAAAGTTATAATTAACATGTCTGTCCCCTTCGCTTCTGAAATGCTGGCTACGCCCCTGAGAACGGGTCAGTATAGTGTATGTATAGTATGTAGTTTCACACATGTGCTGGTTTGGATCGAGCACAGCTTGTTATAGGATTAAATGAGCTTTTAGTCAAGCCAAAGACTGTGGCTTTTTTTATGTGTGTCTCTTGTGAATGTGAAAAACAAGGCACGAGCATTATGTGTTTTCATAGCTGACATATTTGAGGACATTATTTTCAAAATGGTAACATGCCAGGACAGGGAAAAGTCTGTATGCGAATGTGTAAGTGTGCGAGTACTAGGTGCTCCGGTTTCCCCCACAATACAAGACATGCTGGAAACGTAACTTCATTAACATTCATTAACATTAAATCGTCTGTAGGTGTGATCGTAGATGTGTTTGTGTGTCTGTGTCTGTGCTGTGCTTGCGCGCGTGTCTGTCTGTCTGTCTGTCCGTCCGTGTTCCGTCCGTCCGTCTGTCCGTCTATCTATCTGTTTCTCTCTCTCTCTGTGTGTCTGTGTCTGTGCTGTGCGTGCGCGCGTGTCTGTCTGTTGTCCGTCCGTCTGTCTATCTATCTGTCTGTCTGTTTTTTTCTCTCTCTCTGTGTCTGTGCCAGTGCGTGCGCGCGTGTCTGTCTGTCTGTCTGTCTGTCTGTGTCTGTCTGTCTGTGTCTGTCTGTTGTCTGTCTGGTCTGTCTGTGTGTTTCTCTGTCTTGTGTGTGTGTGTGTGTGTTGTGTGTGTGTGTGTGTGTGTGTGTGTGTGTGTGTGTGTGTGTGTGTGTGTGTGTGTGTGTGTGTGTGTGTGTGTGTGTGTGTGTGTGTGTGTGTGTGTGTGTGTGTGTGTGTGTGTGTGTGTGTGTGTGTGTGTGTGTGTGTGTGTGTGTGTGTGTGTGTGTGTGTGTGTGTGTGTGTGTGTGTGTGTGTGTGTGTGTGTGTGTGTGTGTGTGTGTGTGTGTGTGTGTGTGTGTGTGTGTGTGTGTGTGTGTGTGTGTGTTGTGTGTGTGTGTGTGTGTGTGTGTGTGTTAGCCCTGTGATAGCCGTTTCCCTGTCTGCACTCAGACATGTTTGGAAAGACTCCAGCATCCTATAGAGGACAAAAATACATGTATGTATGCATGCATAACTCCTGCAGACTAACCCTGACTTTAAAACTCTAACCCTATCTGAAAAACCATGCTATCCCTATTTTTCCCAAAAGTATATCTAAGCATACACACAGTAAGTATGAATATTAATTAATTACACTATTACTACTACTACTAATAAAATAATGCTATTACTGCTACTAATAATACATACAAAATATTATTTAAACTAGAAATAATATTTTAAACATTGAGTGGAGCTTCCTTTAACTGTGCTGTGCAGCAGTCATTCAGCAGATGCTTTTATCCAGAGCCACTTATAAATGAGGAATACAACAATCATCATAAGCAGGTAATAAACATGAACAGTGCTCGTAATATAGTTTCAGACGCTGTCTAGTTTGAGCAGGGAGGGACAGAAGAAATAGTAAAGTGCTCGAGGAAGAGATGACTTTTCAGCTGTTTAAACATAACTTTACATCACAAAAGAAAATGATTGATTAAGTTATCTCTTCGATACTCACTGTTTTATATGGTAAAGTGAAAATAAATATACAGAAATATTACTTCATCATCTCCAGCCATGGTCTCGAGAACTACATCTCTTGACCTGTGGTGAGAAGTTTCTTATTAGTATGACTTCTGGACTATATGGATATAGATATGTGTAAGTATATATGCATTTCAATCCATTTCTTTCATTTGCATTAATGTCTAAAGGAACCCTGGAGAATATGGACACAATTTTATTCATTATACTTTAACAACAGGTCATTTATTAAATAAGTAATACTTTCTTTGCCCTTATAGAGGTCCAGTGGAGGTCTGTACACGCCATGAGAGATCAGAGCACACCACTGGTTAGTTTACCAGAGCATTGTTTAATATGACAAGCAAATCAAATGAGGTTTTAATGCATCGATCCATCAAGCCAAATGTTCAGAAACGTTGGCATGTACAGCATATAGCACACATCTAAACCCTAACATAAGGGTTTGGAGTCAAACCTGAATTGACCCAACTTGTTAAATTTCTCAGTAGCACTTCAAGTCGAATGTTGGTGAGATGTTACAAATTCTAACAACATGCAGAAAGCCTATAAAACTGATTACGTCAGCATTTGACTAAAAGGAGTTAAGACAAATACTGTTGTCTACAAGAAAATGAAAGAAACTATTTAAACAGATCCACACATCTGACTATTATAGAGCTCTTGAATGATCTTTAAAGGTTTCTTCTTTGCTTCTGTATAAAAAGTTTTGTGTTCACTTAAAATCTGTTTGCTGACTACACTCTAAAGATGCTGGGTTAAATACAACACAGCACTGGGTAAAATATGGACAAACCCAGCGATTGGGTTGTTTATGAACCAGCGTTTGGGTTAAACATTTAAAACTGTTGATGGAAAACAACACAACTGCTGGGTTTGTCCATATTTAACCCAGCACTTTTTAGAGTGTACTAATGACTAATTTGCCTTCGCTCAAGCTGCATATAGTGGACATACATAACAAATGTATTTCGACAGTGATCTCAGTGTTTGTTCCATTTCCATATTTTAGTTTTTATTAAATAACTGATTCATGCATTTAATTTTCCTGTATGCTTTAATAACATCAATCTTTTTTTTATTTTTTTTTCTAGTACTTTAATTATGACATGGGTTTCACTTTATTGTACAGCCCTATTCTGCTTGTACCTACTATTGTACTTATTACAGTAATGGGTAGTAACAAGGTACTAAACCTGAAACAAATCTTAACCCATGTACAGTTTTTACATTATATGTATTGATAATGTAAACCTTTTAAAGATCAGTGGTTGAAAACTTCACAATCTGAGCCAGCAGAGAGAACCTGGCTTGTCATGCTGATAAACCCTGCTTCCCCTTTCCCTCTAAACAGTGCAAACATAAGTAATCTGCAGAAATATGGGCTGAAAACATGCAATTCAATCATTTTCTGTCTGTGTAAATCAGTGCTTTAATGGAAGTAAGTCTAAATGTGACAAATATAATTCAATCCCGTCCATAAAACAATGACTGAGCAGAAGTTAGAGTGGAATTATACATTTTCCGTTTGTTCTGAAATCTGTTAATGCTGTCAAGTGCCAATATAGAAAATCATTTATTTCATTTAACTGTTTTTTCTGAATGCATTATTTCAAAATCGGCCATATATCCCTCCACAAGTCAAAACTAGCATGTCAAATATAACAAAGAAAGACAATGAAATGGGAACAGAATAGCATTCCATCTTTCTTCCTCTTTTGTCTGTCAGTCATTTTTCTGGTGGCGCCAGATTTCCGCTCGTCCTGCACTGAAGGTTTTCAGAACCCCTCTGTCACTCAAGCATTGCTGCCACATAAACACATAAAGCCAATGCAGCCAAAGTTACTACATAAACACTGTGATCAGGTTGCATTCTCAGCCACTCACTCACCCATCACCCTCTGCCTTGTGTTTCACAGAACATTACGTGTAAGAACTGTGTCTATCAGCATTGCAGAGACCTAGACGTGTTGCTATGCATGACAGAACTGCACAAAATCCAAAGAAAAAGACACAATCCCAAACTTCCCTAACCTACATAATGTTACAGAGACTGCAACTTGTTTTAGTTTTTTTGGTGAATCTACATACATATGCATCAGACATGTGTCTTTTTCAGCCCTGTGTGCAATGATTATTGCTTTTTAAGATGCTGTGTCAAGTTAAAATTAGTTCAACTTGTAAAAACTGAATCTTGTGACACTGCGTTCTGTTCCATTCGGTCTGTTTGTGAACAAAAGAATGTTCTGTGTGAACACCCACTTTACTGCAAGTTACACAATAGACTAAAACAATCAAATAACTCAGCAAGTAGGCCATTTACATGTGTGTGTGTGTGTGTGTGCTCATATATATATATATATATATATATATATATATATATAGTATTGTTTTTTTTTTTGCCAAGGATGCATTTATTCATTAATCAAATATACAGCAAAAAAACAGTAATATTGTTAAATATTATTACAATTTGAAATGACTGTTTTCTATTTGAATATATTTTCAAATATAATTGAATCCTGTGATGAAAAGCTGTATTTTCAGCATCATTGCTCCAGTATTCATTTTCAAATGATCCTTCAAAATGCTGATTTGCTGCTGAAGATTTATTTAGTTAGTTTTGTTTTTATTTAGTTAGTTTTTAATCAGTGTTTGTATATTTATTAAGATATATTAGCGGAATGCATAATTTGGTAATATAGCTTTAAAAACAATTGACAGAAATGTGCTCTGCTTTTTGTTTCATGAATCAGGTTGGATTAATATACTGTATTGTAACTGTTCGTCTCACAGCTTTGCTTTTATTCCAGTCAAATTATATACGACATCTACCTGGACTAAGCTCCATATATTTTGACGTTTCAATATAAATTGGGTTGTGACTTTGGAACGTCTCTACCACAGATTTCTGTGGTGTTTGGAAACAAAACGTCCTTTCATAGTTTGGCAAATGCCGCATCATCAATATTGCATATTTTATCTCAGCTGATGTTGCGATTAGATCATTGACAGTATTCACGTGACTCTCGGTTCACGTTCATGTCACGAGAAGCCAAAGCTGCTGTCAAAGCCAAGGTCAAAGTGAAATTCACCCTCTCTCACACATTCTTCATGTGTCTCTCTCTGTTTCTTTATGAGATCTATACCTTCTCTCGTTTTGCTCTTGTTAAACGGTGCCCATGGAGGGAGAGTGGAGGACAGAGGGAGGAGAAGAAAGAGAGAATGAGAGGCACATTTAGGGGATCCGCTCCATTCAGTAGGAGGAGGGGGCGAAGGCCACTGTGGGCCGTAAAATCTGGAGTTCTGAAGACCCAGTTTTAGCTGTTTTTCTCTCATTTTTTACAAGTGGAGAGTGAGGGGACAGCTGCTGCTGGTGTGAATGACTCACTGCCAATAAAGTGCCGGTCATGCAGGCCTCAGGCCTCGGTCAGACCACAGACGGGCTTTTACGGGCGATCTTGAGACTGGACCTCTAGTAAAAAGCCAGTCATCCAGGCCTGAGGAATTTAGGGTCCAGGAAACAAGAGCATGAGGGGGGAGAGGGTGTCTAGAGGTGAAAGTTGAACTACACAAAATATATTACAAAGGATTCACACGGTGGTGTTTAAATTGGGCAAACCGTGTTAGATTATATGTCTGCGTCTGAATGGCTGGTGTCCGGGATGTTTATGAATCTGACTGTGGTACCATTTGGGTGCGTGACAGCAAGTCAAACACATGCTGAGGTATCAGTCAAAGTATATTATCAATTCATCCATCTGTCTCGGATTCATCTCTTTCAACACCTCTGCCCCACTGTGCGCTCACTTGATATTTATCTTCAAGTTCAGACCCCGGGGCAGATGCCTCTTAATGCATTTGACAACATCAGTCATCAACCATCCAGTTTGTGTCTTTTTCATTCGAAATATGCTAATATTCTTTCAAATCGAAACATTCTGATTCAGTCATGATTTTTGATGGTGCAGTGCTGATAAATAATGAAAAATGTATCGTAAACTCATAACTTCATCCAGGCTTACTCTAGACAAGTACTCAGGGAACAGGGAGTGAAAGTGGCTTTGTTGTTTTAAGTGTAAATTGATTTTTTACATATTAACGGTATAAATAGGTTTGTTCATTTTTGAAGAGTGGTGATGTTTTCCAGAGCAGAACTTGTCTGTGTGGGCAGAAAGTTTGAAAACAACAACCGATTCTTACCTTTGTAATCACCAGTAATTCTCTTCTTCCTGATTTCTGCAGCGGTGGAGACCCAGAGCACAAGCTCAGAGGAGATGGTTCCCAGTTCTCCTTCTCCACCTCCTCCTCCTCGTGTCTATAAGCCCTGCTTCGTGTGCCAGGACAAATCTTCTGGCTACCATTATGGAGTCAGCTCTTGTGAGGGCTGCAAGGTACGCAAACCTATACAGTGTGTATATACACTATACACCTGTATACACACTATACACTATACACACTATACACCTATATACTATACTTTTGACCAACTAGTTCATCCACACTAATCCACATCCACACTAATTAGTATTTCTCAAATAAAATGTATGATTTGGTCCAAACCTTAAAAACCTTACACTTTGATTTAAAGTTGATCAAACAAAACATGTTCCCCAAAGACAAATAAATATGTATATATTTTTTTACAATAAACATGGACAAAGCTTAAATGTTAATTTATGTAGGTCAATATAGTATGCATTTGCCTTTTTAAACGTATTTTAGCCATAACTCAAAGCTAAATAAGCTATCATATGAAAGTAGCATATATATATATATATATATATATAATTATTTTATATAAAGTGTTATTTATTTTAGACAAACTTTGAATGCACTTTAAATACACGACACACACAAAACAAAACCTGAGAATGCATTTTCCAATGTTAATCATGTTTGAACCCTTTAGTGGGAAAAAGATTGGAGGAAAATGCAGCCTTATGTGAAGACTATAGACAAATAAGACACTTCTATTACATGTAATAAACATATGTGATTGTTTGAGTGCTGCCACCTAGTGATACTGCCAAGATCAAGACGTCTGTTTTCATTCAAACATACTCTTTAGTGCCCTCTGCTGATTTCTGTTGAAGTTTTCTATTACACAACATTTTGAGTTATTTTCATGATCTAAACTTCATGAAGCCTTTAAGTTCAAAGATGAATCGTGAATTTAAACTTGCTGTTTTTCTGTCCATATGTTTGTGTTTCTTTCTCTCCCTTATCTTCATAACAGGGTTTTTTCCGTCGCAGTATCCAGAAGAACATGGTGTACACCTGCCACAGAGACAAAAACTGCCAGATCAATAAGGTGACACGGAACCGCTGCCAGTACTGCCGGCTGCAGAAGTGCTTTGAGGTTGGCATGTCTAAGGAAGGTAAAACTCCGAGCAGTACGTCACCATCTATATTGTTCTCAGTTCACACAACCAATAAAAACATGCTAGCATTCATGAGCGTGTGAAAAGCAAATCTATGATTGTCTTGTTCTGAACTACCTGGTATGAATAAAACCCTAAAGAAATTATATTGTCTAAATCTCATGAGTAGCATGTTTTTATTATTATTATTATTATTATTATTATTATTTATTCATGTCTGCTGCAAGGTTGGCTTCATTTTGTGTTGTTCCTTATCTTTAAGCGGTCCGGAATGACAGGAATAAGAAAAAGAAGGACATAAAAGAGGAGGTGGTTCTTCCAGAAAGCTACGAGCTGAGTGGAGAACTGGAAGAACTGGTTAATAAAGTCAGCAAAGCACACAGGGAAACCTTCCCTTCGCTCTGTCAGCTCGGAAAATACACGACTGTGAGTCTCACACATATTCACACACATCCTTCTGTCTGTCAGCTAAACAAGCATGAGGCCAAGATCATGCCAATGT
>CM049795.1:21577276-21705280 GCA_027422405.1 Ptychobarbus kaznakovi
TGTTTTATTTACTTCTTCTCCAGCTACTTACAGGTAGAAACTCAATTGACTTGGGTTAACAATACGTAGCTGAGTAAGTTCTGTTTTAATAAGAGTGTAAGAGTGCTGTTTTAATCTTTGCACCTTCAGCAGTAGTTGCTCTAGGAGTCCTGCTTCTTTGCTAAACATTTTGACTCTATGGTTGGTTTATTCCTTCTGCTGTCATTGAACTCTGACTGACATGTCATGCCTTTCTGCATCTGGCTGAATGAGTAGACCGCATGGACCTGGAGGAACCTCATCGGGTGGACCAGCTACAGGAACCTCTGCTAGAGGCGTTAAAGATCTACGCTCGCCGGAGACGCCCCAACAAACCTCACATGTTCCCACGAATGTTGATGAAGGTCACTGACCTCCGAGGCATCAGCACTAAAGGTATGCATTGTTTATGCCTGTATGGTACTCAGTATGAAGAATGTGATAAAGTCTTGGAATTTTACATTGCGATATGTTTAAAGCGCACTCGCCTAGTTGATAGCTGCTGACTTCTACACGACTTCTACTCGATGCAAACTCTACTCTACTACTCTACACACTAAAAGTCTTCACGAATCCGCTTAAATCTGAAAATCCGAGGTCCGACCAGAGACTCAAGCAGGTTTGGGTGCAAATGCCTCAGACACAGGTTAGGACTGACATTAGTAGCCTTGGATCACGGGTTATTTGAAATAAATGTGCTTTTGCCGAATGGACACAAAAAGACTTGTAAGACTCAATTTTCAACTTATGCATGTCGGGTCCAAGAAGTCTCAAGAAGTTTGGGTCGGGTACAGATTTTAAGACCTGAGAGCACCTCTGCTACACACTGATGATAAATATGTAAATATGGACCTAAATGAAGATATTAAAACACATCATCTCTGTGTGTGTGTTTAGGAGCAGAGCGAGCCATCACTCTAAAGATGGAAATCCCAGGCCCCATGCCTCCTCTGATCAGAGAGATGCTGGAGAATCCTGAGCTCTTTGAAGAGAGCTCCGACTCTCAAGACACCGGTGCTTCTGCCCCCCTGCCGCCTCCCGCCGTCCAGGCCATCAAACGTGAGAGGGATGAGGAATCTGCTCTGGAGGAGGAAGAGGACGAGGATGATGAGTGTGCGGAGGAGGGACGGGACCGAGCAGGGGACAGCGAGGATGAGGAATGGGACCTGCAAGTGGACATGGGCGGAGCTAGAAAGAGTGCGACAGGAAGAGCACAGTGACCGCTGGAGGACAGTATGCATGCAGGTCTGATACATACAGATAACAGCGGAAGACATTGTATTCAAGACACCTGATCAGTTGATACAAACAAAATTATTCAGTCAAGCAATTTCCCATAAAACATGCACAACTTTGCACATCTAGTTTCCCTCAACTTTTCAAAAGCAGTAAAAATGAATTGTAAAAAGAGAAAACCTGAAGAACATGCCAACGCTGTTACTTCAGACGCTGTTTCTCTAACTGACATGAGAGAAATGAAAAACAGAAAAATAAGCCATAGTGCCATATCTGGAAGTTACTTGTTGTATGCATATTTTGTACTTCATTTGGAGATGCCAAATATTTTAGAATGCATCCCAAAGCCTTGTTCTGTAAGGGAAACATAGTTTTTTAAGGACTGCATATGGATTTATATAATCAGAAGTGATCAATGAGAAAAAACAAAGAACAGCAAACAACCACACAGTAAATGACCGATTCAACACAACATTCATTTACTGCATAATGCAACTGTATACTCTTGATGTTGCATTGTCTCAGTTATATTTCATTTTGAATATTTTCTTCTTTCAGTGTGTTATTATGTGTTATTGACGACATGCATCTTTACGAAACACTCCAAACTCACAGCCCTCCAGCCACACAACTCTGCATGTAAATGTGACACTTACACCAACTTTAGGTTTTGGGCATTAGAAGATTGAATCCCGCTTTATTAGGTGGCCTTAACTACTATGCACTTACATTTAAATTAATCGTTTGGTACAATGCACTTGTTGTGTACATACATGTTTTCACATTGTACTTTTTAAATACCTATATCTAATTATATCTGTAATTAATTTATGTAATTGCTTTTATAATTACACTGTTGACCCATCATCCCTTACACCTTAACTCACCATTAAACCTACCCATACCACTAAACCAGTCCCTAACCGTACCCGTATCCCACCTCAATAACAGCAGAAGTGATCTGAAATACAATATGAACACAATAAGTACATTGTACTTGTTATTTGATGCAAGTACATAGTAGTTAAGGCCACCTAATATAAAGTGTGACCGAAGATTATAAAATGTAATTTAAAGATGATAAAAAAGAATACATCACATTATAACAAATCAATCTTTTGACTCAGGGCAAATCAAGGACCAAAGGTGATCTACATGTCTCAGAGCATGCGTGCACTATACATATATTTGATCTTCAGCTATTCTATATCATTAAGCAAAAAGTAACATTAGAAGCTAAAATGTCCAAATGTTCTCTGGGATTTAGAAGAGTTGTGTGATAGGTATTAAAAGCAATAACACACTAATATGTAGATAAAGTGTCACACATGAGCCGAGCATCTCAGCAAATATGAGCAGTGGTGTGCACGAACTGTTCCTTTCAGGCTCGTGATAACTGAATAGAAATACATTCGTTTCTTTGCAGATAGGGGGACAAAATGTAAATAATTGAGCTGTATAATAAACGAGTTTTAAAGTGTGTATTGCTTTAATGGATGTTCATAAAACTAAATAATAATAATAATAAAACTCAAATTTCAATGACATCAGTCTGTCAGAATTACCGACTTTATATCTCTATATTTATGATCCCTTTGTACAATTCATATCATAAATAACAGAAGACTTGTCTAATTCAACCAAAGATTTTTTTTTAAGCGTAACCATTTTTAACTCTATAACAGCATCCTTTGAAGTGTGTTGGACCACCATGTATTCATATTTCATATGAATATGGTAATCATTCAGTACTACAACCTGTATGGTACATGCAATGGTACTGAATACCACGGTACTGAATGATTGCCACATTCATATACCATGGGATTTACAAATTTAATTCAAACATGCTTCAAAACTTCAAAGAGTACCATGGTATTAATCACATGATATTACTATATTAACAGTTATTTGTCGGAGAGAAGTAGGATGATTTTGATTAAAAAGCACCCTACACGATGAGTTATATAGTGAGTTCTGTAGTCTATAGCATTTTCTCTCCTTTTGTCCTTCCGCCCTGCTAAGGTCTGCGCACGCCACTGATGACAACGCTATACCTCCTCACATGACAGAGCAGTGTTACCAAATCAACTCATAAGCTTCTGATTGCTGCATATATATAGAAGCAGCACAGCACGGTATTTGGGATAGAGCCATATGGTTTAGGGTGATAAGCTGCGTGCATGCATACTTGTATACTAGTTGCTTAAAACTGTAAAGATATCTCTTTTCTACTTTTGTGTCACTGCAAACCCTTTTATTTGAACACAACGAGAGGACATCTCAGACTTTTTCAAAATATTTTCAAATATAAACAAACACATCATAGGCTATACATGTTCTTTTATTTATTGCTTATTTATCCTTGTCTTGTTACAATTTTGTTCTGTTTGTAGTCAGTGATGCATGTTATGTTTATTATCACTAACGGGGTTTTTGGCTTTGTCTATCTTTCACAGTCTGTATGTACCGCCATTGTAATGATCAGCCAAAATGTAGACAACAAAATGAGATGATTTCCATAGATCTCAGAACAGAATGAATGCGTGATTACCACAGAGTATGCTGGATAAGTCTGCAGTGATGGTAAAGTCTAGCAGCTTCATGTAAACGCACTGATCCGGACACGTGACAGGGTAAATGTGGCTGCAGTAACCGGTGCTACTCCACAGAATTAGTTGATTTCTCCTGGAGTCTATACTTCCATTCTCAGACCAAAGACAAAGACCATGTGCATGCATCCACATATTGTGTGTATGTTATTACCAAGAGAACATAGCCATGTCTCTGGAAATATGATCAAAGTCCCTAGAAATGCATTAACCCTTCCAAGTCAGTTCAGCTTTGATAAATGTGTAAATGTAGCAGTCCATGGCAAAGCGTCATTTGAGAAGGACACAGGATATTAATGTTTTTGCAAATTATCAGAGAAAATGTTTTTGGCATACTTTCTTTCCCCTCCAGACTCAATGTCTGTGTTGTAAATTAAACATGAATATTGGATTTAATTATAGACTTCTGCTTTTTTTGCTTTAAAAAACTATACTTTTTTTTACTTTTGCTTTTTCTTAAATAGTGTTTATCTTTTGTGCTTGTATTTTGCCATTTAGTGCAGGAGAGGTCCAATTTGTCCTTGATGAAGAATGCTTTTCTGGTGGTTTGGAATATGTGTATATTACCTGTTTGTCATTTTATCTGTGACTTGGTCTCTTCTGGGTTTTAAAACATAGGAAGCATGCTGGGTCATTTAAGGCTTAAAACTGCACAGACAAGTTTGTTTTTTGATGCATATTTGTAATTTTACTAAATGATTTGTATTGATCATTGTTTGTTTGTATTTTTTGTATTGTTCTTCTTTGTGTTCTCATTTCTAAAAGCTGTTAACTATGGATTCACAAACTATGTTCTTTCTTGTAAAAAGGATGGCTATTTTTTATTATTATTTTTTAGTAACATGTTTTAAATATAATAGCATTTAATGTTTGTTTGTATTTTTGCCCACCATGCCTCATCTCCTCGTTCTAATTCAGCATTTTCTTGTTTTTAGCATTTGTCTTGGTTATGTGCCTTGCAAAAAAACAATGTTTCAAATGCCTTGCACAACTTATGGAAATTGTTACAAGATTCTTACTGTACAAGCAAGAGAAAGTCCTTAAGTATTAATGACTTTAAATGATGTCTACATAATGTCTGGCCACATTCTTTTTTTAAATACTGTGTTTTCCAAATGTTTTGATTTTATAAAGATATTTCTCATCAAGTTCTGTCCAGTCATACGTTCCTGCTGAACTAGGAGAGGGAACGTTTTGTGTTTTCTCATACAGCATGTATCTTCACCGGGAGAGTTTCATAGATCCAGGTTTTGTTTCATCCTGCTGTGTTATCTTATGCTGAGCATTGCAGATCTGCCATACATCAAATAACCATTACAAAGTAGAAATCAAAGTCTTTCAGAAAATATAAAAATGAAAACAATTACAATAATCCAAAATACAAATCCAACACATAGTTTTGTTATTTTACTCAAATAGAGCTACAGGTCATTTACATTTAGTTCCTTCTTATTTTAATGCTGGAATGCATTTCATAATGAGAGAGAAAGGAGAGAAAGCACAGGAGAGGAGGAAGAGGAGAAGGGGGGGGGGTGATGTTGGTGTGGTTAGAGGCTAAGATAACTGATAAAATAAAAAAACACAGAGATGGAGAAAGGATTTAAAGACAGCAATCCAACAACTGTCCAATGATTATAACCTGTGGATACCATGTATTGTTTATTATCATAAGCTGATGAAAATAATTATAAACATGCAGGGTGTTTATAACAGACTACACAACACATGTGCCAAACCACTTTAATGTCCAGTACAAGACGACATTATAATTAAAACAAATAGATACACAACATGTGCACCAAAACAACTCTTGACAGCATTCAGGTCCAAAATTGTGTCCATTGCTCGACAGATGTTTCCCTTTAAATGTACAAATTCAAACTGTCATTTATTTTTACTTTTCATATTACTTTACTTTTTTAACAGTTTTAATAATTTCATGTCAAATTGTCCAGCTTTGAGGACCACATATATAGTTTAGATCAAGGATGGATAGCATAACAGCATCACAAATAGAGTGATACAATTGTGATTGTGAAATAAAGCAAGAAACAACAATAATTAAAGCAGCTAAAACTTAGCACCTGAACGCATTTACGTCATTGCCACATTATATAGAACAGGCAACCATACCAGCACACCTATCTAAACCAAACAATAAATACTTTTTTATGTTATTTAATTTCATAATGAAATTATCTCATTGGTTAAAATTGCAGCTCATCTGACTTATTTATGCTATATCTAAAATATAACAATCCACGGTAACACTTTACTTTAAGATGTCCTTGTTACAAGTTACTTATTGCATATACATAAGTAACTTATACTTGTATACTTATATACAATAGCAATACATTATGCATGATTGCATGCAAGTAACCCAAAGCCAAACCCCAATACTAACCCTGACCATACAGTAAGTACATGTAGCTAATAAATATTACTCAGTCCTTAAATGTATAATTACATTGTAACAAGGACACCTTCAAATAAAGTGTAACCCAGTCCACTGCCTTTATTTATTTGTGTATGTATGCATGTATACTATAAGTGGAATATCTAGAAAACATACCTACATTTCCAGTATATCACCTTACTCTTAAAGGAAGTTAGCATTGGCACAAACAAACACATTCACACTGGAACACCCACAATATATCCGATTACACACTGACCATAAAATAAGCCGGCTTGGAAAAGGGTTTTGATATTTCACATGACCATGCTCTGGTCTAAACAGGTTCATTTTCACATCTGGTTCACCACTCAGGGGCGTCAGCAAGACCACTGCCGGGGAGACAGAGAGCACACTGAAAACACTGTAACATGTAACACAGGGAACACGTCTGTGTTCCTGAAATACACAGATGTTAGCAGGCTTTCCCATGTAAGCTCCTGAGTCTGTGCATCATAATCACCTGAATACACTGTGGTTGTGTTCAGAAAGCAGTAAAGGTTTGTCAGCAATGACGCTGGAATGAGGCTCCACTTCTAGATCCTCTTGCTTTTTGTAAGGGATTGGGTACAAAGAAAGTTACATACAACGTTTTATTTTAATGTGCATAATGTAGTAACTGGAACATGTCATTTCCCTCAAAAAAGTATTTGGACACTTGAGCCACAAATAAAATATACATGTCATTTAATTATATGTGAAAAATATTTAGCCAAATAGCGTTTATTTTAACTTTCAAACACTTTATTTCAACAATCCACTTTAGACATTCTACTAGCTATATAACGTTGCAACTTGTAGATCTCAAAAAAACTCAATTTAGAATATTAGTTATGATTATGGTTGGGGTTGGGGTTAGTAGAATGTGCATGTACAGGCAAATTTATTAATATAATGTATTTTGGGGGACCACCAAATAAAATAAAATAAAATGTTAGCAGATATTAGTTAGACAGACTGGTGATACTCTAATGACTGTAGTTGCAAAGGTTCTTATAGTTAGAAGAATGAAAATATTATTCAAAATATACGCTTCCTGTTTGTCAGATGTTCTTATGCTAGTAAAAGGTGAACAGTGGTTATCCTGTGAACATGATGGAAGTGTTAAAATAGTGGCTCTGAAGTGTGAATCTCATTCAACAGCTCCAGCATCATTTGATTTAGAAATTCAGACATCTTCAAATGTGTGGTGTTTGGGTCCAAAAGTATCCAAATGCCTTTTGGTGCCACTGTATTTTAAAATTGTGACAAATTGTAGTTATTAAAAATGATTGCAAAGAAAGCAGTTAAATAATTAGCAATATATTTGTAACATATTTTCAGTTGTTGGAAATGGATATATTTGGTTTACTTTATTTTGGTCCCACATCATACTAACTTACTGCGATGGCAATTTGAGTCCTTGGATCATTTTGCAAATAAAACACATCCTTACTTTGTGGCCACACAATGCAAAAACAAGTTTTTGTTTATTTTTAAGCATATTTCATTTTTGTGATACTTTGCAAAGGTTGGTCTGCATGTCATCAGTGTGACAATTCTTTGTTTCTCAATGATACATCAATTTGATAACGTAACGACTAATCAATAAACATCAGGTGAACATAATTAATCAATCTACAGTTTAACATCAAAGACTAATTATTGGGAACAATAGCACATCAGGCAAAAAAAAAAGAAATTAAAACAGTTGTGCATAAACATTGTACCCCCCCCCCCCCGCGCCTAATGAGCTTTTGTTACAATTAATTAGTTTGGATGATAAAGCGTGCATTGATGTTAGTTACTTACCATCATATCGAGCTCATTATTCTTTTGGCTCTGCTCTCTAGACCCATGAAAGCTGGATTGTTCATGATCTGCCGCACATAAAGACTGCTCAGATAAAGACTCTTGCGGTGGCTTTTCTTCAACTGATGCAGGGCTATCAATGCTAGCTGCAAGACATAAGATGAAGATTTACTACAATATCACAAGTCGGGTTGCAAAAAGTTGGAAAATTTCCTGTAAATTTCGGAAACTTTCCAGATATTTGGGAAACTTACTGGGAATTATGGAAACTTTCCAGGATTTTTGGAAACTTTCTGAGGGATTTTTGTAAAGTTTCCGGAAATTTACCGGAAATGTTCCACCCCTTTACAACCCTAATCACTAGCACTACATTTACTAAATGTATATGTATGCCTACACAATGTTTAAGAAGAAAACGACATGACTGACATGTTGGAGAAGCTGCAGCCTCAGCCCACTTGGCATCTGTCTCTTTGTCCAGTCTCAGCTCCAGCACATGGATATGATTTAAGAGCTCCTGATTGTGAATAAAACAGTACCAGTCAGCATGGCATTAGATAAGATAACACCAGTCAGAAATATGCATACAGTCAGAAAGGTTTCACCTGTTTCTCCAGCTGATGCTGCTCTTGTTCCTTCTGCAGGGCTCTCAGACTGGCTCTCAGTTCCTGTGTTTTACACAAATGATTCAGTGATACCCAAAGACTACAGTGAAAACTTCATTCATCACATTTTATGCTGTCTGCGGTGGGACTAAATTTCAGTGTATTTATCATGACAAAATATAAGTGTCATTATCAAGAAATTCTTAGGGTCTATGGTGCTATTTGTGTCTCCATAAATAAAGACATTTAGCAGACGCTTTTATCCAAAGTGACCTACAGTGCATTCAGGCTATACATTTTTTGTCAGTATGTGTGTTCCCTGGGAATGGAACCCACAAAATTTTACGCTGCTAACACAATGCTCTACCACTGAGCCACAGAAACATATACTGTATCTGACATATCAGACATTGAAAAGTGTATAAATATTTCCAAAGTCGTTATATTTGCTTTAGTGTTATTTATATGCTAAGGGTCCATGACATGCCTTTTTTATATGTTCCTTGAGGCTCATGTATAATGTTTCAAAAATGTAAAAACTTATTTTCCACCATATTCTGACTCTTTGGTTAATGATCATAATGTTTCGATGGTATGCCTTTGTCAACACTCACACAGCAACCAGTGGGAGCAGACTTCGCAGGTTTACAACCACACAGGTCACAGAGTTATATCGACAACACCTAAATTATGGATGATGAACTCTTGACATTCCCTTTCATTCCTGGAACTGACTTTCTGAAGATAAAATCTATCACCCTGGATGTCTCTGACTACTGATATGGTTGAAGTCCCAGGCAGGTAACAGCTTTCCATTCCTTTCTTTTAACAACATCCCAACTTAAAATTGCCATAGGATTCTCCTTTTGTCTTAATACCAAATGGATCCTACTGTTTTTTCATTGACTACAGAAGAGTCAATTCTAAAACCATTCGTAATGCCTATCCAATACCCATAATCCATAAATGTTAGAGTATGGTCAACTCTTTTACAGTGTTTTTATTTATGTATTTTTTTCTGTGGTGGCAGGACTCCTGTTAATGTCCTGCCCCTGGACTGTGTTTGCTGTGTTTTCCTGCCCATGTGCTCCGTGACTCAGTTTCTTCCCTTGTATGATTGTGTTCATGTCATCCAGGTGTGTCTCGTAATTAAGCTAGTTACCCCATGTATTTAAGTTAAGGTCTGTGCTGTCTGTCTTTGTCGGCTTTCTATACGTGTCTTCCTCCTTTACATGTGTCTTCCTCGTCACCAGTGTGGATTACCTCGTGTTTTTGGACTATAATAAAGACTGTTTCGTTTATCCACGGCTACATCATTCCTTTCGGCAGCGAATTGTGACCGTTCGTATAATGGAAACATATGGTTTTGGTTGCCTGGCACTGCCTGGTTGGTTGTTTTCACATGGCCAGCTGTGTGCTGGTGACATTCTTAAAAGCTGAAATGTTTTCATCTCGCTACGGTATAGACTTGGCTGGAAAAAACAAGCGTGTCGCAGCACATGAGCATCGTGACATTGACGCTTCTATTATGAGCGTGCCTGGCATGCGTCTACATTTAAAATAACAAACTTGATTGTGCAAATGACAAGACATGAGTGTGGCCCCAAAGTGGTCTTTCACACTAGTACTTTTGGTGTAATATTACTCAACATGGATCAAGATGCCAAGATGGTACCAAAGATTATTTCTCAAGGACCATGATGGGAAGATTTAGCTGAAAGTATCATGGACCTTTCTTCCAAACTTTCTGCATTTCTTCCACACCAGCCCACTTTTACATCTATGGATGTAGAAGACCTCAGCTACTACACCAGATACCCAAACATAGAAGATTGTGAAGATTCGTTGTGAAGAAGTGTTTCGTGCTCCGAAGTAGCTGTTCCTGTGGCTCAGTGGTAGAGCATTGCGTTAGCAGCGCAAAGGTTGTGGGTTCGATTCCCAGGGAGCACATGTACTGACAAAAAACGTGTAACATGAATGCACTGTAAGTTGCTTTGGATAAAAGTGTCTGCTAAATGCATAAATGAAAATGTAAATCAAGTAAGGATTTCTGATCAATGACAAATATTTATTTCGGCTAGCTTCAAAATGACTAAGACCTGTGGTATCAGCTAATGTTTGACAACGAGCTATCATCCACAAATAATTTCTGTCTGAACGAGTCAACAGAACATGAAAAGCCTCTTTTTTCCTGGGGGTTTACTTGCAAATATGTTGAGGGCTTGTGTGCATCGATTTCCTTTCCATGCATCACATTGCTTTCGATGCTGATTGAAGTACAATACATTTTGAAAGTGGTTTCAACAAATGCTGTTTTTTGATGTATGAAACTTTCCGTATTGTTGATCACTTATATGTCAAAATATCAAATATTTTTTTTAACCAGTGTGCCGTGGCATCCAGTAACATGAATGATGAGGGGGAAAAACACTTCTGTAAACATACACATGCATTTTGATATTGTTTTAAAATCTATTTTGGTCTGCTTATTTACAAGTTTTTTTAAAGCATCTCTTGCCTCATACTGGTGTTGCTCCAAGACCAGTAATCTGACCCACATGTGCTGGGTATCCAGAAAGATCTGACTGATGTGAAAGTTTAATTATAGGCCATGCATGTGTCATGGAATATTTACCCGGTTACAGTCCTTCTCGTTCCCCAGCTCCACTTCCAGTTTTTCTCGCTCGGTTCTCTCTTCCTGGAGCCACGCTTCCTTCTTCTGAAGCTCACGGCTCAGTTTCTGAATACGATCCTTATCCAACTTTAACAAGAACACAGAGACTGAGAATTACATACTTACTAGTGGTGTTGTGGCTAGACTGATAAAAGTGGTAATAGTAGTTTGTGTGAGAAGAGATTTCTTATTATAACTTAGCTCTCTCTTACCTCTGCACTTTGTCTTAAAGTCTCCCTCTCCTGGGCCCAGGTGGCTTGCCCCTCACGCAGTGCCAGGTTGGCCTGGGACAGTTGTAAACTCATCTGTGCAGACTGAAGTCGGACCTGATGCAGCTCTGCATGGCTGTGACTCTGCAAGGAGCCTAGTTCACCCAGGTCCCTGCGGAGGGCCTCAGTGCTCCGCTCACTGGCCTCCAGACGCTCTTGCAGGGTCCGCAGCTCAGCATGTGCCTGCTCATTCTCTATCTGCAGAGAAAATATTAATTCACATGTTAACCATGTAATCTAGTCCATGCAATGCAAGTTAGTTAACATTGTAAAAACAAATTAGTTAATTATTCATAATTATTTTGCACAATGCAGAAAATATTCCAATGTACATTGCAAATGCTAATGTTGAATACAACATGTTATTTTAATTCACCTGCAAATCTCTCCTCTCCTTTTCTTCATCTCGCCTTTGAGTGGTCATCTTTTTAACTCTTTCTTTCATTCTGCAGAGAAAAATTGCTGTTTTCTCTTTTCCATAAACAATATTTTATTTAATTAGTTGGTTGAATTTCAGAGAAAATAAACAGTCTATAAACAAAGAATAACTGTGCTATAGTGAAGATTGGCATGGATCCCATATCACCTGTCAAGCTCGGCCTCTGTGCCCTGTTTTTGTTGAGTCATGGCGGCAGTGTCCTTTTGGAGTTCTTTGATTTGCTGATGGTTTTCATCTCTCTCTGCTAGCAGCCCGCTAAGTTCAGCAGCCATGTTTTCATCAGTGCTTTGCACATCCTGAAAGCAAATATAACAAAGTTTAAAGTTTCATATAGGGTAGGTCCATGTGTCTTTATTTTTCTGATTAGTGGTGATCCAGAAACATGGCCAAAAATATATTGTACCTTTTGTTTTTGCTCGAGTTCCTCGATTTTTTCAGTGCTTCGCCTCAGATTGCTTTTTAGCTCATCAATCTGACTCTTCGTCTCATTTTTTACTCTTTCAAGCTCATCTTTTTCAGCTTTCCATCTAATTTTCTCTCTCTCAACATCAGCATCAGTAGCCTCAAATCTCTTACGCAGCTCATGTAACTCACGCTGGCATCTTTCTAAGAGATTCTGTAGAAATACCAGAAATAGTTAAAAACATATGCAGATAATTGGTCAAATAAATCTTTGCGCATTATGACTGATACATTGGCATATAAAATGTTTTTGGACACTAAAGTCACACTTAAAATATCTGGATATCATTGCTAAAATACAGAAAAATGTATACAGAATATATCTGTAATTTATGCTATACCCTAACTAACTCAAACTTTCCATTTAAGTTCACACAGTTGTCCTAAGAGAGCAATCACAGGTGTAGTTCCACTAACAACAACAACAACATCAACAAAAATATTTCATTATTCAAAGCCTATCAAACTTTATTTTGTTATCAGACATTTTTAAAATACAGACAGGTGTCCAACTGTTAAGTAGGGTAATTTAAATTGTGTTACGGTCACATTGGTTCTGGTCTCTAATGTTGAATAATACCCCACCTGCAGGATCAGAGCCTTTGGCACCACCACCACCATTAGGTCATCTCCCCCCTCCTCTTCCTCGCCATTTTTCTCCAGCTCTAGTGTAACAAGTTCATCCAGAGGTCTTGGAGCACAAAAAGTAAACTGAGAACTAACTGCACATATCTCTCCACGTTCATCCACATAAGCAAACTGATATGCCTCCCCACCAGGTTTTGGTAGATAAGATGCTGAAAGATGGCAGGAAGAGTGGAATAAAGATCAGAAAACTCCTAAAACCAAACAAGTGACAAACATAAACAGCCTGGTACAGCCTTACAGATGTCAGGCACTTGCAGTAGTGTTGCAATAGTTACAAAGTATCAGATGGCAACTGAGTGTTCTTGTTCTACCAAGAACTGCAGTTGTTATTTCACTTGCTGTTTATACTGATGTTGGACATATGACAACATTAATGACCTGTACATGTATCAAACTACATTTAGGCTACTGCAGTGTTTCCCAAACCTGAAGGCACACCAACACTACACATTTTTATAACTAAAACACTAAATTAAAACACAATTTGAGGGGACTGTTGCATGCTTTATTAGACTAATAATAATGTTATTTAAAGTAATGTGTTTGCTACATTAATAAAATAGAATGGAGGTTACTTTAAGGGTTCGGAACAGGAAGTGAAGTTGACACTTGAATGTTTTCACACAGTTCAGTGATGTGAAAGAGGATGACAAGAACAATAAAAAATAAAATAAGCTAAAATGTGAGTCGCCTTTACAGACAGAACAACTGACGACGAGGATGGCAGACGATTTTCCCGTGTTCTCATTATCTCCCCCAAGCCTCTTTTTTGCCCCATCCTGGCGAATCTATGGTCCCCTTTGGAGCAATGGAAAACGTATCTTGAAATGCACCTGTTGGGCCCCGATACTGTCCCAATGAAGTTGAAAATGGCCATACTCCTTCGCTGTCTTGGTGCCGAAGGACAGCGTGATTTTTGCACACTCTGAAGATGCAGACGATCACACCACTGCGGTAACACTGTTAAATCGACTCTTTGAGGGAAACAAAAGAGTCTCCTGCAGAAACGGCTAAAGCTACGACAGCGTGCTAGTGAGTCCTTTTTTCAATATGTTGTTGACTTAAGAGGTCTGGCAAAACCATGCTATTTTGGTACTTTATCAAATGAATGAAATTACTTCAGTTAATTGAGAAACCAAACAATACACTCATACGAGAGCGGCTGCTACTGGAAGATGATGATCTCACTTTAAAGAAATCCATGTGCTAACACTACCCCTGCTATTATCCATTCAATCAACACAAATTCAGCAGTTTTTTTCTGCATCTTGTATTCCCCTACTATTGGACACCAGGCTTATGTCTCAACTAGTGTTTGCTGAGTTTGCCCTTACATGTCCAACAAGGACCTTCCTAACTTTCCATGCCATGGCAGCTATCCTCGACTTACTGGTTACGCATCTAGTGGACAGCTCTTTCAACAAGTATACCTTGCCTTGTTTCAGAAGGGCAACTCTTCTGACACTTACAGAGGTTGACTGCTCATTACCATTGCACACTATACTGCCAGAGCATTCGCTGCTCCATTATTGTTGAACTCATGGTGGAAACCCAGTGGTGTAAGCCATGATGTGTGGACAACAGCTCAAAGCACAGGGCACCTACACTGCAAAGAAAAGGTCCTGGATTCCCAGAATTATCCTGCTTGAACTGGGTGTGGGTTCAGCGGCCACAGCAAGAAAACACTAGCTTCACACTTTCGCCCTCCTAGGTGGAAACCCAGTGGTGTAAGCCATGATGTGTGGACAACAGCTCAAAGCACAGGGCACCTACACTGCAAAGAAAAGGTCCTGGATTCCCAGAATTATCCTGCTGAACTGGGTGTGGGTTCAGCGGCCACACAAGAAAACAAGCTTCACACTTTCTAGCTATCTGGTGGTTTCTGTTGACATGCCAGTCATTTTAGGAAAGTACTGTGCCCGGTGTGGTTCACACCCAAGTTCTTCATGCCCTCTGCCCCAGCACAGCATCCGGTGACCAATGTTTTCACATATAGCTCACTTGAAGGGGAGGCGAAATTCACTCACTCTCTCGTTTTAATTCACTTCTTTAACTGGACAGTATTAACGGGCTAATGTAGGGCATAGTGAATGAGGGTATGGGGGAGATTTCGAACACAGCCTGAGACTTGTAATGGATGGGTTGGATAAGAGATATATCCAAGATGTGTCATAAACACTGGGTTACTGTATATCAATCAACTAAAATAAAATAATATATTGTATATCAAATATAAACATACAGTAAAAGGCCACACTACAGTTTGCATCTGTTCCTGTTTGGTACCCTTCTGGTGCTAGAGCCCAGGCAAAAGTGAAGTAATCGTTTACTGTCAGCCATCCCACCTGTGAAACAAGATAACATAACATGTATTTGCTTTGCGGGTTAATCTTTTTATATATTTTGTTTTGTACTAAATAAACACTGTGTTTAATTCAGTAAAGGAGTTACCTTAAAAAGACCTATCCAGTCATGACTGCTCCAGCTGTGATGACTGCTTATAGTGTAGCGACAGTCCACCCTTGTCTGTGAGAAATAGCTCTTGGCAACATCTCGGAAAGTCACAGTTTTCTTTTCCTCCATAGCAATGGTTTTAAATCAGGTCATATGACAGCACTGACAAAGAAATCAGTCAAACAGTGTGTAAAAAAAGAAAAACACTTTGAAAACTTGTTTTGTAACTTTTTCCATAACATAACACTGCTGTCCGGTGCTTCAAAATAACTAAAGTGACTGGAAATGTGAATCAGTACAATTATTTTTGTGTAGTCAACTATATTTAGTGTCTTTCCATGAAACTACAAACTACAGCAATGCTGGACACTTCCGAGTACTGCTATTAGATTTCATGTGTTGTGAAACTGCATGAGAGTGGGGTAACAGCATGCCTTCTCTGAATGTTTACTATAGCAGTCAAGTCAAATAGCCTGTACTCATCATCATTTACTGATCGTCAACATTTCTAATCTTTCAATTTAATCATTTTATATGCACTTAAATATAAAATATAACCCTTGTGGCTTGTTTGTGTAAAAATCCATTGTAGTTTTCAGATATAAAACCCTGTTTAGATATATTGACACCTGAATATGACAGCCAAGGTTTTACTTATCATGATCTTTTCAGTAAGTAAAATGTCATTCATTTCACATATTCATTTACATTTGGTAGACAGTTTCTCACAAATTAATTTACAATGGAATCAAGTCATACATTTTATCACTATATATGCTCCCTAGGAATTAAACCTATGACCTCGGGTTTAGATGTTCCACCAATTCAGCTACACTGACTTTAACCATGAACAGCATACAATTAACATTCATATATATATATATATATATATATATAGAGAGAGAGAGAGAGAGAGAGAGAGAGAGAGAGAGAGAGAGAGAGAGAGGATTTATTTTTCTTCTTTTTTTGTCTACATTTAAAATGTCACAGAAACAACATAGTTAAAATATCAGCATATATGTTACTCTTACCTTAATACAAAATTAGGTTTATTGAAGAATCAGATCACCTGAGGTCTTCCATGTCCTTGTATGTGTGCCTATGATCTTGATGAGACTTAAGTTGAGTGTGTGAGTGTAATAAACCATAACAAATGCACATGTCAATGAACCGCCCACCTCAGCTGCACTCTGGGAAATGAAGTCCAAAACAATTATAAAGCAAATCTCTCCCATGAACTTCCAAAATACAAGCAGCATTTTACATGCCCTACCAGAGACAGTAATATACTTGATCACTGTTATACCATAGTAAAGGATGCATATCACTCTGTTCCATGGGCAGATTTGGGGTTCTCTGATCACTGTCTGGATTATCTTAAACCAACCTACAGGCAGAAACTAAAATCGGCTAAACCTGTAACAAGGACTATTTTAAGTTGGATTAATGGAGCAGAGCGGGATTTACAAGCCTGCTTTAACTGCACAGATTTGGAATGTTTTTGAAGCAGCTGCCACATATATGGATGAGCTCACAGAGACTGTACCATTATACATCAGTTTCTGTGATGATATGTGCATCCCTACCAGGACATATTTAACTTATGCTTATGGTCACAGACTTTTTGCTTTAGGTCAGTTGCTTCTGAAAATAGTCCCAGAATTGTACTCAGCTCTTGAAGTTGGTTCCATTCATGGGATGTAAACACCACATTTTCTAATTCTTTACCACAGACCAGATTTTTGTAGAGTTACGTTCCCACTTTCTAGTCTAGGGGCAGGAAAAGAAGTGTAACAATAAATTGCGCGGAGAGAGTGAGAGTACTCCTGTCTCCAGGTCCCAGAACAAGCACAAATTACCACACCAGTTTAAAAGTAAAAAGATATACAAGTTTTATTTTAAATGAATCAGTGGGATACAAACATAAGGCTTCAGGAGGGGAAAGGGCCAAAATAACAAACAAGAGAAACTCTAACTGAAGGTTTGTGAAAAATACCTTAGCTTCAAAAGAAAAGGAAATAAAAGACAAACTCTTCCCTTAATCCTTCTCTAGTTAAAGACAGGATAAAACATGAATTCTCAAATTAAAGGGCATCCTGCTCCCTACAAATGACCCCACAATAAAGAGAGCAAAGTTGAAAACACAGATAATCTTGAAGGTAACTGACCACACCGGCCCACACAGCACAATAGCATACAAAGGGGTTTACCGTAACAATTTCCAACTATTTAATGGCAACTGTTCACACAGACTCAGACAGCAACATAGTTTTGGCCCAGATCCAGCCCACATCTGGCTCGTGTGAAATCCATGCGGGCCAGATGTGGGCCGGATCTGGGCCGACACTGCTTGCTGTCTGGGGAGCTACTCACATAGAAGTTAGCACACAGCTGGCCTTCTTTGCTGTTCACACAACCCAACCAGATGCAACATACACATTGAAAATATAAGTGCAAGCTAGCAAGGGGTTGAATACATAAAGAGAAAGTAAAGAGAAAGACATAGGTGTTTTTTTTTGGGGGGGGGGGGGGGGTTACATTTATGATGAAGTCAAGTAGTGTCAAAAGAGATGAGTTTTCAGTTGTTGCTTGAAGATTGACAGGGATCCAGCGGTCCGGATGGGGGTGGGAAGATCATTCCAGCAGCCAGGAATGATGAACGAGAATGTTCTGGAGAGTGATTTTGAGCTTCTCTGTGATGATACCATGAGGCGTCGCTCACTAGCGGATTCTTGAAATGGGCAAATACTTCATATCCAGTGTGTGAAGAAAGTGTCGGAAGTGTTCATTCTCAATTATACAGTGCTCAGTGTAAATGAGTACACCCCCTTTGAAAAGTAACATTTTAAACAATATCTCAATGAACACAAAAACATTTTCCAAAATGTTGACAAGACTAAGTTTTATATAACATCTGTTTAACTTATAACATGAAAGTAAGGTTAATAATATAACTTAGAGAACAAAATTTTCAGTTTTACTCAAATTAGGGTGATGCAAAAATGAGTACACCCCACTGAAAGTCTCTGGAGCAAAGCTAAATTTTAGACTACAAATGTCTAATTTAACAAGAATTCAACCACAGGTGAGTCTAATTATTCATTGTTCAGCAGACAGTTGACTATAAAAGGGTGTTACTTAAAGAAAACCCCTTCCCATTTCATGCTGTCAGCAATGGCACCACATGGAAGAGAAATGTCACAAGACCTGAGAAAGAAAATAATTTCTTTACACAAGAAAGGTGAAGGCTACAAGAAGATCAGCAAAGCTTTACTTATCAGTCAGAATACTGTAGCAAAAGTGGTACAAACATTTAAAAAAGATGGAACTGCAACCATCTCACAGAGACGTCCAGGTCGTCCACGGAAGTTAACAGCTCGTCAGGAGCGTCTTCTGATGAGAAGGGTTGAAGAAAATCGACATGCAAGTTCACTGCAGTTATCTAAAGAAGTAGAAAGCCAAACTGGGGTGACTATTTCCCGTGACACAATACGGCGTACACTGCAGAGGAATGGCATGCATGGGTGCCGTCTACGAAAGAAGCCTTTCCTAAAGCCCAGGCACAAAAAAAGCCCGCCTAGAGTTTGCCAGGGCCCATGCTGACAAAGATGAAGACTAGTGGGACTCTATACTCTGGAGTGATGAGACCAAGATAAATGTTTTTGGAACTGATGGCTTCAAAACTGTATGGCGTCGTAAAGCTGAGGAATACAAAGAAAAATGCATGGTGCCTACAGTGAAACATGGTGGTGGCAGTGTCCTTATGTGGGGCTGCATGAGTGCTGCTGGTGTCAGGGAGCTGCATTTCATTGATGGCATCATGAATTCACAAATGTACTGCTCTATACTGAAAGAGAAGATGCTACCATCACTCCGTGCCCTTGGTCGTCGTGCACTTTTCCAACATGACAATGATCCTAAACACACATCTAAGGACACTGTTGGATTTCTGAAGAAGAACAGGGTGAAAGTGATTCAGTGGCCAAGTTTGTCTCCTGATCTGAACCCAATCGAACACCTATGGGGAATTCTGAAGAGACAAGTTGAGCATCAGTCTCCATCCAGCATCCAATCTCTAAAAGAGGTCATTCTTGAAGAATGGAAAAAGATAGATCTGGCAAAATGTCGCCAACTTGTTCATTCCATGCCTAGAAGACTTGGTGCTGTCATTAAAAATCATGGAGGCCATACAAAGTACTAGATTTAGTAGTTTTTGTTGTGGGGTGTACTCATTTTTGCATCACCCTAATTTGAGTAAAACTGAAAAATGTGAAATCTAAGTTATATTATTAACCTTACTTTCATGTTATAAGTTAAACAGATGTTATATTAAACTTAGTCTTGTCAACATTTTGGAAATGGTTTTTGTGTTCATTGAGATATTGTTTAAAATATTACTTTTCAAAGGGGGTGTACTCATTTACGCTGAGCACTGTACATAACAGCAAGGAACAACAAATTATCAAGTCATTGACGATTGCTTGACTGATTGCTCTTTGGCGACTTGAGCCAGGACTGTAATGCTGAGCAGTGCAAAATGATGATTCTATACTTTGTTGTGGTGCACTTCTGTTAGATTCTGTATGCATGCATCTCTTGTACTCAGTAAGCCTTGAAAGAAAAAACAGTAACAGTTATTTTCTATTTATGAAACAGAATGAACAATTTACATACAGATATTGCTAATCAGCCATATATTTACATCAAAAGAGCTTTGGGTATGTCATTATGTTTGTCATATATATTAGGCAGTCGTGGCCTAAGGGGGGCAATAATTTTGTTTTTTAGTAGGGAATGCAGAACATACTCATCTGTGCTATTTTATTGCTAACTTTAAAGTTTTGAACTGAAGGAAACATAACGGAGCACTTTGCATACTGAATGTCTGTTTATTCTGAGCTAAATCACAACAGGCCTATATAGTTATCATTTTAACTTTTCTGTTTGGGAGTTAAATGAGCCTTTAAATCTGCATTTTAAATACTTCCTCACTTATAAATAGTCCTCACTTTAGATGAGCTCACACAAATAGATGGCTGCCAACTGCTAAATGTTTTATAACTGCCTGACTTAATCATGAATTACAGCAGGAATATGTTAATAAAGCTTTATTAACACACTGAGCAATTATCGTGTCTAAATAATACGATTTATAAATATATATTTAAATAGTTTAATAATACTTTACTTACACTTTCTAAATGATCTTATGAACCACTGACAACTTCTAAATAACTGGTTTGTAAAAACGTAATAATTTAGAAATGTTAAATTAATCATTAATAAAGTATGAAAATACAATTATTAAACATTATATATATACCCAAGAACAAAACATTTATAGCTGAATTTATAAATTATGCATATTCTGGGCGTCAAATTCCAATATTCGAATAGCAGCCATGTATGGAAATGCAGAAATCTTGAATATAAATAAATGCATACTAAATCCACGCATTTCACATCAGAATGTATCCTTTGTATGCAAACTAATTAATAAAACAAAAATTTTAATTATAAATATATTTATTGCTGTAATAGTTACATCTTTGTTCTGGATTAAAGAAATAGTTTAAGTTGTATAATCACTAATACATTTTATTATAAATTAATTTTTATAAGATCACGTAGGCTATTATTGTATTAATTCTGTAATAATAAGCGTAATATAACCTTTATTTTCCTGTCCTTTAAAAAACTAATGGAAGACAATCAAGCATGCATTCTTCTTTTTCTTAGGCTATTATTGTATTACTATTATTATTGTTGTTGTTGTTTTTACCTCATTTTTGTCATATCATAATTACATGGTTGCTCTTTTTCTCATTTGTCAATATTAGATATAAATATATGTTATATTACGCACTTTTCACCAAATATTTATGGACTGAATGTTCTTTACAGTATATTTGCAGCAGTCTGTGTTAATAACAGCAGTTATCTGGCTTGCCGCCAGGGGAATGTTGTACAGGCCAGACTCTCTCTCACAGGCCACAGAAAGAACTGCACTGAAACACTTCCCTGCACAAATGCACTCCACGTGTCTTTATTTCATTCATTATTATTGAATTTACACTCTGAGAACCAGTGGGAAATTCTGTGTTTGTTTTGCATGTTGTCATAAAACAAAATTCCGTTTTAATCACAATGCAATAGGCTAAACAAAATTAAATTAAGCAATGGGTGCTCGAAATCACCGAAGACGGCTAAGAGAAATGTTGCAATAAACATTCAAGAACGGCTTTCATGAAATTGACATAGTCGTTATGTAACGTCAGGCGCGGTCTGACCATTGGGAGCACCGGTTCCCGGTGGCCTGCGCCTGATTTGGCCCGCTGCCCTGTTTTTTTTTTTTTTTTTTTTTTGCCTTCCTAATGTGCCAAAGTGATAATTTCCGATTGTGGCATTCCCTAATTAATCGATAATAAATCATAAATCGGTTAGTCTTGACTGGCAGCACCGCGGCTCCTTGCCTCCGTCAAACGGGTTTGAACAGAGTCGATGCGCAGGACTTGAGGAAGGAGAGGAAACATCCTGAAGAAACAGTTAAATGTAGCGAAATTACGAACCTGTTCAGGGCTTCAAGTACAGCTCAGTTTCATCTTTAATACGCTACTGTAGTTTTGTCTTTTATTTAGCTAGTTGAGTATTAAAATGCTAGCACATGTTAGTCAGTAGCACCACATTATTATCATCAGTCAGAATACTGTGCTAAAGGACATCATTATCGATTAGAGAATTACATTAATAAATGTATCAGGCAGATATTCACATGGATTTATAGAAAGGTAGGGAGCAAGAGCAAACAGCAACACAAAAATATCAGTCAGCCCAAAAATACAATTGTGTGTTCAGTATTAAAATTTCCAATGTACCAATTTTGCCATTTAGGCACTTTAGAAAATTTGTTTTAATATATTTGAATGAATTATAGGTTTGTTAAATATTGGGTATTTAAGTCATTTGAAGAGAAATAACAACATTATGTGCAAACAAATTGCAATGAGGTGGTTGTTTTGCAACAAGTTTACAGTTCTGTTCATAACAGTAGACCTGCTGGTGAAGAAGTGACAGGTACAAGAAAGAAGGGAGTGACAGAGATATTGGAGAAAATGAAGAAAAGGAAAAGGGAAGTGAAGGTGCAGTTGAAAAGATAACCTTTGAATATTTTCCACAGCCCTGACTAAATACTTAAATCTTTGTATGTGATGGTCATACAAATAGGCTAATATATGGTTGTCCATGTTTCAGTGTTTGTTGTGGGTGTATGGGATGGTCTAGATGAGTGTGAGATTTGTCCCCCCCTGTGTAACGTCATTAAGAGTCATTCTGGAAAAACAGCTATAAGAAACACAAGCGCGACGACCTATTCATTAAAGCTGCAATGTGCTGAAACAAATAAATAAGACACCCGTGCCTTTTATACTGCGTCATTAAAGTAACTGAACCTGGGGGGGGGGGGTTGTACAGTGTAAAAACAGGACGTTCCCCTCGGACAAGACTGCCATGGACTTATTCAAGACTTCCTCGTGCTTCTAAAAAGGACATCTGTGTGTCACGTGTAAGATTGCAGCACACCTGCTAAAGTCAGTCCAGCAGAAGCTGTCATGTGTCTGCACGACTTTCAGATCGCACAGGTATTAAGGAATTAATTTGCAGTAAAACCAAACCCTCTTTTAAACATCTCTCTAGTCTAAGCAAAGTGTGAAAGAAGCATTGATTTAAGCGAATCTGCAAGTCGAACATTTAATCTAGTCAACATGTGTTTTCACCTGATATAGATTAATAAATGTATTTATCCGATTTAACATATTGGTGAATTTGCAGTTACCAGAGAACTAAACTGGCTAGAAAATAGATGTATAATTTAATATAAATGTTAATCCATGAAACGCGTTTATTTTCCATGTACACAGGTTATTTATCCGAGTGGCAAGACGGCTTGAGAAAACGATAAAAACTTTGGTTTGCTCATATATCTAAGTTTAATAATCATCCCGTGACTTGGTATGGTTGTAAATACAGTCGTGAAATAATTGTTTATAAATCGTTCCCATCACTCAACCACAATAAAAAATGTTTTGAGAGTTTTAAAAAACTTTTGTAGACAAAAATCACACAGTATGATCCAAATCAATTTTACAAGAGACTGTTGTATCTCTGTTCTGTAACCTTCATTATTTCAAATGTGATTTAAATATAAACCAAATAAAATGAATAACAACCAAAGCTAGCACTCCTTGCGTAATTAGACGACGTCGTTGTTAGGCGAATTGATTTGAAGATAGCCTATAAGATAGGGCTATTCACTAATTACCTGATTGTATTACTAAACCTTAATCTCGTTTATTCTACATGGGGTGGGGCTTGTAAACATAATTCTGTATTACAGGACATTACTCTGACGACAATATATATACACTGAAAATGATATATATATATATATATATATACACTGAAAAAAATTTTTTTAAGTAGGTGGTCACAATTTATTTTAGCTACATTTAATTAAAAAAAATGTTCAATATTTGTATGTATTTATATGTAGCTAAAATAAATTGATTGCAACCACTTACCTAAAATTGAATAAATTCAATGAATCATTTTTTTCAGTGTAATATATAGATATTAAACTTATTTGAATATACACTATACATTCATTTGAATGTGCACTATTTGTAAGCAGCCCAGCTGCAATTGCTTTGGCAATACAAATGTATATGTATATGTATATGTATATATTTTGTCATGCCAATAAAGCACACTTAAATTGAAATTGAAAAATTGAGAGAGAGAAAGAGATAGAGAGAGAGAGAGAGAGAGAGAGAGAGAGAGAGAGAGAGAGAGAGAGAGAGAGAGAGAGAGAGAGAGAGAGAGAGAGAGAGATGATCAATAATCTAATATCTCAATATAAGGGGGTGTGCATGCGTTATGTTCTGCACGTTGCTGTAACAGGGCACAGAAAAGCCACTCTTATTTTCGCAATTGTATTGATTCTTCCAGTTTTTATTGGAAGATAAGTGATCAACTGACATTGTCATCTCAGCCATCTTTTAACAAGGATTTGGAAAATTTTTAATGTTCATATTCTCTGCCGGTTGTCCTGAAATCAATTAAAAAGGCCTATTTATACAACACTTGTGATTAAAGACAGGAATACGTGAGAAAAAGAGAGATCAGGGGAAGGAGTGAGAGAAAAGGCGTGTATAACCTATGTGTGTTTTGAAGTTATGAATTCTTATTTTACGAACCCGTCGCTCTCGTGCCATTTAAACGGTGGTCAAGAGGTTTTGCCCAATGTTCCACTCAGCTCGACAAACTACGACCCGGTGCGACACTTCTCGCCTTATGGCGCTGCCGTGGCCCCCAACCGGATATACTCCAATCCATTCTATTCAACACAAGAAACCGTGATGTTCGGGTCCAGCCGAGGACCGTGCGAGTATGGGCCACATGTGTTCTACCAGGACAAGGATGTGCTTCCAAGCTGTAGACAAAGCCTTGGACAAACCCAGGATTACTCTTCAGACCAAGGCGAGACTCTGTCTCAGGAACCAAGAGGAAGTGTTCAAATATACCCGTGGATGCAGCGGATGAACTCGCACACTGGTGAGTATAGAAAGAATAAGATGGCTTTAGTAAGGGGTGACTTTGTTTTTATGACTGGGAATCCCACGCTTTATCACCCCCTTGTTGCCTTGTTAAAAGCGCTTTGTGCTCCGAGAAAATCCATTTGGATGGAACAACGCTTTCCCAAACAAATCCATTCAATAGAGAATACATAAATGTAGAAGATCATTCTCCGAGAAGTTTAAATGTATCTAGCATACTTAGTGGAAGGGAAGAGAGAACTAATGTTTAGCATGATGAATATAATGCGGGATTATGCTCTTTACAGTTTTATTAGCCAAACTGAACAGTACTCTTGGAGACGTTTTCCTGACTTTAACCAATCCATCTCTGTCCTAACAGGAGTTGGCTATGGGTCTGACAGACGGCGAGGTCGCCAAATCTACTCGAGATACCAAACTTTAGAACTAGAGAAGGAATTCCACTACAGTCGTTATTTGACACGACGCAGACGAATCGAGATTGCCAATGCGTTGTGTCTGTCGGAACGCCAGATTAAAATTTGGTTCCAGAACCGCCGCATGAAGTGGAAGAAGGAGAATCTCACATCCACCCTCAATAACAGTGCTGGCCAGAATCACACATCCACCCTCAACGACAGTGCTGGCCAGGACACGGACAAAGAAGAAGAAGAAGAAGAGGAGGAAAAGAGCACAACTGACGACCTTAACACCCGGGGTCAGCGTTCAATCTGAGATTATGTTCTGCTTCATGACCTATCGAACTCTCATAGTTTGCACAGTTCAACACCAAAAACTGTGACGCGATGTGCCTCTCCTTTCCCGAGACTGTGGAAACAGAAATTACATTCGTACACTGTTAAAAACAGACCGCTACAACATCCTTTTCTTCAGTGTAATTTGATTCTAAAAGCATCTTATTTATTCGGATATCCTGAATACTGAGAAGTGTAGGCTATATAAGAGGCTGTGGATGCATTTGACCAAATCCGGGACATTTCAAATATTGCGCTACAATAATTTATTGTGTATTATCATAAACTGTCAAGCAGATACATTAAATGCATTGTAAATGTTTGTAAATATATTAGATCCAAATACGTTTGATGATCATAGCTTTGCGGGAAAAATAAAATAAAATACTGTGTTATGCATTTCCTTTCTGTGTGCTACGTTCTGTAGAAACCATGCGGTGTTAAAAACGGATTCTCAGATCATGTTTCACATTTTTGAATATTAGCTAACGTAATGAATAGCCCACAATGTTTGAAAATAACGCAAATAAATCGTCAATAAAGTTATGATGAATATAGTACTTAATTTCCTCTTATTTTTTAAATCAAGTCAAGTCGCATAATTTCTTTAAAATTATGCCCTTCTAAATTTCAAGGTGAGTTTGGAATCGAGATGCTTAGACAAATTCTATCTTCAGAACTCTGAAGCCCTATTAATTCATTAATTCATTACACAATGAGTTCGTACTGAGACGTGTTCTCAATCTTGTAATAATAATAATAATAACAATGTAACATTCTGTCCACTCAGCTCATCAAAAACTAATGCTGGTTAATAATGTTAAAAGTATAACGTTCAATGGTTAATTTAGAACGTTAAATCGGAACGGAGAGATTTTCATTTTGTGTTTCAATAAAATAGGCCTACATGTACACAAAAAATAAACGTTATTTAGGCTACAGCGTGCAAATTATAAAAATAATAAAATAAAAATGAAACAGGACAAATTTATATTTCTTAATAGGCCTAGATTTAGCCTTAAAACAAGACACGACGCCGTTATTTGCTCGTCGGTATTTCTAATCTTTGAGAAGAGGATATTGATCAATTGTTTTTGCTGTGTCCTTTCACTGCAGTAGGTATTAACACATATAAAGGTTAGAAATGACAAATGTATTTTTTGCTATCTTATATAAACGATTTGTTTTACATTTAACAGACGCTTTTATCCAAAGTGATTTACAGTGCATTCATGTTTTTAATCAGTACATGTGTTCCCTGGGAATCAAACCCACAAACTTTTGTGCTGCTAACACAATGCTCTACCACTGAGCCACAGGACATCACTGGCTATTCTACGAAATCAATACATGCTTATCACGAAATAATTGTGAAATTACTGTAAGACGCTATATTTGATCTTTGTGTGGCTTTGGTATGACAGTTGCTCTGCTATCCCATGCTGTTTAAATAACTCTTTTTCATTTCCTCTCATAAAATATCTGAAAATTAAAGTTTTCCTCGCGGCATCCTTCCATGGCAAGCCGTTTTGACTTTATTCATTCTCGGGATATGAATTCTTGATATAAACAATTACATTTTTACTAGTTAAAATACTAATTCTTGATATCAGGAATTAGATTTCTACTAGTAACAATGGCAATGTGTTATATCTGTAATTGTATTGTCACTAGTTAAATGTCACCATAAGCTGTCATTAAAATGTAATTGTTGATATCAAGTATTCATTTCTTACTAGTTGAAATTCCAAATACACATATCAGAAATACAATTCTTACTAGTAAAAATGTCTATTTTAATGTCGACAATTTAATCATTAATGTTCATTTCTGATATCTGAAAATGTATTTCTGATATCAACAATTTAATTCTTGATATCAAAAATTGATTTTGAATGGGAGTCTATTGTGATATTTAACTAGTGAAAATACAATTACAGATATCAATAATTATAGTTATTACTCTAGTTTAAATGTAATTCCTGATATCAAGAATTATCATTTTAACTAGTAAAAATGGAATTGTTGATATCAAGAATGAATATCCTGTGAAGAAATAAAAGTCAAACGGCTTGCCATGTCCTTCACTCCCAACACGATCTTACTAAATACTGAATTTCCATTAAGATCCAGATGCAACACATTTTATGATTATGCTTGCACGTAATAAATAGACACAAGTCTTATATTCAGATCATTTAGGATTAAATAACTCAAAGAAAACTGATAATAAGCTAATAATAATAAAAATAACACATATGTATTTACGCAGTATTTCTATGTGTCTGTAAATTCATTCGCTGTCCGAGCTTTAACTGTTCATATCTTCATCGATCCGGCCTCGGTTTGCTTGATGATCAAGCTGGGTTATCCCTCCATAAGAAGAAGCCTTCTGTTAAAACGCCCTATAGCCATATCATTTCATTATAGCTGTTATAGAAGTATGTAAGAGGATAGTTAAATTATGATGATTACAGCAACAGAGAACCAATTCTCCGATTCGTGCAGCCTGTGGGACAGAGTTGTGGACCGAAACAATTGAAACAAGCAGTAATTATGTCAGTGTGTGTCTAAACGTCACGTAAGAGGTGTTGCTTTCTCTCCTTTCTCTGCTGTGTTCGTTGTCGTTTTATCTTCCCACTCTCTGTAGTTCATTCATCGGTTCGTGTTTTATAGACCTGAACTAGTAGCCATACATTTTATAACAGCCATCATTGCTCGTTAAATTAATTTATGACAGTGTAATAAATAGCCTAATCCAACTTTTCAAATCATCATGCAATGATAGGCCTACGTGTTAGGTATCAAGGACAATTCGTTGTTTTACAATATCAATATTTAATAGGCTAAGAATATATAAATGTGTGGACTGTATGTTTATTAGTGCCAGACTTTAAACACGTCCTCCACCATTAGTAAAAGTGACTTTGACAAAGCATGAATTACAACCATTCTTTTATCCACCGTAGTTTTTAAAAACTGTCAGATATGTTCTCATGCCTATATATTCTGTTTGTTAAACAACAGGAAGAAATAAATCTATTAACAGTAACATATGATACTTCTAGTGACGTTTAACATCACTGTCACTCATATTATAGTGATTCCATAATCTGCTGGAAAAGAGCTTCATTTCACTGCTCCTATACAGATCACACTTGATTTCAAAAAGTGCCTGAAAGAAGGATTTCAAACAAGAAGTTACAGAGAAATCCCCGGATGCAGCTGGAAGAAAAGCACAAGACATTCCTGTGATAACACATTCTCTCATGTTCTTCACAACATGCGTTGTTGTGATGCTGTGGAACTGTTACTTTTACGCGTTCGTTTACAGCAAGCAAAAAAAAAAAAAAAAAAAAAAAATTGTATCAATCAATTTGTTTATTTTGCAATACCGACTTAGTGTAGGCCTATACCGTCACTGTTAACTCTGAAACACAACTCAACACATTGAAAAGACAGGTAAAACACAGGCCTATATAGCTATAAATATATATTTTAAAAATAATTTTCATTACCAGATCATGTCCCAAAATATATATACATCATCATACAAAAATACTTTGTCTACATACTGTATGTTTCCTGCTATGTAGTTTAATCCCAATTTGAATGATTTAATTAACAGAAAGAGAGCAATGTTAAGATAGTCGATCACTGTCTTCATTAACTGTTGCATAAAACAAATTAAATTTGGGATGTAGCATACAGCATGCAATGCATATACTAATCGAATGTAATTATTAGCGATTACAGCATCAAGGGATAATAACCTTCACTAATGGTTTTAGTCATAAAAACAGCCATACGCCCGCCAACAACTCAAAACATGCGGCCACTGCAGCTCGCAACAGAAACGAACCAGCTCTGGGTACCCGAGTGAAGTCACTCGAATTGGTTATTAATTAGGCTACTAATGAATGCTTTGTGTTGTTAGAACATAGCTCTTACACTGATTATTTCATTTAGTACATTTCGCCTATTGATAAGACGAACGTTATGACGACGTTACGTCTTGACACTGCAATGGAATAGGCGATCATTTAAGTTGACTTAAAAAGTGATTTATACACACATATATATATATATATATATATATATATATATATATATATATATATATATATATATATATATATATATATATATATATATGGACATGTAAACTCTTAGATTTATCTAGTGCCTGGTACGTGATTACATTTAATCATTTATGTAATACAAAAATTAAGTAGGCTATACTTGTAGGCTAATTAGATTATGTTTCATTTTAATTACTCGTAATCCGAGTTAGGCTACTTTACCTTACATTACATTGATTACATAATTTCATACTATTATTAAAATATGATTGATTCTCTACATTCTCCGTTGATTTTTCTTTTGCGTCTTTTAAATGTTCCTCTCTAAAATACCCTACTGCTTATATACATCAAGAAAGTGTTCAGTTTTGTGGACATAAATGCACAGAAAATTAAGAGGTCACGCAGCATTTGACCACTGGATTTGATTTCAGTTTAAGTTTTTTCTCAACATTTCAACTGTCACGAATTCTGTCCATGCACTCCCGGTTACTCACCACCAGAGGTCACTCGCTCACCACATGGACTCCTGCACCACACTAACGGTTGCACGTCACCTAAGACTACATTTCCCATAATCCATTGTACTGACAACACACAGCTGATCACACTAATCACGCAGTTGATCACATATCACACAGCCTACATAAACCATGGACTTCCTCTTCCCCTCTGCCGAGTATTGTATAGCGTATATCCTAGCGATAGCTACTCTACAGAGCCCACTCAGTTGTTATAGTCTTGCCTTGCCTGTTTTCTCGTGTTTGATACCTGCTCGTGTACCTGGATTATCTCTCTGCCTTTCCCTGTTGGATGTTGTTCGCTGATCGTCGACCCACGCTTGCCCTAGGATTACTCTTTGTCTTGCCCGTGTTGTTCCTGTTTGCCACTGAACGAACCTTGCTTGTTTTGTAACCACGCCTATGAATAAAAGCTTGCACATGGATCTGCACGTCTCACGTCTTGTTCGCCCTGTAACAGAATACTCGGCCACACAAAGATCCAGCAGCGTCTCATGTGGATATTGGCCAGGTATGGACACTTCAAGACTGTTATTAGCCCTCAAGCAGGGCTCACGATACGCTCAAGGATTATATTAGAGAGTATTTGGAGATCGCTTATTATTCTGATCTGCCAGACTGTGTACTCATAGATTTGTTTTGTGAGGGCATTGACCAGCCGCTCAAATCGCGGTTAACTCTTGACGGTCCCCGTTCGTCTCTAAGTGATTTTATGGATTATGCTCTGATGACTGTTGGTTCAGGGTTCACTGTGGGTGTTGCGGGGGAACGCGACACCGCACTCACTCGTGTAATGGCGGAAAGGACATTGAGCACGCTGCAGTAAAATTTCACATCTGGCTGCCACCAGCGGATCTTGATTGAAAAATGGCGGCCACATCAACACCCCATTATAAGAGGCAGCAGGTGTCACCACATTCATTCATCCTTTAGCTGCCAGTCAGAGCAAAGTCGAGCAGTGATCATCATGTCCCGCATCAAGTCACAACTGCTCTCAAGAGTACTCTCGTCCCAGTGTTGCAGAGTTCACCACGTCTCAGCTGGTCATCCAGAGTCGACCACGTCTCAGTGCATACAGGTTACCACGTCTCAGCTGGTCAACAGAGTCGCACCACATCTCAGCGGGTTAGAGTGCACCACGCTCAGCTGGTCACAGAGTCACCACATCTCAGCGGTGGTCACGATCCAGAGTCGACCACGTCTCAGCTTCAACAATGTCACACCACATTGTGCATCCAGACAGTCACACCATCTCAGGGTCATCAGTCACACCACGTCTCAGCGGTCATCCAGGCCAACACATCACAACTAATCATCCAGACTCAAGCCCTCATGCGTTAATCTTCAGCAAGTCTAAGTCATGTCTCTGCTGACCTTCCAGAGCTCTTCATGCTCCGTTGCTTTCCAGAGTTTCTCTCCGCTGACCTTCCAGAGCTCTTCACTCCTCCGCTGACCTTCCAGAGTCTCTTCACGGGTCTCAGCGGATCTTCCAGAGTCTTTTTACTGCTGACCTTAGATGTCTTATCACCTCCGCTGATTCCAGAGTCTCTTCACGTTTCCGCTGACCTTACAGGTCTCTTCACGTCTCCGGACCTTCCAGTTTCTTCACGTCTCCGCACCTCAGGATGGTCACGTCACCGCTCCATCCAGAACCACCTTATGTCACAGCCGATCATCCAGTCTTGTCTCCTGTTCGGCACACCTAGATATTCAGCATGCTTCGATCTCCCAGTCTGGTTAAGTGTAGGGATACACCGCTTTTGGTGGGCACGAGCAGCTGGTAGTCCCCAAACCCAAACCCACTCACACTAACCCTCTTGTTGAACTTATTCCCCCGTTGTGCACTTCCCGGGGGGGTTTGCTTTATGGTGTATGGTGGTCTCGTACCACCGCCGATTTGCTCAGAGTTGCGGCGCCGGCTATAATCTCTAGAGGTGGCGGAACCTCCGAGGTAGCTGCCCGATGTGGGCTCCCAAACATGGTGTCGGCAGTCCCAGAGGTGTTGCCCGAGACAATTTCCCTGCTGTCTGTTCTGGCCAAAGAGGCCAATACGATCGTTGCCCCATCTGTCACAACCCAGAAACCCAGCCTGGTTGCCCTTAAACCGCCTGTCATGGTGGAGTCAGAGGTGAATTGAGGGTCAGAGACGATCAACGCGTGAGGGCTTCTGTCATGTTAACTCCGTCACTGCCATAGAGATGATTATGAACTGTCATTCTGTCCAGTCAGAGCCTATTGATTCATTTTTTTGTTTTCCCTGCATGGTCCCTGAGACTCCGCAGCCGGTGGAATGCACTGCCTTTGGAGCGGGTGGGACTGTCTCTGCTGCTCCCTGTGTTGTCTGTCTCTGCTCTCCCTTAATCTCGGTCTCGGCCAGGGTTTCCCTCACTGCTTCCCTGTGTTGGTCAGATTCGCTCCACCCTGGTGGCCCCAGCTCTCTCTCTTCCGCCCTGGGGGCTCCTGTCTCGTCGGCTCTGACCCGGTGCGTTGCTCCAGTCGGGTGTGATATCGTTGTGTCTGTTCCACGCTGGTGGGCAACTGTCTTGTCCAACAACCGCCCTGGTGGGCTCGGTCTCGTCTGCTCCGCCCTGGTGGGCTCTGTCTCGTCTACTCCGCCCTGGTGGGCTCCGGTCTCGTCTACCACTGGTGGGCTGCGTCTGGTGCCCTGGTGGGCTCCTGTCTCGTCTCCCGCCCTCAAGGGCCTGTCGTCTGCTCCGCCCTGGTGGGCTCCGGTTCGTCTGCTCCACCCTGGTGGGCTCCTGTCTCGTCTAACGCCCTGGTGGTCAGTGCTTATAGAGCCCGCCCTGTGGGCTCCTGTCTCGTCTACTCCATCCTTGGCGGCTTCTTCCCCGCCTGGTGGGCCCGGTCTCGTCTGCACAACAGCCATACTGATCTACTGAACTATACTGTTATTTTCTGAATAATGACAGTAATTAATGATTATGTAATGGTTATTACCATTATCTTTCAAACATTAAAATGCACAAATATATATTATTTCGTATTTACATATAACGCAGAGATTCCCAGATTTTTTGTCAGTTGAACCTCTTTCACCTAATATAGGCTACTAAAATATTTAGTATATTTTAAGGAAATAATTTAATAATCAAGTAAAACTTTTACTCAAGTAAAAAAAAATTATTTCACTCTTTTCACCTTTTAAAGAGTTTTATTTTGATTATTTTTATTTTAAAATAGTTTATTTTAATGTTACATTTTTAGGATTTTATTAATTATTAGCTTTTCATTAAACTCCCTAGTCAATGCAGTTCCTTAGAGAACCCCAGTTTGGAAAAGCAATATTTAAGGCAGCTGCTATTTTTTGTATTTTTTTTTTAAACCATAAAAACTGTAATTTCGCCCCTGCATTCAAGTGCAGTTCACGAATACGCTGTCAGTGGCTCATCTCATCTCAGTTGAGTGACTGTTTGCGGAAATGCGCTGAATGAGCTGCCAAAAACCAGCATCACAGGATCGTATATCCAGGTATTTTGGCTCATTTTGAGCCAGAGTGACTGTCAGATGTCCTAAAGTGAGTTTTGATTCAGTAATATCTGTGCTGCTCGAGCGGCGAACTGTTTCAGATGGCCCAGTCCAATTTGGTAACCTGCTTCAACTAAATCACCAAAAGAATGATATGTTTGCGAACCGGACATCACTCCAGACCAGGTAATATAATTGATATCAGGTAATGCTTTTTCGCGCTACAATGCATCACGTATTTTAAGGTCACATGCACAGGGGTGAAACTGTGGTCACAAGGTCACAGACACCTGATTCAAAATCATCTTTGGAGTTTTGTGTTTGTGTGTGCGAGTATGAGGGAGTCGATAAGTGAAGAACAATCCAGTCAGGGCCGGTGTTGTGCCCAATCCAGACCCCTATCCAGATGCAAGGGGTTCAGACAGTATTGCGTGGTAATAATAGCATTGCTTGTGTGAGTTAATGTTGAATGAAAATGAAAAGGCAACGCTGGTTTAAAAATAGGAAAAATAAGAAGGAAACTGAAGAAGATAATGGTAAGTGATAAATTTGGAAAAGATGTTGAAAAGATCTTACCTTGGGTTTAATATGGCATTTGCGTGAAAATTCGGTCTCATTTGCTTTTCAGAAGATTCTCACTGACCTGAACAAAAGCAGCAGACAGGCTGAATAAAAATGCAAATTCATGTTCTGACAGCAGGTGGCTTGTATGGAACAGCAGAAATACAGCGGTAAGCATGGTTCCCATTCAGTCAGTCACTGCAGCAGTCTTCCACCAGGCAGCGTCGTGGAGCCGGTCACAGGCAGGATGCCCAGCCCGTCCAGGCCCCCGCCAAACCTGGCAGCAAGTGCAAGAGGCCTTGAGACAGGCGACCCAGAGATGGAGTAGACTGCTCATCTGGAGATGGTGAATGCACCACTCCCTCCCCGGAGGAGGGCCGGGTGGATAATCTTTTGTTTCGTTTTGTTTTCATAGATGCAAACTCCTCACCTTTTGGTGAAAACTCGCCTTTTTGAGATCAAAATAGGTCACCTATGAGATTTGTGTAGATCCAATGAGAAAGTGTTTTTGGTGGTGGTGTGGGTTCTTTTTACAGTACCATTAGTACCAATTCACATCTGTACCCACTTGTAGTCAACCACTTTTAAACTCTCCTGTGTGTTTCTGCATGCACGCTCTGGTTTATTTATGTGTTTTTTCAGCGTTGAGTATTGTAGCCAATCACAGATATCTCTGTTGAAAGCAATGACCAGTCAGATGTGTTTTCTGTAGGTTAATCAGAAGAATCCCCTCAGAAATATTTTTGTTTTCCTAAGTTTACAGAGTTCTAAATGCTAGCAGATCTAACTAATATAATCAGAGAGAGAGAAATTGCATACACACGATATAAATAAGAGATTCATTGTGTAGTTAGTCATTGATTTCCTGTGGCTCATTAAGATTGCGTTAGCGGCACAAAGGTTTGGGTTCACAGGGAACACACATACTGACAATACAAATGTATAGCTGAATGCACTGTAAGTCGCTTTGGATAAAAGTTGTTAAATGTAAAATGATTTATTAAGACATTTCACATAAGCTCGGTCAGTTGCACTATAAGAGGAGCCTTTGCTCTGTTTCTCTAGAAGCTCTACATAATCCATTGACAATTTGAAGAAAAGATTTGTTTGTCTAAGAGGACCGGATGTTCACGTATACTATTTCAAGAGTGACAAAAGCGAGTGTAAAAGATAACGTGATTGAATCCGCTAATTTGTTCCGTCTATCACTGCTATGATTGACAGTGATAACTGCCCTGGGTGGAACAATCTATCTGATAAACCGATGTAAAAATAGACCTGTGCATTAAGTGATGCAGAGTAAATTCAGAGTAACACAACCACAACAGCAACAAGTCTGTGTTGGTTGAATATATTTAGCAGCTTCTACAGTTAAAACACTCGTTTTGATGTGTCCTTTTTAAGGCAAAAAAAACATTTTTTTTTTAAATGAAAACTGAGCTATTGAGATATCCTTTGGTGCCATCTACTAGTTATAATGGCAGTTTCATGTAATTGTCATCTCTAAAGGCTTTGTTTTCCAAAGTGTTTTTCATCATCTCCATGAATGAATGGGGAAGTTAATTTTTTAAGTGAATTTTACTGCACAATTGTAAAGTAAAAAATAATAAGGCTTTTACATTATAGTTTTTTTTGGGGGAGGTGGTGGGGGGTGCGTGTCTTTGTCACCTTTTTCACCCATGATGAGTTTGCATTCCTGTGTTTTTGTTCCACTGTCCCAGAAGCCAGCGGTACCCAAAACTTCAATAGAAGAGCTGTTTCCTCAGTCTCTGGGTCTCAAGAGGAGGAGAATTGCGAGATGTGCATCACAGGTTTGCTTCCCTCCTCCTCTCTTGCCAGCCCAAGAGCACCCCTCCTGCCCATTCGCTGAACCAGATAAGGTCTGTAACACTCAAGTCCCCACTTCATGTCGTCACACGCCGGGCTGTCACAAGCCTCAAGCCAGGTTCCTGCGTTTCCTCCCGCTCGAGGAGGAATCAGGTGAGTGTTACATTTCACGCCCAGACCCCGCCACCTACCATGACAGGCCAGGCCATCACAGGCCCCGGGCCGGGTCCTTGTGTTCCACCATGCTGCCCCACCGCAGGTAAGTCGTAGGTATTTTGATTACATTTCACTTCTTGCATACCGTATAATTTATTATGTGACAAATAAAGAAACCTTGAACCTTGAACCTTGAACCTACCATCTACGTAGGGTCATCCCAGGGTTTCTGCTGGCACAGTCCTCTGGTGGCTCGCTCCCCACTCCCGGGGGCTCCTGCGGACCATCAGACTCGGCTACGCGATTCAGTTCGCCCGGCATCCCCCAAAGTTCAGGGGCATCCGGTTCACTTCAGGCAAGGCCGTCCATGCCCCTGTCTTGCATGCGGAAATCGCAGTCCTGCTGCCGAAGGACGCGATCGAGCCAGTCCCTCCAGCCGATATGAGGTCAGGGTTTTACAGCCCTTACTTCATTGTGCCCATGAAAAGCAGTGGGTTATGACTGATCTTGGATCTGCGAGTTTTGAACCGTGCGCTTTACAAGCTGCCATTCAAGAAGTTGACGAAGAAAGGCATTTTAGGGTGCATCCGTCCCCTAGATTGTTTTGTAGCGATCGACCTGAAGGACGCGTACTTTCATGTCTCGATCCTCCCACAACACAGGCTATTCCTGCGATTCACGTTCGAGAGTCGGGCATATCAGTACAAGGTCCTGCCCTTCGTGCTGTCCCTGTCGCCTCGTGTCTTCACTAAAGTCGCAGAGGCGGCCCTAGTTCCCCTTAGAGAACAAGGTGTACGCATTCTCAACTACCACGACAACTGACTCATACTTGCACAGTCTCGCAAACAGTTGTGTGCACACAGGGACGTGCTCAGGCACCTAAGCCAGTTGGGTCTTCGGGTCAACTAGGAAAAGAGCAAACTTGTGCCAATGCAGAGGATCTCTTTTCTCGGCATGGAGTTGAATTCGGTCAACCAGACAGCACGCCTCACCCAGGGCCGTGCTCAGTCGGTACTGAACTGCCTCAAGACTTTATCAGGCAGGACGGCGGTCCCACTCAAACTCTTTCAGAGGCTCCTGAGGCATATGACTGTAGCTGCGGAGATAGTTAAGTTCGGTCTACTGCATATGAGACCGCTTCAGCACTGGCTCCATGGCCGATTCCCGAGGTGAGCGTAGAAACGCGGTACTCACCGGATTCAGATTACACTGGCCTGCCGCAAAACCTTCAGCCTGTGGACAGATTCTTCATTCCTTCGGGCAGGAGTGCCCCGGAACAGGTCTCCAGGCATGCTGTGGTATTCATGGATGCCTCGGCCACCGGCTGGGATGCCACGTACAATGGGCATGCAGTGTGGTATGGACGGATCCCCAACTGCATTGGCATATCAATTGCCTCGAGTTGCTGGCAGTATGCCTTGCCTTGAGCCACCTCGGAGGGCGCCTTCTGGGCAAGGACGTTCTGGTCTGTATGGACAATACTGTGACTGTTGCATATATCAACTGTCAGGGCAGTTTTCGCTCCCATCGCATGTCGCAACTCGCCCGCCACCTCCTCCTCTGGAGTCAGAAGCATCTGAGGTCCCTTCATGCCATCTACATCCAGGGAGTGTTCAATCGGGCAGCCAACGAACTGTCTCAAGCAGCACTTCCAGGGGAGTAGAAACTCCATCCTCAGGCGGTTCAGCTGATTTGGGGACAGTTAGGAGTTGCTCGGGTGGACCTGTTTGCATCTCCAGAAACCACCCAATTCTACTCCCTAACTGAGGCAACACTCGGCACGGATGCACTGGCACACAGCTGGCCCCGGGGCCTGCGCAAATATGCGTTCCCCCCAGTAAGCCTACTTGCACAGACCTTGTGCAAGATCAGGGAGGACGAGGAGCAGGTCTTTTTAGTGGCTCAATATTGGCCCAACAGGATCTGGTTCCCAGAACTCATGCTCCTCGCGACAGCCCCTCCCTGGCGGATTCCTTTGAGGAAGGATCTGCTTTCTCAGAGATAAGACTATGTATAGATTACTTATTTATGTATAGATAGTGTACATAATGTAGATGTGTGCATATGGTGTATAATGTGTAGTTGATAACAAAGTATGTCTTTATAGTACACTATGTGTACTGAGCATATGTATGTGTATTTTGCACATTGTCTTCTGTACAGTCTGTAAATACGTACTGTCCATATGTAAATTGTTGTGTTTTGTTTTTGTTTTTTTTTGCACTGTCTGGAGCACGCTCGTAAGAATTTCACTCACCAAGGCACTTGTGCTGTGGTGATGTGACAATAAAAGGGATTTGATTTGATTTGATTTGACACCCACTGTCACCCACGTCTGGATCTGTGGAAACTCCACGTGTGGTCACTGGATGGGACGCGGAGGTTCTAGGTGACCTATCACAGGAGGAAGCACTCACTATCACATCAGCACTAGCACCGTCCACAAGATGGGCCTATGCTCTAAAGTGGAACCCGTTCATTGAATGGTGTTCCTCTCACCATGAGGACCCCTGGAGATGTTCGATCAGAGCTGTGCTTTCCTTTTTGCAACAAGGGTTGGGGTGTAGGCTGTCCCTCTCCACCCTTAAGGTTTAAGTTGCTGCTATTTCTGCTCACCATAACCCCGTAGAGGGGAGGTCGGTGGGGAAGCACAATCTGGTGGTCAGGTTTCTTAGTGGGTCCAGGAGGTTAAATCCTCCTATGCCTCCCTCCTTACCCTCTTGGTATTTGGCATTGGTGCTAGGAGGCTTACAAACTGCCCCCTTTGAGCTTTTGCAGTCATTCGAGTTTCTCTTTATGAAAACCCTACTCCTGACTGCATTGGCCTCGATCAAGAGGGTGGGTACCTGCAGCCATTTTTGGTTGACAAATCATGCCTTGAGTTTGGGCCAGCCAGTGCAACACTGAGGCCGCGGCCCGGCTATGTGTCCAAGCTTTGCTCTGAATTGTATACGCACCGCGACAGTCTGTGGATAGAACTCAGAAATTCAGGACCTCAGAACAGCTCTTTGTTTGTTACGGAGGACAGCAGAAGGGGAAGGCTGTCTCCAAGCAGAGGATGGCACACTGGATACTGGATACAATCTCCTTGGCTTATGAAGCACAAGGTGTGCCTTGCCCGCCAGGCTGCGTGCTCACTCCACTAGGGGTGTCGCATCGTCCTGGATGCTGGCTTGTGGTGCCTTGCTAACTGACATCTGTAGAGCTGCGGGCTGGGCGACTCCTAACACGCTCGCTGGGTTCTATAGCCTGCGTGTCGAACTGGTTTCCTCCTGTGTTCTCATCTCAAACAGGTAGTGGCACTGAGAGGCCCGGTTCAAAGTCAGCTTGCGGCATCCTTTACGCTTTATTAAACAAACAAAAAAGTGAAAAGTGAAAATAAATTGCCTTTTAAGCGGTGAGTGGATTATAACTTATAACTTCTTATAAGATTATAACTCTGATTAGCCAAACAGTGACAGCTTTTGTACCTTTTCTTCTGAGAGTGTACTGTAACTAGAATTCATTATATTTGGTTATGTGTTTCAGAAATCACAGTTCTAATCTATATCATCAATATAATATATTATAGAAATCTACAAATGCACCAAATGATTCACTGATTACAAGTTTATTGTTTATTCATTTACATGTTGGTGCAATTTTCACATGAAAAGTGTCAACTACTTTAAAAAATGATCGCATTTGTTATACCTTGTTCATCTTTTTAAACCAGATTTCATGCTTTCATTACAGTTGACATATATTTTCAATCCAAATGACCATTGTTTCAAGACAAAAGATCTTTGTAATACATATGTGACCCTGGACCCCAAAACCAGTCTTAAGTCGCTGGGGTATATTTCTAGCAATAGCCAAAAATACATTGTAGGGGGTCAAAATTATAGATTTTTATTTTATGCAAAAATCATTAGGATATTAAGTAAAGATCATGTTCCATGAAGATATTTGTACATTTACAACCGTAAATATATCAAAACTTCACTTTGATTTGTAATATGCATTGCTAAGGGCTTTATTTGTACAACTTTAAAGGTCATTTTCTCAATATTTTATTTTCTTAAAAATATAATATATATATGTATATTTTTGTGCACCCTCAGATTCCAGATGTTCAAATACTTGTATCTTAGCCAAATAGTGTAATATCCTAACAAACCAAACATCAATGGAAAGCTTATTTATTCAGCTTTCAAATGTATAATACATATCAAATGTATGTATAATTCTCAATTTCGAAAAATTGACATTAAGACTAGTTTTGTGGTCCAGGGTCACATATATTTAAAACATTTTGTTTTAATCACCAAAACACAACATTGATCTTCTTTCAAATTAGTACATTTAACAATAAGTTAATTCAACCACTAACCATGCATGATACATGTTTCAAATCAGCCATGTTGCTAAATTAAAGATGTTACAGAAAAACACAACAGTTGGCCCATTAGAAAATAAATTTGTACTACTATGTAGATGTGTCACAACTAGCTGTGTATTGTAAATTCAAGAAGATACAAAAGACACAGAACAAAGAAGATATATGGAAGTGTTTATTGAAAACTGAAGAAAAGAACACAACATCCATGTCCATGGCAGAGAGAGCAAATGGCTCTGGGGTGGCCTCTGTGCCTATACAATATGCTATAATATGTACAATGCATATTTTTAAGCGTTTTGATATAATTATGTTTGTTGTACTATCATTATTCAAATAAACCAATAAATAAAATTAATGAAAATCCTACTCTGTGCATTCCTTTATTCTTCATCCTCAACTTTCTCCAGTGGATCTCTACACCTCTTCATTTGTCACTCGTTTTCCCTTTCTCTCTGTTATAATTCTGCTTTAATAACTCAAGCCCTCATTTGTCATTGTATTGATGGCTCTGGCAAGCATCAGCCATTAAGCAGGGACTAATGTTCATGCTCAGTCTATCCACTTGTTGCCAGGGGGGTCACAGGGAGGTCACTTTGTCAAGACCGCCTAAAGGGTTCTTCTTATACGGCATCTGTGTAGCAGACATAATCAATGCATAACACTACAGCACTGAAGATGAATATTACTAGTGTTTGCTAAGGCAAGCATTAATGTTAGTAACACCAAAACCCCACTGTCACAAAACTCAAGAGGCAGAGAAAGAAGAAGGACCCAAATGTGTGATTTATGCAGGTATAGAAAACATTGGAGACCTTATTCTTTCTGAGGGGAGAAAGGAAGAGAAGAGTGAAATGGCTGCATGGGGTCTCTACTCCACAAAATAAATGCCACTGGCAAGACTTACTGAGTTCATTCATAATACAACACAGAGAAAGACCATCATTATTAGGAAGGCAATGTGCTTTCTGCCAATAGGTAGTGTTTATTTACAACGAATGTGAACCTCTCACAGAGGTTCATACAGGTATCATCAGAATCAGAATCAGAATCAGAATCAGCTTTATTCGCCAAGTGTGTGCAAACACACAAGGAATTTGTTGTGGTTTTAAAGAAGCTCTTGGTACATACATGCATACATACATACATATAAACATACATATCTGACATGAGAACAGAACATTTAAATAAGCCTTAACAATAATAATAATAATAATAATAATGTGTCTGAATCTGGAACAGAAGATTTATGTACAGATTTGTGCCTTATTTACTCTATATATACAGCTGTATAGAAGATTATGCATACATATTTACATAGTACTAGAGAGAGTAAATAATTAGAGATGGGGGATGAATTACAGGCAAGAATTAGGGTTAGAGAATTACAGAACACAGGTAATAATTCCTGTGTTAGTTGTTTAGGCTGGAGATGGCATAGGGGAAAAAACTGTTTTTATGCCTAGATGTTCTAGTGCACAGAGATCTGTAGTGTCTGCCTGAAGGGAGAAGCGCAAACAGGTCATGTCCAGGGTGAGAGGGGTCTGTGATGATGTTACCTGCCCGTTTCTTCACTCTGGAGTAGTACATGTATTATGTATTATAATATCATGTATTCATACAGGTATCATGAGGGGCAAAACAGCTTTGCTCTGTGTATCCAGATTCAGTTCAGATACCCAAATACTTCCTTCAATTAATATACATTTAAATATTAAAATAACAAACGGCTAGCTTTGTAAATTAGTTTTCAGATTATTTGCACAGTATCTCACAGAAGTGAGTATACCCCTCACATTTTTGTCAATATTTTATTATATTCATACACTAAAATGTATCTGAAATACATTTATTACATTCTAAGTATACTACAAATAAATATACATATTTATGGACTTAAAAAAATACACTGCAACTGTACTTTTGGTATGCTAAACTGGAAACTGGTATACTAAAGTCTGCTAAACTGGAACAGCTAATGTTGTGCTTAATGCACTTTAATTGTGCAGAAGTACTGCTGAAGTCCAGCTAAAGATATACTGAAGTTTATCTGATTGTGCTAAAGTGGAACTATTGTAATATACTTCAGGTACACTTTAAATATCTTGCATTTAAAGACTGTTAATATTCAAAGATCATACAATTCTCATCAAAAGCTACATTAAATCACATTTTATGCTTAATATTATGAAATTTGCTTTGTGCACAAGTACTCCAAATTAAGTTTAATTATAATTCTTAAGTAAGTCTCAAGTGATATGTCAGTAACTGTGTTAATGGATTTGAAGTATATTTTGTATAAACTAAATGTATTTTAAATATATTAGGGTACTCAAGTAAAATAATGAAATACTCCATTAATAGAGCTGTGATTCATTTTAAAATTGAAAACAACACATTCATTAAAGGGTCCAAGCAAGTATTTCTCATGCCAAAAAAGAGAAGCTTCTTTTGCATTCACATTAGATATGTTGAACATATTAGTTTTCTTTTGAAATACAAAACACTCTGGTTAACGCATGAACACACAAATAAACATGAGATACAATTTATTGCCATCACATATACATTCGGGTTAAACACAGAGAACAAGATGACACTCGACTCAGGGCAAAGATGAGATTGAACTCAAGGTGTAATAACCTCTTGAACTCACTGTGGCTAAGTTAGTGTTATAATCAAAGACTAACATAAAGTCATATCTACAGTAGGTTTAGTTTTTCTAACTCCACAAATGTAATCTATAAAATACAGACAAACATCTAAATGTATATAAAAAAGCACATCTATGGTTAAACAAAATAAAAAAATTATGAAATTACCACATATGCATTTACCTTTACATCTTAAAGGATTATTTAAATTTCAAATAAAAAATTCCTGATAATTTACTCACCCCCATGTCATCCAAGTTGGCGTGACCTTTTCAACATCATTACGTATTACGTGAAGTCTGGGACGCGCATCGCAGAACAGGCGAGCATTTGTGTGTTTATAAAGCATATACATTTATTATTTTATTTTATTTAATGACCGATCGTTTCGCTAGATAAGACTCTTATTCATCATCTGGTATCATTTATAGCTCTTTGAAGCAGCACCGAAACTGTAATTTTGACCTTCAGCCGTTTGGAGTCCATTGAAACTAACTATATGGATACAAATCCTGGAATTTTTATCAAAAACCTTCATTTCTTTTCCACGGAAGAAACAAATATATAACATCTTAGATGACATGGGGTGAGTAAATTATCAGTTAATTTTTATTTGTAAGTGAACTAATCTTTTAATCATAACATAAGAGTTTAAATTGTCCATTAAAAGTTCTGTGTGTGTATACACGCACACATATATTATACACATAAAAAACAAATTTACAAATAATAAATGTGTGATAAAGTACTACATTAATGGTCATAACATCTGTTATCTTAGACATACTTCCATATTTGTGACCCTGGAGCACAAAAGCAGTCTTAAGTCGCTGGGGTATATTTGTAGCAATAGCCAAAAATCATTAGGATATTAAGTAAAGATCATGTTCCATGAAGATATTTGTAAATTTCCTATCATAAATATATAAAAACTAAATTTTTGATTAGTAATATGCATTGCTAAGAACCTCAATATTTAGATTTTTTTGCACCCTCAGATTTCAGATTTTCAACTAGTCATATCTCAGCCAAATATTATCAGATCCTAACACACCATACATCAATGTTAATCTTATTTATTCAGCTTTCAGCAGATGTATAAATCTCAATTGCAGGAAATGGACCCTTATGACTGGTTTTGTGCTCCAGGCTCACAGATATCTCATTAAGTCTCTGATAATGGTAACAGTAAGGTTCAAAAGCATTCATGAGTACATTTTAAAATGCAGCTAGTATCTGCCATCATCATCCTCATCATCAAGTGGTGAGCAAACTTAACACCCCCAGTTGATCTAGTTTGTCTCTGACTATGTTAGCCCATCCTTTATTAGCCAGTGGGTTTCTAGGGGACGGATGCATGATGCCCTCCACTCTCACAGTGATGCCTGCGTCTGCGAGAGCCCGGCGAGCGCGTTGCTCGGCTAGCTTGCCCACTCCGATCACCATCGAGACACCCAGAGCAGTGACTACCTGACAAAGAGCACTGTCACAGCAGGACAGCAAGGCATCGCGCTCCGCGGCCGGGAGCTCAGGTGGAGTTAGGTTCTTGCCAGACTCACTCATGAAGATGAGAGGGCACAAGTTGTGCACAAAACAGTGGCGGAAGAAGTTGTGAGTTTCACCGCAGAGCTCTTGGAAAAAGCCCCAGAATCGGGCTCCGCTCACTTCGCTCTTAGTGCAGTCGAGGCCTGTGATCCGTCGCTTAGGATGCTCCTCTGCTGGACGGCCGACCGCTCCAGTGATCTTCAGCCAACTGAGAACGGCCTTCACCTCGCCAAACGGTACCTGGTTAATGAAGAAGTAAGAGATGTAGTTGATTTTTGTTTTCTTAAATCTTCTCCTGCATTATCCATCACTATATTTAAACCGAAAGAAATTGTGAAATCTCATATGAACAGTGTAAGAATCTTTAATAAATTACAACAGTGACAACTACAGAAACTGGTCAATTTTGGTAGAACTCACAAATGTGGATGCTGCTAATAATAAGTGACTTTTTATATGCTTTTATACAATTCACAATCAACATGCTCGGACTGTCTTCTCAGATGTTGCTGTAGACTGCACCTTACCAAAAACACTAATCAGGAGGAGCGATTGTCTGTCCGTGAATATTTCAACGGGGCAAAACATGTGTGGTTTAAGATAGAAGAATCAAGCTTGAGATTCAAACCCAGATTACTTCATTAAATAAGCCATCATTTAAGAGAAATACTCGAAATGCTTACATTGTGACATTTCACAAAATTAGATGAACAAGCTCCTCTCAAACCTTTTTAAGCGTGCCAATAACTGTACATACAGTGGTGGCCAAAAAGATCAGAACACTAGTATTTTCACAAGCTAAACAAATGGTTAAGTACATTCATTTAGCCATTAATTGTAGTAATTCAGTTTGTTGTGCTCCACACAGAGATGTGATCTGATCAGTCTGTCAGGATAACAAGATGAAACAGAGACAGAATCAATCCAGAAGAACGGTGTCTCCGAGACGCTTGAAGAGACCTCCTGCAAAGATCCCGCAACAACTAGTGCATTGAAGGCAAACGCTGCGTTAAACACAAAGGATGCTCACACCAAATGTTGATTTAATTTAGTTAATAGATAAAGAAAATCTATTTCTGACATGTTGACTACATTATCATTTACAGCATTTTTACACAAGAGCCTAAAACGTCTAACAGTACTGAAGCTTTGCAGGTCTCTTGAAGCGTCTTGGAAACGTTGTCACAGTTCTTCTGGATTGAGTCTGTCTCAGTTTCTTCTGTTTCTATTCTGCAAATACTTAAATTGATAGCGTATCAATAATGTACAAATTACATCATCATTTATGAACGTCATTGCAAACATTTCTGTGGAACACAAAATAATATATTTTGAATAACACTAAGATTGAAACAACATTCAACCCCAGTGAATATAAATGTATTGACAAAAAAAATCTAAATGTAGAAACGCTTGGAACAACTCAAAAGTGAGCAAATAATGATTGGGGGTAAATTGTCCTCTTTAAGTGTATGTAACTATACAGTTGTTAATCAGAAATGATGGCATTATAAGGTTTCTGCAGGTGTCATGAAAGTAAATGTACAGTAAGACTTAAAACAAGCTTTTTAAGTCTGAGAAAAAAAACATTAAAGAACACAGTATCTCAATATGTTCTCAATATCTAAGGAGCACACTATGAATTATATTAGCAAGACTTAAACGCTGCAGATCTCCATTACAAAAACCATTGCTTAAAATACTTCTGCTCCCAAACACTAGAATACTGAAATAACATTTACTGTAACTTCTGAAGTCAATCTTTGAGTAAAACAATAATACATATCTGCCAATGGGCAGAAAATCAACTTCATTTAAAAGGAAAAAAAAGTTTTCACACCCCATTGACAGATATTTGTACTTGTCTTAAGCATAAACACACTTAAATTTATCCAATTAAACAAGACTTCATATATTAATTTAGCATCTGAATTAACTGTATCCTGATTTCAGGAAGTTTAGATCTTTTGTTTCGGAAAACAGGACAAAAACACTGAGGAAGATATTATTATTATTATTGTTGCAAGCAACATTTAATGCTATGAATTTAAGACATTCTGGTCTAATTCAAGACACTGTTAATGCCTTGATTTGTGAAAGGGTGAATTAAGAGCCACTGAAACCCTGTTCTTTACTGAATTTACATCATTAAAACAATAGTGTGAAAGCATTCAAAGAAAGAAAATCTTCTGACCCCTGTTTGTGCCATGCCAAAAGGCCCTGGGTTCATGCCTAGAAAGAGCACGCTCTGGCCTTCCTGACAGTATTTCTCCACATAACATCGATGTGTGTCCCATGCGTATTCCAGTGGGTTGTACGTGTATCGCACTGGTTTCCCAAAGGACAGCGTCCGCAACCGTGCATTCAGTTCCAGTTCAGCCCGCAGGAACCTCGAAGCAACAGTAGAGCCGTTGAACAGCTGGTCAGGCAGACCGGGGACTTCTTTTCCCAGTAAATGCTCTCTCTGAGACACATCTCCATTCTCCAACCTACAAATGAAACAAGTTTAATTCAATGACTCAACTCAAACAGATCGGTGGCATAGCTATTGCAAAAAACTAACTAATAAAATCATATCCATCTAAGCTTGTTACAATGACTCTTTATTAGGTGGGAAAGTACACCTTAAATGCAGTTTTATTAGGAGCGAGGCTGTTGCACTACTTCAAATATACACCACAGTCAAACGTTTTTAAGACGTCTAATGTTTTAAAGAGTTCTCTTCTGCTCACCAAGCCTGCATTTATTGGATCCGAAATATAGCGAAAGCAGTAATATTGTGAAATATTTAAAATATCTTCAAATATATTTTTATTTGAATATATTTTCAAATGTATTTAAAACTCCGGCCTTCAGTGTCACATGATCGTCAGAAATCATTCTAATATTCTGATTTGCTGCTCAAGAAATATTTCTGATTATTATTATTATCAATATTTAAAACAGCTAAGCATGTTCTTTTTCAATATTCTTAGATTAATAGAAAGATTAAAAGATCAGCATTTATCTGAAATAGAAAGTTGTTATAACATTATACAATATACCATACATACCGATTATAGAAATGAATACTTGTATTTGGCAAGGATGCTTTAAATTGATTAAAAGTGATGATAAAGATATTTATAATTTTACACAATATTTCTATTTCAGATAAATGCTGTTCTTCTGAACTTTCTATTCACCAAATAACCTGAAAAAATCGACTGTTTTCAACATAATAATAATAATAAATGTTTTTTGAACAGCAAATCAGAATATTAGAATGATTTCTGAAGGATCGTGTGACTGGAGTAATGATGCTAGAAATTCAGCTTTAAAATCACAGAAATAAATGACATTTTAAAACATATTCAAACAGAAAACAGTTATTTTAAATAGTAGACATAAAAAAATAGTAAATATATATATATTCTGTTTTTGCTGTAACGTTACTTCGAATGTAACGTCTCTCCGTGCCATTTTAACACCTCCCCAATGACTCTTAGCGATACATGACTGACTACAGGGAGAGACGATCCAACATCGTATTACTTGCGCTCGTAATATTTTATTTGATCACGTATTAGTTTACCTCTCAACATCGGGATATGATTGCATTTTCCCGGAGGCGTTTCCGGCAACAAAAGAGCGTCCGGACCGCGGTGCATACTGGGAGCTTCTTCTTCTTCTGAGGTTTGATTATGTGTGGACGAACCAGCTTCATGTGCATTACCGCTAAATGGAGTGTGGAGCACCAAAGCCAAAATAATTAAATAAAAACAATGTAAATATGTAATTATCTACACCTGTGTAACATCTTGTTTTTAGCCAGCAGATTTTTTTTGTAGTTATCTTTATCCTATATTATAGTATTTCTTTTAGTTTTTCTTTGCTTTCAATTTTGACTAATATTTGTGTTTCGATGTCATATTCTGTGCAGTCTAATACGTGTATAATCCAGGATGCTCTATTAGTTGAGATACATTTGCATTCACCTTATTCTGTGTAATCCTATAATTATTCACATTTCCCCGCCTCCACTTTCTTCCCCCATTTAATAATTGCAGATTTATTAATACGCTCCTTGGGTTAGGAGGTCAATAAATCAATGTTAAAAGCCAAAACGATTCTCTACAGCAGCCACAAATCACTGCAAGCCGAATTGAGAGACGGTTACTCGCTCACAGAAGACAGACAGAGAAAGAGAGAGGTCTTCAGCATAGCAGAGGATCTGAGTCTACAACATGCCAAGCTCCAAGAATAAGACTCGGCATCAATGCCAAACAGATCAGGCCTGTTATTAGAAGAAAAACAAGTACATATCCCAGATGTGACGCAACACATATGGGAAGTCATGCAATCAATGCTGAACAACAACTTGAATTTCTGTTTAATTTCATAATTACCACTGCAGGAAGTCAGAATATGTTATATTGAGAAATGTCACATAATAACACAATTAAGATGAATTAACAAATTAATAGCATTACCTTTTCTATAATTCACTGGACTCAACTGACTTTCATTTTTTGTACAAATACATTTTGTCAAATGATATTCTGTAGTGTTTCACAGTAGTTTATAGATATTGTAAGTTATTGATATGTTTATGCTGCCTGCCAGGCTTAACTGAAGATATATTGAGAATATTAAAAACAAATTGCACTATTTTTATTTCAGAAATCTCATCAACTTATTGTTTGAAAGTGGAGAAAGTTTGAGAGTAGGTACAGTTTTGACACTGTTATTCTCTCTCTCACTCTCTCTCTTATTATCAACATAAACTTTCCTCATGAAAATTATTTTAAGCATTTCTAGTTATCAGTGATTGCTAATGTGTGTTTTTAATTTCCCTGGAGGAAGAGAATGGGAGAGGAACAGGGGAGGGGTGAAGAGCGAAACTGGTTGACTTTTGGAGTGTTACATTACACAACTTCCCGGTTTTGACTGCCTCTGTTGTCATGGCAGCACCAGTGGAGGGAGAGAGTACACGCACACACGCGCGCACACGCGCACACACACGCACAGACACACACACACACACACACACACACACACACACACACACACCTCTGTGCCTGACCTCCATCTGAACCTGCCTGAGGTCGAAGGGTGACCGCTTTGAGCACTCTCTTGAGTAATAAGAGATAAAAAGTGAACATGGTCCAGAAGCGCTGTCGTGTCCTGTGGGCCAAGTCTCATTTAAAATGTACTGTTTCAAAGTGAAAAAGTGTTCTTTGGTCAGACGAGTCCAAATTTGACATTCTTGTTGGAAATCACGGACGCCGTGTCCTCCGGGCTAAAGAGGAGGGAGACCTTCCAGCGTGTCATCAGCTTTCAGTTCAAAAGCCAGCATCTCTGATAGTATGGGGGTGCATAAGTGCATACGGTATGGGTAGCTTACATGTTTTGGAAGGCTCTATGAATGCTGAAAGGTTTATAAAGGTTTTAGAGCAACATTTGCTCCCCTCCAGAAACATCTATTTCAGGGAATGCCTTGTGTATTTCAGCAGGACAATGCAAAACCACATACTGCAGCTATTACAACAGCATGGCTTAGTAGAGGAGTCCGGGTGCTGAATTTGTCTGCCTGCAGTTCAGATCTCCACAAATATCCTGTCACCTATAGAGAATATTTGAAGCATCATTACACGAAAAATACATCAAAGATGACCACAAACTCTTCAGCAGCTGGAAACCTACATCAGGCAAGAATGGCACCAAATTCCAACAACAAAACTCCAGAAACTCATGACCTCGATGCCCAGACGTCTTCAAACTGTTTTGAAAAGAAGAGAAGATGCTACACCATGGCAAACATTCCCCCATCCCAACTATTATGACATCCCAGTTCATGTCCCAGTTAATGTCAACATTTAGTAATACATTATTAAAATCAACATCCCAGTTCCCTAATATATATAGGTAGTGTGACTAGCGTCCCGAAACTCATCAGCGTCGCCCTGGAAACAAGCGAGGAACACCTGCCCGTCCTCATCACAGGCTGATCGGTCCCAGCTGCTGCTCATCACACGGCGGCTACATAAGCCACGCAAGCCCTGCCATATGGGAGACACTTCTTCATGAGACTGAGCACTAACTCGCCCTCTGATCTCTCCCACAGACAGCAGCGTTTGACGGACCGGCCCCACTGGAGCACAGCACAGCACAGCACAGCACAGCACAGCACAGCACAGCACAGCACAGCACGGACTCACTCACTGCAACCGGGATAGAAGAAAGAGAGCACGCACGGCACCGGAACACCCACGTGTATCATTTATTCAACAATCCTGTAACTCCTCACCCCGTGTGTGTGTGCGCTGCGCGTGCGCGGTAACGCTTTACAGTAAGGTTTCAGTTGTTAACATTAGTTACTTACTACATAAGTTAAAATGAATTAACAATGGAAGCATTTAATCTTAGTGAATATTAATGTCAACATTTAGTAATACATTATTAAAATCAAAGGTTGTATCTGTTAATATTATTTAATGGCCACGAGCTAACAATGAGCAGAGGCATATTTTATTAACTAATGTAAGAGATTAATAAATACTGTAAAAAAAATAATTTCTCATGGTTATTTAATGTTAACTATTGGGATCCTATTGTGTAGTGTTACTGAGCTTTATATTATGAGTGCTTTGATGTACCCTGATATTCATGAAGACATCTGTGCGGTCAGTTTCAGCTAAGATGTGAAATAATGACAGTTTAGTGATTATAAAACAAAATTATAATGTAATTCATGCTTATCTGATCATCTTTTGCTGTTGGAAGACAGACATCACATATGGGCTACAACTGCAGAACGCAGAAGATGCACAAGGACTGAAACCACTGTGTAACAGAACAGTTGAATGTGTTTAGAGGATATCAATTCTTATTAGTGCTTAAGTTTACAAGACATGTTTCCAGCTGTTTAAAAGCATCTGACATGTGCTCCTAAAATCAATGTGACTCTCTAAAGTCCCATGTTGCCACTTCATAACGTCCGTTATTGAGTTGAATTGCCTCTCAATCTGATTTGGCAAATAAATAAACTTGCCTAATTATTTTAAATGACACATTTTCAATGTAAATAAGCACACACACATTCTGATTATTATGCTGTGTTATAAGAGACGCAAGGGAATAGTCACGAATCAATAGTCTGCCCAATCTGCCTTATCTAGATCCACTCAAGTTTCACGATGGCACAAGGATTCACACAAAGATTTTATTTATTTATTGTCATTTTATATTGTTTGCACCATTGTCTTGACAAAATGTGCATTTACATAAGGCAAAGAACAAGTAATCAAGCCCTTAATGGACTTTGCAGCCGCCACTAAATGATTCACGCATGCCAATAAATCTGTCCAAAAAGAGTTTAAAAGAGACCGCTGCGATCAGTGTGTCAGCGTGAGGAATAGACACCATGTTCAGATGTGAGGAATAATCGAATGATCCGCTGGGATTTGTTTGTGCAACAGTGCAAGACATTATTCATGGATATTGTTGTTGCTTTTCTGTATGAACATTAGGGTTATAAATATACATTAGGGAACATAAATATAATTACCATGTAAATACTTCATGTTCTTATTTTATTTTGAATTATATTCATAGAATTATTTAATATCCTTTAAAAATAGGAATTATGTAATATTCTCCAAAATCCTTGCTTTATTGGATAATTTTATTTATTTAATTAAAAGCAGTGTTGTTGCTTTATTTTCAATTATTTTTTTAATGAAAATAAAATGCTCATGGATTTTTACTGGGATTGTCAAATAATATCAGCAATTGTAACATTATATCATTTCTATTTGTGGTAAGAGATGGCGATCCTCTTCCAATCTTTTAAGACAGAAAAGGAGAATTCAAAAGTTCAAAATCCATCAAGACAATTTGAATCTAATAAAGTTGTCAGTCCTGATGCTGAAAGCTTGAACAGACATCCATCTGTTACGGTTTTGTTTGTCTCTTCTTCAAAACGAGGGTTGTATGCAGATAAGAGAGATGCATCAGGCAACTATTTCACTTGATTATGAAAGCTAAGAGGAAAAACTACAGGTGAAACATGAACTTTATGAACAGAAATGATGAGGGGGGTACATGAGGTGAGTGAGTAGAAGAACAATAGATCTTATGATTAATAGTAAATCTTTTTGAATTATTCAGTGAAATGTAAAGCCAAACTGACTTCACTCGTTAAGAACAAAGCCAAGAACAGAAAGAGCTACACATCTCATTTATAATAACTAATTCAGTTGCATTACACTGACATAAGGCCGATGCATATGAATAATTATAATGCAATTAATATTAAATTAGAAATATATAATGATGATGCATTACACTTACAACAAGATTTACATTGGTATTTTTTTATATACCCATTTAATAATATTAAAAAAGTAATCACACACACAGTGGATTACTGTAACTTCAAACAATTAGGATAGATTAGAAACCCAACAAAGGTCATAGTCATTGCTATTGTACATAATCAAATATTGTACAACATATGATACATGTGCAGCGGTAGATGTGGAAGTTTGTATAAGTCATACTTTAACGCTGGAAAGTAATCTTCACATGTTGAGTGTGGGTTTACCTGCTGGCTAATTTCTGGGGAAACTAGACTATATGAATCTATAGATCAAACGGGTTCTAGCCAGTTACATGTGAGGATTTCAGGATAGATACTGTTACCGGAGGTGCACAGAGAATCATTTAAACAGATTCCTTTATACTGTATAATTGAATGTAACGCATGCCATCAGTTCTTTCTCTTAGCTTAGACTTCTTCAGTGAAAAAAGTACCAGTACGTTACTAGTATGGCTGAATCAGGTGTTTCACTCATTCACTGACAAACATGTCCAATGGGCAGTTGTGTTCTAGCCAAATGTGTTACTAAATATACTGATTAATTTAGTAATTCTTTAGTTTTCCCTCATTCAGTTTCAGTATTACAAATCTCACGTATAAGATTGTTTATTCATTTTCATCTAGTTTGGTCAATTTTCTTATATTGTAAATATATCATTACAACACATGGATTCAGAAAGAATGAATGTCCAAAAAGAGTGCAGTATATCAGAATATGTACATGAAAATAAATGAAAATATATAAATGCAAGCAACTATCTGTCACAGAAGGGCCTGTGTGAGTGTGCTGCATTAATCTGTCACAGAATATTAAAACTCTTGTGTTTATGCATACAGATTACAGTACATGTTAGTACCAAGAAAATGGGCCACTGTAAACAATGGCGAATACATTTGATTTCTGCCTAAAACAATACAACTGGTGAAAAATCCCAAGCTACAAGGACCAACATATCAGATGCTATTATAGAGCATATATAAGCAACCAAATAGTAATAGCTTGTAATAAACACCATACCATTTGCACAGACGTTCTTAAGAAAAAGTAAAAATCTACATTTATATTGATTGATTTTTCTCACTATTGATCAAAGTGACATACAACTAAATAAAATAAGGTAGAATAATTTCCAGATCAATTGCAATTTCACAATCACAAGTGGCATGCAGAATAATGAATATTAGAAGTATATTTTTAAACTGTTTTTTTTATTTTGGACCAAATCTCACAGTCCACATTTTAAAGTATAGGTGAGATTAAAATGTACAATTTGAGATTTCTGCTGCGGTAACATTGTAAATGAGCCATGTAACAACAACCTCAGTCAACAAACTTAATCAGGGAGCAGATGTTACTGTGTCGCTCGTATGAGGTACAACAGCGGCCTGCAGCAAGAGGAGCTCCTGCTCATCTCTGCCTGTGTTTTCTGATTTAATCCTGAGCAGCGGTGAGTGTACATCGCTCCTGGTGATGGGCCTTTTGTGTGATCACACACTGACTTAATTTCTGTCAGCCTCAGGATCTCTCTCTTCTCTTCTCTCTCTCTCATCACACACACACACACACACACACACACACACACACACACACACACACACACAACACAACACACACACACACACACACACCACCACACACACACAACAAAACAACACACACACACACACACACACACACACACACACACACACACACACACACTCACAACACACACACACACACACACACTCACACACACCACACTCACACACACACACACACACACACACACACACACACACACACACACACACACACACACACACAACACAACACACACACACACACACACACACACACACACACACACACACACACACACACACACACACACACACACACACACACACACACACACACACACTACACACACACACAACACACACACACACACACACACACACTCACTCACACTCACACACACACACACACAAAGTGTTGGGCAGTTGACAGTTACTTTTGATGCCCCAACCCCGCTGATTTAAAATCTCTAATTCCTAGACTTATTTTCATAATTTTCATGACTCGCATATACATGTGATGTCCCCAGTGTAGCAGGCAAGCTTGGAACATAGAAAAGCTTACATTCAGCAGATAGAAATACTGCATTATATTGATTTTGTCAGGAAAAAAGATGATGTGAACACTGTTGAGTAAGTTGTGGCTTTGCTTTACTCTGGCACTACATCCCTCTGATCAGCATGTTCTACATTATATTACTATAATTAAAAATGTTTTTTGGAAAATTAAACAGTTTCTTACAAACTTATGTGATTTCATAAAATACATAATGAAATATAATTGTATATTTGTAACAACGAAATTGCAGTTAGCTTCAAGCTACACATGACGATTAATGAGATAATTCAACACTTCTACTTGAATGTCACTATCAATCACTACTGAGTGTTTGTAATAACTTCTGACTGCGATCAAATGTGGATTTTGGTCAAATGATGAGGAAGAAATATGTTTTTATGAACATTCTAGAATCATTTTATGTGGAAGATACAGTTACAACTTCTGTGGGGCGTGAAGAAAAAGTAATATAACTAGTAGTGTAGCTAATTACTGTTGCCAGAAAGTAATAAATCAAGTAACAATATTACTTTTGAAAGGAGTAACTAGTAATAAATTAATACATTATTTGAGTAACTAGCCCAACACTGAACAAAACACACACACTCAAAACACACACACACACAACAATTTTGCTTATTATTAAAACTAGCAGGTGGAGTATTTAATATAAATTATTACAGACGTCTTTGCAAATACACGCTTCTGCTCTTGACATTTGAATGTTACAAGATCATATCTGCTGTATGTAGCCAGTAGAAATGTCTGGTGTGTGTGTGTGCAGAAGCTTTGACTGATTGAAACAGTGGGCCAAATGTGGATAAATACATTGTGTTCAGTTCTACGACAAAACTGTGCTAAATGTTATACACTCTGTCTAACCTACCATATGAGGACTTCTGAATTGTACGTACAGAACTTATCGTTTGCATTTATGTCTTAATATTAGTGGGGGGCAGATCCGTTAGCGTGGCGGCGTTAAAATATCGCCGAACAAAGTTGGGTGGGCTGGGTCATTGCTAATGTACTGATATGTAGAGGGGTTGGAGCTAGGGGGCGAGGGAAATCTATCGAACTAGGCTCGCCAGCTTTCGTAACATTGCTGGGCGTGTGGTAATACTCGGGGGCTCATCTAATATGTTCTAAAGATGTATGTGGCTTTACATGGCCGCCTCTGATGTTAACAAAGGTGCGCATTGAAGTGTTTGTGTGGAAGTGCTGTCAGGACAGGCTGGTGCTACTTCTCTGTAATCTCGATTTTGGTCTAGCAAAAGTAGCCTAATAAGAATCTGTAAAGACTCTACGTTTATTTGGGCCTCAGAATAACCGAAACGTTGCGCTACCAATGCGCTCTTTATCTCATGTGATGAGAATTCACTCCCGTGTCACCCTCTGCTTCGAATTGTGTATGCCTAATACTGTGAAATTAACATCAGACGTCTTAACATGTAGAAAGCCGCCGGGTTGCTTCAGGGAACATTTATTTTTATGGAAGCCCCAATGGAAACTAAACAGTTCATCGACTCTTATGTAGGCAGTTCAAAATTCATGTTTACTGAATAAACAGTTAGTAAACACAAGTACATTTATTAACATAGTTTATTTTTATCACCAATTTATGTAGAACAGCTTTCTCAAGCATTTTGTGATATTTTGGAAACAGGAGATGACCCCAATGCGCAGCTGAGAAACCCGTAAACTTAGCCATTATTTGGGTAGCAAATTTTTATGCCTGCTTCAGAATCAAATGAGCTTTTATTCTAGATTTTCAATTTATATAGATTTAATTAATCTATGCCACCCCTCTAATTATACTTTCTATTATCTTTTTATTGATCTCTGGCGCCACCGCATGGAAGCAATGCTGAATAGTTTTAATATTTTGGCTTCCAGTAAAATTGCTGTTAATATGTTTAGAAGCGTTAACAATATGTGACTAGTTCAGTGTTGCTTTCTGGAAACAGTAAGTGCTAGTAAACTGTATATGTGTGTGTGCAGGTTAAAGGACTAAAGGACATCAGTAAACGCTCTCTTAGCCACTAATCTCATGAAGTTTGCTGTTTTGGTCCCCAGCAACACCTGACCACTAAATTGTGCCTAAATGTATAATACAATTAATATTATTATAAGTATTCAGTCGATTTGTATCCATCTCAACAGCATAGCCCATGGGCCAAATCTTATACGCCCACATTAACAATAATGCATCATCTCTGTCTGCCCAAGCTCTTTTATTTCTCTGAAGTCACATATACATGTCTTTTACCTTCTCGGTCCTTTACCCAGTTTCTTTCAGCTTTTTCTCATTGTCCTGGGCACATCCACACTCAATATCGTCACTCCTTCCTTTGGTCTTGATATGGCCGCACCCGTCTGTGGTGACAGGGTCTTGAATGCTGATTCTGTTCACTTCAAACAGAACACAGACGGACCGGTTGTTTGGGGCAAGCGCTGCTTTCCCATCACTATCTGCTGAACATTTACACATGCATTAAGCTGGACACAACACTCATTCTCTCGGCATCCTGCTGAAAATGTACTGGTCCTGGCAGCTGTTTAGCCTCTTCTAGATGTTGCCTAATTTCTCACCCAACAGGGGAGAAGGAACAGAAAGGGCTTCAGCAAAGGTTGAGGCTTCTCATCGGAGCAACACATTGGCATTCTTGGTTTAAAGAGAAGGGTAATAAATGAGACTCTTGTTCTCTACTTACTTCCACATACACTCCTCCTCCAGGTACAGATAAAATCATATTTAGTTTAACTTATATAATCTACAGGGCTCCTGCAGGGATCGTAAAGGTAAATTTGAGACTTTTTAAAGACCTAATAATAATAATAATTATCACACACAATGTAAATGTGTTACATGATGGTACCAATGTGCAAAGAGACCAGATTTGAGTGTCACCAGAAATTAAATACCTTTTGGTCATCTACAATCATGACAGGCCCAAGAGACGTGTGATAATAATACAACGGTTAATGTACTTTTGATTTTGCCTATATCCTATAACTCTGAATTTGTTCATCTACAATCATGACAGGCCCGAAGACTGTGAAATAATGCTACGGATACATGTATGTTTATTTGCACCATGACAAGTTTAAATTAATAACTAAATATTTGGCCATGAAAAAAACCTTGCTCATATGGTAGCTGTCAAGTGCTTCACAGTAATTTGTGCCAGTGATTTAGTGATATTGAGCTTTACATCCAAATGTTCATGTAACTATAATTCTAAATATATTTTATTGCACACATTTCTCAGACAACTCAACTGATCTGTTGACATGATGCAACACTCTTTATCACTTGATCGGTTGAACCCCTTGATTAATTTGTCTATGGCCTGTTATATATGCGTTTAACCCCATGCTGATAGAAGAAACCATGAAATATAAATAGGTGTAAAAGCACTGCTTTAGTAAATAAAGCATTTGATCCAATACTTAAATGTTTAAAAACTTTATTAAAACACACAAAAAAAATTGTTTTGGAAAAGATAACATTTCTAATGCTGTCCAGCAGCTATTGTTTGGTGTCAGACTCGTGCTCTCACAACCTGTGGTGAAAAAAAAAATTGTGCAAAGGGTTTAAACAAAGTTAACAATATAAAAAATGTATGACCATAGAGATAAAAACAACTTAACATTTAAAATAGACACTTTTGGTTAATTTAAAACATAGCTTACCAATTCTAATATTCTGGCCATCTGACAACGTAGATAAAACAGCAAAAGAATGCAATGTTAAAATGTTTGCGCAGTTGCCATTTGGGGTAGGCGTCAGTCTTTAGCTACCCTAGAAGAAAATTATAATTAAGGAACCAACTTGAAAAAGGATACAGTATTTAAAAATATAAATAAATCTACCATGCACTCACCTTCGAGATCCCCAGCCATTTGAACTGGCGGTAAAAGTGTCTCAGGCATAAAATCCACCAGTTTATAACCCTGCAAAAAGAATGAATGACTTAAAACCAAAACAAGGAGAGAAACAAATAGACATGTAGCCAAGCTCAAAAAGTGTATAGTCATAAGTGTCTCATGCACCACTGACACAAGACTACTTTTACAACATACGATTAAACTACCGTTTTCATGTTTTCACAACCACGAAAACAACCAAGCAACACAATCTTTACACTGTTACCTAATTTTGATGAGCACAAATAATAATAAAAACAAAACTAAAATTCTCCTCTTACCTACCAGTCTGGTATGTTAAATACCTTACTTTGGTAGCTGTTTCTCGCTAGTCTTACAACAGCAACCATCTGTTCTCAATAAGACTGCTGGCGATTCCAATAAGCTAGCCTCTCAGCTGGCTCATCCCAACGGCTAGCCTCTCTTCGATGGACCGCTTCTGAAAAGTCTCTTCTCTTTGGCTAGCCTTTAAGCTGGTTCCTCCCGATGGCTAGAATCTTTGCTGGCACTTCATCAGATAGTCTGACCGCTTACGTGCAAGATTGCCTTCAGGCGGCAATCCAGAGTCGCTAAAAACCCTCTTATGGATTTAATTCCCCAGCGGAACTCAAACAAATAAACATTGTTTGTCCAAAACATGAACCTGGATGTGTACTAGGCCCAATTATAAATATAAATGAACACGCTAATTAAAGTTTTGCTGAAGTTCAATTCGCAGATCTCGGATTTATTTACAGGGATTTCACATGAATGTTGAAACAAACCAGCGTTACATTATTTATCCAGTAACCCAGGCTTAGTTATGAGAATACTTTAACCAAAGGTCAAAGTGACTTAAGGGTTAAGCTTTAAATCTACATCGACAAAAGACAAATACCCAACAGCATCAGAACATGCTGCGGGTCTGTTGCGTAAAACACAGTCACTCATTCATGCATCTGGGCGATTATTCACAATTTACCAAATCAAAACACTGACGAATGCAATTAAATAAAAAAACTGGAGCGGTTTATTTAATCTTGATTGGTGACTGTTCACATTAAAAAAAAGAAAATAAATGTAAAAGAAAAAGACAGACACCCTACAGGTTCAGGAGAAAAGCCAACACAACAATTAAACCCTGCATAAAATCTCATTGGAATGCTTAGCACTTCACAGACAAAAAAAGGGAAAACTACAAACTAGTAAATGTCTTCCAAGACAAGAGTACTTTTGAAACGTTTCTTTTTTTTTTTTTCTTTTAACACCTTCAAACCCCCCATCCCCACATGATTTTCCTCCCCTATTGAACACGTTCTCTTCGTATGGCAGACGTTAATATCGCCACCACACTGCTTGGCTGGGCAGATCTAGGTGTAAACCTGCTTGCTTCTCTCCTTTCCCTGTCATCTCTCTCTGGCTCTCCTCTAAGTACTGTGGCCTGTTGGACAATACGGAACATAAATTCAGTTACACTTTGCAACCTTGCTTTGTCTTTATCAAGAGCTGAACTGGAGGGGAATGAGTAGTAGTAGCACAGAAGCAAACCTTCAGGTCAGCTAAGACCGCATTGGTTAGGACAATGGGGATGAGTTTGCATGTGCTGCAGCCAGAAGGTTTGGAGAGCAACTCAAAAATCAACATTCGTCTTGTGATACTGGATCTTAGCTTTATTAGATTTGAAGGTTTGCTGCTGGATCCCCTGCACTGAAAACTCAATAGCTTTACTCATTTACCGACCAATTGAAGAGTGATTACGGGCTAACATTTGCAAAGGCTACGCATCTTATGAGATGTTTGATGAGCTAAAAACAAACGAATGGCTAACTTCAGAGGCCTCTTCCATATGTGGGGCAATTCTTACCCTGGAATCTAAAACCTCCGCCCACCAGAGCCTCCTCCATAACCACCACCAGAGCCTCCACCATAACCACCTGTAAAACAACCGTGATTGAGACATCTGACATCTCAAAACATTTCAGCGTGCAATGAAATGGTTTGAATTCAAATGTACTTATTCAATAACACTGCAATGTTCACTCACCGCCATATGGGCCACCACCGCTCCTTCCACCACCTCCGTAGTTTCCTCCCTTCATTGGGCCGTAGTTAGAGGAAGATTGATTGTTGTAGCTGCCAAAGTCGCTGTAGCCTCCGCTACCTCCAAAGTTGCCTGCAAAAATACAGCGATTTTTTTAAATCTTATTTGCTACAGAGGCGGCCCGGCAGGAGAACTTTACTCACATATCCTATAACTTAACAGTATGGGGCGGTTTACACTTGATCACTTCATGCGTTTTGTCTGATCAGATTGCTATCCGATCCTGAAAAGACCAGTTGTAAATGCCAACCATACCAGATATAAATCCAATCGCTCAAACCACTTCAGGAGATGGTCACTTCAGGAGTGTAAATGCATCTGGTTGTTGAAACCACATATGTTCATTTTACTCCTCCCAAAATATTAAAATAATAAACGTTTGAGAGCATTTAATAGGCTATATGGCATGTTATAGTCATATACGACAGCGCTAATGCAACAAACATCACCACGGATGAGTAACTGAGTGTCTCTTCAGCAAGCCGACACGCAAACTGCCACAAATGAAACTGAAAGCAAGTCGCAGATGCTCAACACACAATCATCTTCATTAAAAGTATTGTGACTAACCTATCTTTTCAGTGCTGATGCCGCACTCTCTCCTGTTGCAGTCTCTGATATTGAAATTAGCTGATAATTAATAAAATGCAGCACATATCTATTGCTTTCATTGACGTGAACTACGTTAAATTAGCATATAGCGCGGGAATTGAAGATCTAATTTATATCCGTTTTGCGAAGACACATTTATGTGGCCAAGTGTAAATGGAAACGTTTTAACAAATCAGATCCGATCAGAGAAAACGCATGAAGTGACCAGGTGTAAATAGGGCCTAAAGGTCCTTGCACACTGAGTCCTACATTTTCACGTGCGTTTTTACGTATTCGTCATCCTTTCCTATCAAAATACATGCTACGGATGAGAAAACGCAGAAAAACGAACCTGGTCCGTATTTTTTTATGACGGACGAACGTTTCGGAGGCAGTGTGTAAACGTGATTGACACAATGTGAGGTTGTATTTATTTTTAAACATGCAAAAATGTCGGACTCCATGTGCAATGGAAACCTAGGAGAACTAAAATAAGAGCCTGACAAAATGGTTTACAAGGTAACTGACCTCCTCCTCCAAAGTTGCTGCCTCCACCACCACTGTTGTAGTTATCATAGCCACCGCCGCTGCCACCGTAGCCTCCACCCTGGTTTCCATATCCGCCACCACCTCCGCCGCTTCCTCCATAACCACGGTTGCCACTGTAATTAGATCCACCTCCACCATAGCCGCCTGATTAAGAGATGGAAGATAAACATTATCATGGAAACACGGTTGAACGGTCAAGTGTAATGTGAACTAGGGCTGTGCAATTAATCGAATTCGATTCTCATGCGCATCTCGTTAGTAAAGCCGGTTCCGTGATTGGCGCTAAATCTCCATCACCTGTTTTCAAACGCAGCGGCAGTTAATACACAGAGCCGTAGTTCACTGACAAGCTACGCGATATCGCGTTCAAATCGCAGATGAGCGAATTCGATTATGAACGCGAAATTGCCTAACTTGTCAGTGAACTACGGCTCTGTGTATTAACTGCCGCTCATGGAGATGATGGAGATTTAGCGCCAATCACGGAACCGGCTTTACTGATGAGATGCGCATGACAATCGAATTCGATTAATTGCACAGCCCTAATGTGAACCACAATCTTAAAATCTTTATATATACCATTCCCTCCATAGCCATTATATCCATCGCCTCCACCTCTTCCTCCTCCATATCCACCTACAAAAAGAGAAGCATTTCTAAATTAATAACTCTTAAAGGAACACTGTGGACCAGTAGTTCTCAAAAAGGTGGGTCAGTTTGTTATTTCATTTTTCTTTACAACCTAAATGATCATTTCCAATTATTGCATGAGATATGCATAGTTCAAAGTGAAATTAAGTAGGATTAATCTAACCACTTAGGGTTTGATACAATTATGCACATTTGAGGATGTCTGCATAATCTTTACATTTTATGTTTAGTAAGGTACAGACTTTGATCGTTTCTGCGATAGACTACTACAAACTATAAAACAGAAATGAGAACATAATATGCAAAATTGTACCTCCGTATCCTCCTCCTCCACCTCTGCCAAAGTTTCCATCACCATCACCACCGCCACCACCACCTCCTCCACCTCCACCTCGCCCGCCTATAAGATTAGTTAAATAAAAAGGTTACTTTTATAGTTCAGGTCTTTCGAACAAAACATCAAATAGCTATGCAACAAATCAAGACAGCTAAAGTAATGATGCTGTGGCACATTTTATTTTTCCCGAGGTCTGTTTTGTGTGTAATTCTTACCTCGTTGATTCACTGACACCCTGTTCATTTCCTCTCTGGAGAGAGCTTTCCTGACTTCACAGTTGTGTCCATTCACTGTGTGGTATTTCTGTACTATGGGTTAAATGGGGAACAAAAAATGAATACTGTTAATTGAGATACACACACACACACACACATATATTAGGGATGTTCCTCTCCATAACTGAGGCCGGTGCGAGACATCTCGATGCATAGCCAACAATACTATACATTAAAAATACATATGAAGCAGCTAGAGATGCGATTCACCCCATTACGAGCCGATTTTGATTCGAATCAACAATGCGAATCAGTGTAATACGATGCGCTAATTTTTTTTAATATAATATATATATATGCAATTTAATATGTTACATACAGTGGGTACGGAAAGTATTCAGACCCCCTTACATTTTTCACTCTTTGTTATATTGCAGCCATTTGCTAAAATCATTTAAGTTCATTTTTTTTTCCTCATTAATGTACACACAGCACCCCATATTGACAGAAAAACACAGAATTATTGACATTTTTGCAGCTTTATTAAAAAAGAAAAACTGAAATATCACATGGTCCTAAGTATTCAGACCCTTTGCTGTGACACTCATATATTTAACTCAGGTGCTGTCCATTTCTTCTGATCATCCTTGAGATGGTTCTACACCTTCATTTGAGTCCAGCTGTGTTTGATTATACTGATTGGACTTGATTAGGAAAGCCACACACCTGTCTATATAAGACCTTACAGCTCACAGTGCATGTCAGAGCAAATGAGAATCATGAGGTCAAAGGAACTGCCTGAAGAGCTCAGATACAGAATTGTGGCAAGGCACAGATCTGGCCAAGGTTACAAAAAAAATTCTGCTGCACTTAAGGTTCCTAAGAGCACAGTGGCCTCCATAATCCTTAAATGGAAGACGTTTGGGACGACCAGAACCCTTCCTAGAGCTGGCCGTCCGGCCAAACTGAGCTATCGGGGGAGATGAGCCTTGGTGAGAGAGGTAAAGAAGAACCCAAAGATCACTGTGGCTGAGCTCCAGAGATACATTCGGGAGATGGGAGAAAGTTGTAGAAAGTCAACCATCACTGCAGCCCTCCACCAGTCGGGGCTTTATGGCAGAGTAGCCCGACGGAAGCCTCTCCTCAATGCAAGACACATGAAAGCCTGCATGGAGTTTGCTAAAAAACACCTGAAGGACTCCAGGATGGTGACAAATAAGATTCTCTGGTCCAAGATAGAACTTTTTGGCCTTAATTCTAAGCGGTATGTGTGGAGAAAACCAGGCACTGCTCATCACCTGTCCAATACAGTCCCAACAGTGAAGCATGGTGGTGGCAGCATCATGCTGTGGGGGTGTTTTTCAGCTGCAGGGACAGGACGACTGGTTGCAATCGAGGGAAAGATGAATGCGGTCAAGTACAGGGATATTCTGGACGAAAACCTTCTCCAGAGTGCTCAGGACCTCAGACTGGGCCGAAGGTTTACCTTCCAACAAGACAATGACCCTAAGCACACAGCTAAAATAACGAAGGAGTGGCTTCACAACAACTCTGTGACTGTTCTTGAATGGCCCAGCCAGAGCCCTGACTTAAACCCAATTGAGCATCTCTGGAGAGACCTAAAAATGGCTGTCCACCAACGTTTACCATCCAACCTGACAGAACTGGCGAGGATCTGCAAGGAGGAATGGCAGAGGATCCCCAAATCCAGGTGTGAAAAACTTGTTGCATCTTTCCCAAAAAGACTCATGGCTGTATTAAATAAAAAGGGTGCTTCTACTAAATACTGAGCAAAGGGTCTGAATACTTAGGACCATGTGATATTTCAGTTTTTCTTTTTTAATAAATCTGCAAAAATGTCAACAACTCTGTGTTTTTCTGTCAATATGGGGTGCTGTGTGTACATTAATGAGGAAAAAAAATGAACTTAAATGATTTTAGCAAATGGCTGCAATATAACAAAGAGTGAAACATTTAAGGGGGTCTGAATACTTTCCGTACCCACTGTATATTTGCTTTTATTTCTTTGGTTCAGACAGACAGCACCTTCTGCCTTCTAACACATCAGTCTCCATAATGTTGTGATACGACATATTCAAGTTGCAGCAGTGATGAGAGAGCACACTTAAAGGGATAGTTCACCCAAAAATGAAAATGTGATGTTTATCTGCTTACCCCCTGCAGGGCATCCAAGATGTAGTTGACTGTTTCTTCAGTAGAACATAAACGAACATTTTTAACTCAAAACGTTGCAATCTGTCAGTCATATAATGCAAGTCAATGGCACAGAATATTTGAGAGTAGGGCTGGGCGACAATTCGATAATGATAGCAATATAATTTTCCTCGATAAAACGATATGAAGAGTTCGATAAATGTTCGATATAATGTTCATGCGCCAAAAGCGGAACGAAACCGCGCGACTCATTTGAATCGCGTCTCACGGACAGTTTATCCGCTCGGTTCACAGTTCTAACTGCTGCGCGGCGCGAGCTCACCCAAGTAGATGTGTTTCCTCGGTCACGTGAACACTAAGCAGCGCTGTGAGATCCAGTCAGTGTGAAACGCTTGAATTCAGCAAAGAACACAAGCCGAAATGACAACGACGAGACAGTCAGAAGACTTTTCAATCTACACATCACCTTTATTTATTATGGATTTATTGTAACGTTAGTAACACTCACTACGCCATGGTATTGTGGCAGAAATGTGGGATATTCACATTTAATTTTATTACAGGAGTCCATATCGCCCAGCCCTATTTGAGAGTAAAAGAAACATGCACAGACAAATTAAAATGAAACCCTGCGGCTCGTGACGATACATTGATGTCCTAAGACACGAAACGATCATTTTGTGCAAGAAACTGAACAGTATTTATATAATTTTTTACCTCTGATACAGGCAATGTCCAACTCCCCTGAGCTCATCCACAACATCCGGTGCATGAAGCGTAACATGCTCTGTGGCAAATATTGCTCATAGATATATATATACATAGATGCCTCATTAGCGACTGTTTCTATTGGCCGCGATACAAAAGGTTCTATATCTACGTATATATATATATATGTTCCAGAGTCGTTGACGATGTTGTGAAAGAGCTCAGGAGATTTGGACATTGCCTGTATCAGAGGAAAAAAAAATATAGAAATACTGTTCAGTTTCTTGCACAAACTGATCATTTCGTGTCTTAGGACATCAATGTATCGTCACGAGCCGCAGGTTTTCATTTCAATTTGTCTGTATATGTTTTTTTACTCTCAAATATTCTGTGCCCATTTATCTGCATTATATGACTGACAGACTGCAACGGTTTGAGATAAAAATCTTTGTGTTCTACAGAAGAAACAAAGTCACCTACATCTTGGCATATAAACATCACATTTTCATTTTTGAGTGAACAAACCCTTTAAGAAACAGCTTGGAGAGGAGAAATCATTCAACATAAAATATTTAAAATATTGGTCCCAAATTATGGTCAATTTCCAAATAATACAAGTATATCACATCTACTAATAATGAAATATAAATAAATAGTTTAAAACAGATGCAAATATGTTAGAAATTATGCATTGCGATACAACTGCCAACTTGTATCTGGGGTCTAAAGCTGCTATAGATAGTGGACACAAATGAGTGGCAGTCACTTACTGACAATCCTGTCAACAGCGTCATGGTCATCAAACGTTATGAAGGCGAAGCCCCTCCTCTTATCACTGTTCTTCTCAGTCATGATGTTCACCTCGTCAATTTTACCAAACTGGGTGAAATAATCACGCAGATGTTCCTCATCCGTGTCTTCTTTGATTCCACCCACAAACATTTTTTTAACAGTGGAGTGAGCGCCTGGTCTGCTCGAGTCCTGAAATCAGCGTATAAGCAATATGCAAAAAGAATTATAAGTGTAATTATTACTCATTCACAAGTATCACTAGATAAGTTAGAATTCAAATTGAGTTTTTAAACATGGGAACGCTGACTGTAAGGTTTCTCAGAACGAACACCTACTTCTCTAGACACTGCCCTCTTGGGTTCAACAGCTCTCCCATCCACTTTGTGCGGACGAGCATCCATCGCCGCATCCACCTCGTCCACCGAACTGTAGGTCACAAACCCAAAACCCCTCGACCTCTTTGTGTTGGGGTCCCTCATCACCTGGGAGCAGACAGGGGTAAAGAAAAGACGTAAGCAGCTGGTTTCAAAGCCCACTCTCGTTCATTAGCATGTGTACTCACCACACAGTCTGTAAGAGCTCCCCATTGCTCGAAGTGGGCCCTTAGACTCTCATCTGTTGTCTCAAAACTGAGGCCCCCGATAAAGAGCTTTCGGAGCTGCTCAGGCTCACGGGGGGTCTGTTGCTGCGAGAAACAAAACCATTAGATGACAACGTTACACAAACAGCTCTAAATGTATCTCCATATTCAAACAGATACAGCATATTTAAAATAAGCTATATAACGTTTAGGCGTTTACCCTGCACCCGTATTGCAAAAACACAAACCAAAGGAGAACTGAAAAACAAGTTTCTTTAAAGCGAACGATGCAAACTGAACTGCCTTGTTAATGTGTCAATATCGAGCAATATTGTGTCGGTAAAACCGCTCTGTGATGCAGGAGCCCATCTGCAATAGTGCGGCCTACAGCGACACCACCAATAAAATGCAGATTTTTAAAAGCCGATGGAAAAATACATTTACGCAAAGAAACGCAGATCTTGTGAAAGCACAGATTAAAGTAAAATGAAGGGTTGAAACTAATTCAAAATAAAGGAAATGCGTTTTAGCTCATGTTTAGCTCACGAGCCTCGGCTGCGAACAAAGAAATGAGACGAAGCCGCGAGGAAATTAGCGCTTTTACCAAAAATGTGTTTCAGGTAATTAAATTATTTTACTCTTTTACATTTTACTTCATGACAATCACAAAATACTAAACAGTTATAATGCAATCTATATGCTACAATCATACTATTTTTAGTGTCTTTACCTCTTTGGACATGGCGGTCTCGCAGTGACTGACAGCAGACCTGGCACGATCTCGCTTCGACTGTGCGCATGTGCGGGCCGCGCGACGCCTTCTTCTTCTGTTTTCATCCGGGGTACAGACCAGCGTTCAAGGTGCATACCGCCGCCTATTGTGTTGGAGCGTGTTAAATCATTACTTGGTTTCTTCTTAAATTCTACTGATAAAGGGCTGCGTTTACCAAAAGCATCGTAAGCCTAAATTGATCGTAGCTCCATTTTTTGCCAATATTTTGCTAAATATTAAGGGACAAAAATTAAGGTAAATACTAATTAATTAATTAAAAACGACATCACATTTAATTAATTAATTAATTATTATTTACTTTAAATTTTTTCCAAGGGGAATCTTTATTTTGTAATTATGATTAAATATAGTTTATGCAAATTTGTCAGCTATTAATACACCACTGTGCAAAAGTCTTGAGCCATGGTTTAAAGCCAGCTCTTTCTATCTTTTGCTGTATTGTGTCATAAATATCAGTTTACATTTCCAAATATTCCTTTTGCCATTAATTGTAATAATCCAGTGAGATTATTGCTTGCACAAGGAGTCTAACAACAGCCAGAGATCTGATCTCATCATCATCAGCTGTGGCAACGTCTCAGGATTCTTGAACTGTAAAGCTTCAGTACTTTGAAAAGTTCCAGGCACTGTACACAGCAGTCTATTAACATACAGACATCTGTTTCCACATCCCACTGAGAGCAAATGCGGGAAAACACCTCTCTCACATATGCATCAGTTCCTTTTCATCCTTCCCTTCACTCAGCTCACTCAGAAAGGTCAATAGTAGAATATAATATTCTGCATGAATGCAAGTGATATTCACAGTCATGTTTGGTATCATTTGAATCGTCTCGGGAATGTGGTACAATGGTCTCATTCTTACAAGTAAACTAAAAAGAAATACAGATCCCAAGAGTACACTGTAGAGGGCGAGTCAGTTCCCAGTGCTTTTCATGCCAAATGACCCTTTGTTCCAAAAGGTGTTAACTCGATCAATGCAAATTCCCATTGTTAGTTCCTGTCTCCATTTCGGGGGATGTTGGTCTTGGGCTGAGTACTTAAGGAAATCTTGCAAGAACATCAGGGCGATTCTGCAGCCAGATTGAGCCCATAGAGGGTGTCCACACACTTCATATTATGTATTTTTCTCAAAGTTAGGTATGCATCTTACTCTTAGATTCATCTATGAGAATTTAATGTCTTGTGTTTATTTGATATCTTTGAATTGGCTAAGTAAATGGCATAATACATATTTACCTGACTGATAATAAATTGTTACATTTGACTTATTCTGAGATTATTGACTCTAATTAATTATGTTAAGTCTATAACACCACACATATGTGCTCGGGTTAAAGCTCCGGCTAACACATTGGCATTAGTTATGTATTCTTAAACCGTATAGAGGCTATTGGGTTTTCGGTTTAGGACATCAGTGAGTTGTTAACCAACCTAAATTCAGGTCAGCCTCAACCTCTGATTATTGTAAAATTATTCTAACTAAGTGTATGTGAGAAATCATGGCATGATTATATAAAGTTACATTAGAAGGAGCTAAGTTGGTCAACTTGGTTCCATAGTAATGGTTAGATATAGTTTTACTTTAAATAAGTGTGTACGGATTTATGGGGACTTATGAAAGTATTCTTGAATGAGCAAAGTATGGCACGGGCCGTCTAGAATATGAGTCAATCGCCTCTGTCTAATGACCAAGACTGACGAGTTAAGTGTTAACACTGACGACTTACATGCTAGGAATAAGATTAATGAGATTCAATACGATTAAAGAGTGAAACAGAATCATTAAATGTGAGAATAATAATTAGAAATGAACAAACAACCAATTGGCATTTCAATCTAAATTCGAGGTTATAATAAAATGGAGTCAGATTAGAATTTAACCTGAATTTTATAACTTTGTGCACTGAAAAGACCGAACACGCAAGAAACCTTCAGCCCCACCATTGGATACCTTCCTTGGGCCAATCGGGTGGACTTTACAGCAGTGTAAACATTGATTACACCACACATTCATCTGCAGCATTCATATCTGATTTTAGGTAATTTGGCAAATGTAGAATATTTATTTTGACATTTGATACTTTTTACATGATTATCTGGAAACGTTTAGTTTTTTTGGTTGAAAAACTTGAGAAACTGATATGAATAAAAGATCAAATATCAGAATCAACTGAAAGTTGACAGTCCTAAGCTACAGTAACTTGTTTTCAACTGAAAATGATCAGTCATTCTGTTGATTTTCTTGCAATTATATAAATAATCAAATATTAATTGTATTTATCGTAATTGGCAGCATTCATGAAACAGTAAGCGAAACATACCCAGACAATCTACTTTTTCTGCATAGATTGTGAAGTGTGCATCTGATGGACAGGAGTAGTGACTGGCAGGAAAAATACATAAATGATGCTGTAGGTCACATGACAATGACAACATTACAGACAAGTTCCTTTTCTTCCTTTTGTTTGGCTAAAAACTTCAGTTTTTGTCTTTTTTTCTGTTGTTTCCTAATCCTAACTTTGTTATTAACCACACATTGGATCTCATTTTTTTTGTATGCATAATCTAACCTAAACCCTCTAAACGTGTTGCTCAAACCACTAGAGAAAAACCACAAGCCAAATTGCACTGGAAGTTTCACATTTCTGAACCTTTGACTGCTTTTTGAAGGTTTACCCCATTCCCAGCAGCAATGCAGCAGCCGTTAAGAGGCTCTGATATATTGCCTTTGCCATGCCATTGGCCACCAGCATGACGTGAGATTTAATGCTCACAACCTATTGGCTGAGATCTGACAGGGAAATGTATTGGCATACTATGATTTGCTGTTGGGCCTCTTTGAGGCGAATTATGTCCTTGGTGCTAAAAGCGGTGTCAGATTACACCCATAAAAATAGTGCAGTATAAAGAGAGGCAAACATGGAGGTGTGAATAGAGGTGTAATTTCAGTGTCACATCACAGGGAAGAGCATATGACTAAAACGCAGTGTGCAAAGCATGTACATTACACAAGCGCCTCCTCCTCTCTGAGGCTGGCCACTTCCCTCATTTTATTCTGATGTATGTTTCAATGACTCTTGCTATGCCTTTGATTTGATTTTCACTCAGTTTTACAAATATAGCTTGTACAATAAATATTGGTATCATTATCAGATTTTAGTTAATCTGTAAATGCAAAAAATAAAAACATTTATACCTAAAAAAGCAGCCAAATTTAAGTGGTTCTTTGAAAATGTTTCTTAAAAATGTTCTTGAATAGGTGCTGGAAACCTTGCATTTGTACTGATTTTCTTCTTCCCTAAAAGTGTATATATATTATAGAGTCTATAATATAGACTGTAAATCACAGAGACCCCAAACTTGTCAGGATGGTCCCAAATGTACTCAGACACGCATCTGTTCAACACTAGGTGGTGCTATAACAAGGCAATTTGTGTGTTTGTTCTCTGGAACATCCATGGTTCCTGATCATTGCCTGCCACTGACTATGATCTCGATCTACCCAGGTGAACAGCTGCTCGCTTGGTTCTGACCTTCATGTTATTTCGCCTCTTCTCTCTGCTCTCCTATTTGGATTTGGATGCTGCACAAACAAATTTACCTGGTATTGACATTTGTCTGTTTCTTCTTCTTCTTGCCTCCCTCTGAACTCAGCTCTCCTCCTTTTTAAAGAATAATGAAAATAGTTTGACAAGTTTTAGTCTGGGTTTAGATCTCAGTACAATAATCTTTTGAAAGTATTAAATGATCTGTTAGGCCTACTAGCTGTCAACTCAAAAAATCTGTTGTTTTGGTTCTTTTGTACCTAAGTTCAGCCTTTGACACTATTGATCACTCAATTTTACTGAAATGTCTTGAGCAGTATGTTGGCATTAAATTGGTTCTCGTCCGGTCTTAATTGGAGATATTTTTTTTGTACCAATGGAAAACTTCACCGCCTCTATGTACATGCCCTCTATTGTTTGGTTTTCCCTCTATTCCTTCCATTAGCCAATTTTTTTAAATGTATTTATTGTTATGCAGATTAGATCTGTAATTGGGCCTTAAAAGTTAGGCCCTACAGAATTCGGCCCGAGCCCGACAAGTACATTTTGATTGACAGCTTTTTAAAAAAGCCCGAATCTGTTCACAGCCTGACATTATTCAAATGTGTGCACGCACACAGCTCTTTTGCCTTTTGTCAAGAATTAGTCATTTATACACGTTTTAGCATAATGTATTAATGACTAATGTAGGATATAGTCCACTTGGAAGTTGGAACAAAGAAATAAAATAAGTCCTCTGTAACATCGTAACATCTCAGCACTCTAAATAGGCCTAGGCATACACTTAGCCTATAAATAGGCAGATGCGCCAATAAAAAGGAGTCTTTATTAACTTATTAAATTAGGATATATTCTAAATTAAGATGGGTATTTGGCAATAACGAAATTAAGATAAAGGCTCCGCGGGATTTGCTTCGCCACTTCTCTCCACAATCCAGCCTCAACGTGACGGTGAATAGCAGCTGAAATTTAATAAAAGAATAATGCCAACATTAGCCTATATACTCTGTCTACATTATACATTTAAGACTCAATTAATATTTAGTTATAATTTGAAAAACCTTTACTCACCATGATAAGGCTACATGTTTTTGTTGAGAAAAATTATTGAATCCACTATAGATGGCTTCGGCGTGGTCCTGTGCTCACGGATGGTGCGTCCAGCAACACTGAACACCCTTTCGCTGCTGCTGCTACTGGCCGGGATGCATAGTAGGCTACTGATCTGGCTAATTTTGCAAGTTCTGGGTAGGATGTTTTGTTGATCTTCCACCAGCCAAGAACATCCATTTCATTTTCCATGACAGCCGTTTTAATGTAGCGAGTGACCTCGTCATCTTTCCAGTCAGCTTGCTGTACAGTTTTCCACCCCGCAAAATTCACACTTTTTGCTGGAGGAGTGGGTTCGACTTCGGAGAGCTCTGGGTCTCGAATCTACACATCTAGTGCACCTGCAGCCATGGCTTGCAGAAGAGTGCGGGCATGAGCATGTACGGGATCCTGTCTGAGTGTTACAACATTCTCAGCTGGTTACATTTTGGCCAGAGGAATGCTGAGATCAGTGTTGGGGAAAGTTACTTTTAAAAGTAATGCATTACAATATTGCGTTACTCCCTAAAAAAGTAACTAATTACGTTACTTAGTTACTTTTTATGGAAAGTAATGCGTTACATTACTTTTGCGTTACTTTCGGGTTATTTTTTAAATATGAGCAGGGCTTCACTGTTTGTTTTTAATACAATATGTTCTATTTATAGCAAATGTAAAAGCCCTTTCACACCAAAAAATGTAATGAATAAACCTCAGGCTGAAGGATGAGTAAATCACCTCTGTACAGGAGAACGCAGAAAAAGAAAGTTCAACACTCTTCAGCAATAAAAAAACAATCAAGCACAATTGTTAGTTTATCAATGTAAATAAATAGGTGCTTTCAAATAGCATCAAGTTGAATTGGCTTACATTGGCTTGAATTAGGTTGAAAACCTTAGAAAATAAATAAAAGAAAATAACATCATTTGTATGACATTCACATACAGTGCTCAGCGTAAATGAGTACACCCCCTTTGAAAAGTAACATTTTAAACAATATCTCAATGAACACAAAAACATTTTCCAAAATGTTGACAAGACTAAGTTTTATATAACATCTGTTTAACTTATAACATGAAAGTAAGGTTAATAATATAACTTAGATTACAAAATGTTCAGTTTTACTCAAATTAGGGTAATGCAAAAATGAGTACACCCCACTGAAAGTCTCTGGAGCAAAGCTAAATTTTAGACTACAAATGTCTAATTTAACAAGAATTCAACCACAGGTGAGTCTAATTATTCATTACACAGGTGACAGTTGACTATAAAAGGGTGTTACTTAAAGAAACCCCTTCCCATTTCATGCTGTCAGCAATGGCACCACATGGAAGAGAAATGTCACAAGACCTGAGAAAGAAAATAATTTTCTTTAGATGGTTGCAGATGGAACTGCAACCATCTCACAGAGACGTCCAGGTCGTCCACGGAAGTTAACACCTCGTCAGGAGCATCTTCTGATGAGAAGGGTTGAAGAAAATCGACATGCAAGTTCACTGCAGTTATCTAAAGAAGTAGAAAGCCAAACTGGGGTGACTGTTTCCCGTGACACAATACGGCGTACACTGCAGAGGAATGGCATGCATGGGTGCCGTCCACGAAAGAAGCCTCTCCTAAAGCCCAGGCACAAAAAAGCCCACCTAGAGTTTGCCAGGGCCCATGCTGACAAAGATGAAGACTACTGGGACTCTATACTCTGGAGTGATGAGACCAAGATAAATGTTTTTGGAACTGATGGCTTCAAAACTGTATGGCGTCGCAAAGGTGAGGAATACAAAGAAAAATGCATGGTGCCTACAGTGAAACATGGTGGTGGCAGTGTCCTTATGTGGGGCTGCATGAGTGCTGCTGGTGTCGGGGAGCTGCATTTCATTGATGGCATCATGAATTCACAAATGTACTGCTCTATACTGAAAGAGAAGCTGCTACCATCCCTCCGTGCCCTTGGTCGTCGTGCACTTTTCCAACATGACAATGATCCTAAACACACATCTAAGGACACTGTTGGATTTCTGAAGAAGAACAGGGTGAAAGTGATTCAGTGGCCAAGTATGTCTCCTGATCTGAACCCAATCGAACACCTATGGGGAATTCTGAAGAGACAAGTTGAGCATCACTCTCCATCCAGCATCCAATCTCTAAAAGAGGTCATTCTTGAAGAATGGAAAAAGATAGATCTGGCAAAATGTCGCCAACTTGTTCATTCCATGCCTAGAAGACTTGGTGCTGTCATTAAAAATCATGGAGGCCATACAAAGTACTAGATTTAGTAGTTTTTGTTGTGGGGTGTACTCATTTTTGCATCACCCTAATTTGAGTAAAACTGAAAAATGTGTAATCTAAGTTATATTATTAACCTTACTTTCATGTTATAAGTTAAACAGATGTTATATTAAACTTAGTCTTGTCAACATTTTGGAAATGGTTTTTGTGTTCATTGAGATATTGTTTAAAATTTTACTTTTCAAAGGGGGTGTACTCATTTATGCTGAGCACTGTATGTGGGAAAATGTTAAATGTTGTGGATTTCTCCATACTCTTCGGGCTATGGTGCGGGTCGCCAGAATAAATGTGCTTTATTTGTAATTGTCTTTGTTTAATGGAGTCAGTCTGTGTTTTGTTACTGCAGTGAGGTGTGTGGCCTGAGGGCTGCAGGCATTTGGTTGAATTTTGAAATTGCCCAACGGTATCCTAACATGCAGTTCATGTAAATGTAATGTTTTTTCAGTCAAATAGTAAGTGGGAGTGAGAGAGAGACTTCACTTTGGAAGTCAGTTGCCCCTTTTGACATGAGTGTGTTGCTGTAACAACTTGTTTGTCGGCCTTAACAATAATTACAAAAACCAAGATGGACCTTGCTGAAAAAAAAAAAAAAAATCACACTATATTTGAAAAGACATACTTAATATGCCCCCTCAGTCCAGTTGATTAAAATTGAATACTGAAAACCACACATTTTATTTAGTATTTTATTTATGCATAAAGCAACTCTCTGTCTCCTCACAAAAACAATTAAATGTTACTGAAGTGTCTGAAAAATTAACAAAACGTGTTTCTTTTGCTATCAGAAGTTGTTTTTTTCAGCTGAAGATAAGGAATTCAGTGAAGTTCATAAATCAGTATCTGCAATATCATGAAAGAAAAAAGTTATGCTTTAACTACTACTGGTGATCTCTTTCTCTGTCCAAGTAAATGACTAAAATAATTTACAGGTATGACTTCTATTGCTTCTTTCTTTTTAATTCGGATATCCGAGTATGCAAACTGGAATATTGTTCCCAACACTTTGGAGAGATGCTTTGATAAGTAACTATAGACTAATTATGTGTGTGTGTATGCAATATTCAACTCTATATGTATATAGATGATCCTTTCACACGTTTCTCTCCAGTGTTTTAAAATTATATTAGCATAAAAAGATCCTTAAAATACACAAAGTTTGTTACTATAGAGCTAAAAGTTAACCAATTCAGTTACAGTATATAAACATAACATTACAAAGAAAAATATTCAGTCATTACATAGAAATGCAGCAATCTTTTGTCAATAAACAGAAGACATCCCTCTAAAGATATAGTATCTTTGTAGTTGCCAGATATTCTCACCAGAAAGCATTCTGATGCAAGGAAATGCCCAATTCGATCCCTAGTTGTCCATCAGCTCTTAAAAAATACAGACGCGACTCTCGTCAAACAGTAGATATCATGTTATCAATAGAATGAGAAGTTAATAAACTGACAGATACAATATAATTTGGTGCAACAATAACATCATATCTCTGCCCTTGTCATCTGGCCCATGTGTGCCGAAGGTATTGCATATGCAGATTCACATTAGAGTAAACCTATGCATAAGACAACGCTGCTATAGCACACTAGAAACCTCGACTTTAAAATGTCCATCTCAGAGTCTTACAACAAATCCATATTAATAGATATTTCATCACAGCTGTGCTTGAACACAAGGCAATGTAATGTTAAAATGACTTTGGAAAGAAAGCATCAGGCAGACTATCTGTCCTCATGTCAATATTTCAGTAAAATAATATGTATATAATTGTGTAAAAAAAAAAATACACATGACCACATCCTAAGGCCACAAGGTCTTATTATATTTTGTACATATACATCTGTACATGAAATTGTAGGGCTTTTGGATGTTTTCATTGTGTCATTTACCATGTAGATGCATTGACAGTGTAGTCAATACTCTATAATGAATCTGATAAAAACATCTCAGCCATATATCACTCCAAAATCAGAAAGGGGTACAAAAAACCTTTAGCATACAGAAAATGAAGCCTATTTTTAGGCACTGATATTTTGTCAGATTGGACTCCTTCAATTCTCATTACGTAATGCAACCAACCGTTTTAATTTTGAGTTGTTTTGTAATTCTCAATAATGGCTGTTATTGATGGCTCATATTACCCCATTGTCCACTAGGACAAAATTAAATATATCGTTTTAATGTATATTCAAAAACACAATTTTTTCATTATGGTAATAAGAATATCAGCGAAATGTGCTAAATGTTCATAAAAAAATACTGCAACGATGAAAACCTTAATGGCATGAAACAGACCTCATTATCTTGATGCAAAATGTATGATTGTGAGGACCAATGATCCACAAAACATGGCCTTCATGGGTCTTGTGAGCTTTGCCAGTCATTAAGTGAGTAAAGTCAGAGAAAGGGACGCTTCTAGTGAGCAGAACTGGTGGTGTCATTTCCACCAGCTCATGGCAACGACAGAACAAACCAGCTGTTACACATAGTAATATACACATCTTTCAAAGTCATACACAGCTACAATATCAGATCAAACATGTATCATTGAGAAAAAGCCTGTGAATGCTTAATGAATTAATACATGGAAGCACACTGTGCATTTCCATATGGTTACACATGGGTACAGTGTAACAAACAGATCTCGCGATGGTAGTAGGACATTACCTGAGTCCTCAGGACAGTAGGGTACTAACCCTTAGCACTTTACAGCAGGCCTATACATCACACACACACTGATTTTAATCACACAATGGTGTTACATCTTACATGAAGTGTGTATCAATAGGTGTCAGTCGATAGATGATGGGTTGTACCTTTTTAGTTTTTTTTGGTTAGTAACATGAAATTCCCATGTTTGGTGTTTTTTGTTCTTCACCTCTTAAAAGTACCATAAAACCCCTTCTAGCCCCCATAATATATTACCAAAAAGTATAAAACAACCCTCAATGATCAAAAGAGAACCTTGTTTGTTTCTAAATAAAGAAACAAGAGGAGAATGTCCCCTCGTCCGGTCTGTAGCGCATCTGTGGAGTCTCAGGGCTTGTCTAAAGAGTATGGTGTCAGACAGCGAGTCGGCCCGGGGCGGGGTGTAGAGGGCTCCACGTGGACGGAGGGGCTGTGGGAGGCTCCTGGGTGAAGGAACAAGGCTGGGCCTCCACTTTCGCCACGCCGCGACCCTGACACAATCGCCGGTGTCTCAACAGTCTGTCTGTCCGTGAGAAGTTCTTGAGGTGAAAAACGGAGAAGTTAGTGGAAGTGTTCAACTAAAGCATGTACACTTTTGACTTCACCTCAATGATTATTCTTCCTCGAGCGCAGTGAATGAAAAACCTAAATTAACTTCATTTCTAAGTATATTCCATTAGTACTTGGCTACAGTGGAGGTTGGGTTGAATGAAAAACTTAAATTAATTTGAATTAAATTAATTAAATTCAGCTGAACCGTCTGCGGCTTGAATATGTCTGCTTTTAGCTGTACATTAGACATGAGAGGACTATTTTTTTTATTTAGATTATAAAAGAGAAGCCATTTTTTTTCCCCCTGACGAACACCTGGCAATATGTTTGCAGTGACTTAATGTACAAACTTATAACAATGACATACTCCGTCTGATAGGATTAACTTCTCCATCTTTCCAACACTACAGCATCTGACAGGACAAAGTTCACATGTGCTCCACTGACTTCAATGCATAATTATATTAAGATGAATATTGTTCAATTTTTTTAAGTGGACACGATAGTCTCGGCAGCTTTGTTGCGGTATGAAAGGGGCTAATGAATGATCTTGGGAGTTATCTTCTATCTGAAAACCCCCGTGTTATAAAGCATGTTCTTACCTGCTGGCAGCGCTCACACTGGTAAGGCTTTTCACCACTGTGAACACGCTTGTGTCTCTCCAGATGGTACCTCTGAATGAACCTCATGTCACACATGTCACAAGCAAACGGCTTCTCTCCTAACAGAGATAAAGAGTCTTTATTGAAGCACCCCCACATCTTCATTCTCACAGCATGCCACAACACACAACATTGACACAGATCCCGAAACAGTTTCAGACATGAAAGAATCAAAACTGATTGTCAAATCTTAAACAGAGTATATTCATGCTTAGAAATAAAGTGTATGACTCCATACAAACTCGAGTTTGTAGAGTTTAATATGGAATAAAAACTGCTTGATTGTAAAGTGGCACACTGGGGTTTTGGTTTTAAAAATCAGAAACCTAGTTTGAGACTTGGTTATGTTCTACCTACTTGGAGAATATTATTTTTAATTGTTTATCGATTACGTTTAACACTTAAATGAATGTGAATAAACGTAAGAAACACAAAAGCACATCCACAGAAAGACCGAAACAGAAATTGTGAAACCTGATACTACACGCAAGCGTGAAGCAGTAAATTAAACAGGTCAACACAATTGGAAATGTCTTGATTTTGATGCAAATATGATATGATGCAGGATATAGCTTAATAATTATTTCAAAAGTAACAGATCCTATTCAAAAATTAATTACTATACATTTTGGCCATTCATTTAAATTTCAGTTTTTTTCCCTAAACTCCTCAATCACAAAATATATACAAACTTTAGTTCCAATGAAGGGATACTGGTATAAATCAGGGGTACAGTGAGCGGACACATACCAGTGTGAGTCAGGCTGTGTCTTTCCAAGTGGTAACGTTGGAAAAACCGCATGTCGCACATCGAGCATGCATACGGCTTCACCCCTAAATGCAGAGTCAGTTTTAGTGAGTGAATGTCTTTACACAACATTCAAAGCAACAAAAAAACTATTTTGATGCCGTAAAAAAAAATAGTGCATGGTATTGTTTTTTTCTTCTTTTCTGCATGCTGACATGAAACCCATTTTACTTATTACACCACTTGCAATATAATAAGACCAAAAATTGCTTGTCTAATGCAAGTTTGTGTGTTTGGATGGTTTTAAATGGAAATAATTTCCCCAAACAAAGTTAAGTGGTTAAAAGTAAAATGTTCCTCTTTTATTTTTTATTCGTAGATGAGAGCGAATCAAAACTATCATCAGTAGTAATAAAAATGATGCCACAAATGCTTACCATAGACCTGTATAATGAACCCTGTCCATTCCTTTAAACTGTGTCAGAAAGCAATGTCAAAAATGGGGCACTTTCATGTTAATCGTGTCTCCTAATGAATTTATTTGAACAGTACCCAAGGAGGGGATTAGAGAAGGATTAATTTAAAAGTGGAAATATCTATAAATTATCATAATAATAATAATAATAATAATGAATAAGCAGTTTCTGGGAATGGTGAATATGGAGCAACATGACAGGCTGCTATTAGTGAATCAGTGACATGATGCCTTTGATGACACATATACTGCGTATCTATCAGGTACAAAGAAAGACCTGCATGAAGTACTATCATTACATTAATAAATGTTGACGACTCTGAATTTAAACTGTGAATTAGAGAAATTTAATAATGTCCATTTTATGCTTTCATTTGTCAAGGAAGCATAAAATGTCTGTTGCTTAAAATTGAATTAAAAGTCATCTAGCATGCAGAAAACTAACATTAACTAGAAAAAGGCAGGGGTTTGAGATGACACATACCCGTATGAGTGAGGCTGTGTCTCTGCAGGTGGTAACGCTGAAAAAACCTCATGTCACACATCGAGCAAGCATACGGCTTCACCCCTGAATGCACAGAGCACCAACAGTTCATGTATGCGTGTCTATTAATATAGCATTTTTGAAAAAATTAAATTAAATAAATCCTGCTCATACTAAGTGCATCCGCAGTAACCAAAAAAACAACAACCTTATAAATACACGTGGACTACATTACAAAGCATCAAGAAATTAGAGAAAGTATTATGTGTGCATTATAATCATTTATGTCATATCTAACATGATATTTTGTGTGTGCCACAAAGATTTAGTAGTCAAACATGCCCCGTTCATAATCCCTCCTCTGTAATCAATTCAAAACAAATAATCCTGCTTTGGGAAAAAAGGAGGTGGCATTATCGTCAGCATGTGTTTTAGGAAAAATACAAACTCGAGTTTGTTGTAGTTTAAACAGATTGTGTCTCACTCCAGAACATACTGAGAGCTTTCGCAGGGCTCGCAAAATTACAAACTCCCCGGTAGCCCTCCGGTCAGGCATTCTTCAGATTTTGGTAGCACAAAATTAATTGAACTAGCTTGAATAAAAAACTTTACTGCAGAAAATCAGCATGATTAAAAACATCCATGATTGTAATTTCCTTCAAATAAAGTAGGGGTGCAAAGGATCATAAAATTCACGTTTCGGATCATATTACGGATTTTAAGATGCAGATTGAATCGTTTTTTAGGATGAGAAAAAATTAAAACAAACAATTGAATTTATAATTCAAACACCACTTATTATTTAAAGAACAGCATTACTAAAGAAAGATTTTTTTTAAAGACGAGTGAACGTCAATGATTAAATAATAAATTACAAGCGTAGACAAATAAAACAGAACAAAGTTACCAATAAAATAATGTGTAACAGTGTTCAGGTAGAGAAATGTAATAGTGTTCACTGTATGAATTATATATAGCTCAATATTTGATAAAGTTATGTTTTGTTGTTTGATTAACATTAATGACAGACAGCAGCAGGTATTTATAGCCTGAATGCACGTATCTAATATGGACAATACACATGCAATTTATTTCCCTCCACTGTTTACATTCACTTAAGACAAAACTGTGTTTACAAGAATACCTGAGACAGGTTTTTAAGATAATTTTGTGTTTATGTGTCCGCTCAAGCTCAAGGATACGTGAAAGAGGAATCAATTCTGTGTTTGCAGGCTGTCTGAAATAGGCATGGGACGATAACCGGTTTCAAGGTATACCGTGGTTTGGAAAAGTCACGGTTTCAAAACCACTCAAATTTTTCATTATACCGTTTCTGCAATATGTGCAGTTTTTTTAGATGTCATCAAAGACGGAAAGTGCAGAATTCCCTCAGTTAAACTTGACTTGTTTACGGTTCTTAAATGTTCTATGCTTCTTAAAAATAAAATATATTGTGTTCAGTGGGAGAAAAAGTTGTTTACTACCCAGACATTTAAAAATAACATATTGTAGACCTGTAATAGCAATACTGTGGTTTTTTTATCTAAGGTTATCATACCGTGAGAATCTCATACCGGCCCATGCCTAGTCTGAAACACCACTCCGTCTCTGTGCGTGCTTTGAGTGTGTGTGCAAATAAAACCGCACGCAAAACAGTACTGAACTCTTTTTCGCTTCTTCATGCACTTGAACAGTTTAAAACGCTTGCATGTTTGAATTAGCAATGCATGCAAATGACCAACTATGATCCGTTGCACCATTACAAGCAAGTGAACAACGTGAATCACTATTCAAGATAGTCCATCAGGCAGGGCGGTGACACATTTCAGCCCGTCGGGCTAGCGATTTTGCGAGCCCTGCTTTGAGAGGCAATTCATAATAATATATACACAGAGATTCCACCTACCCGTGTGGGTGAGGCTGTGTCTCTGTAGATGGTAACGTTGGAAAAAACGCATGTCGCACATGGTGCAAGCATAAGGCTTTACCCCTAAATGCACAAAGTAGCAGTGTATTAGCCTCACAGCCACCTGTCAGCACTCATGGGAACTGCTCAACTCGCAGAACAACACACAGTCTCTACAGTCTTATTAGTCGAGTAGGGTGAATTATGCATAGAATGCTAGGAAGTACACTGCAGTGCTGCCACCTTAGAAATATGGAAATAGTTTTACTCAGGTTCTGGAATTAAAAAAAAAAATGATGGTTAAAGTGTAAATATGAGCTTATAGTTTTAGCCATTTTACCTTTTGGGAAGTGCTTTTTCTTTTTTCTTGATATTTAAAGCGCTACTACTATATCACTTCAGAATAATATTTTTTCTCAAATTTAGACAGAAGAATATCAAGCTTATTTTTGGTCTGATTTTGTGCATCGACTGTAAAATTTTATGAACGTGGAGTTGTCATTTTGGATGAACTAACATGTTAATGTATAATACATCAATAAATAATAATTTACTTCTGTAGTGTCAATGATGGCTGACAGTATGCACTTTAACCCAAGAGCACATTAATTTAATAAAAAATAAATAAAAGTGGACACTCCATAAAATTGCATACTTCCAACTTCCTATTAGCCAATGGCAGCAGAGCTCAGATATGATCTAAGGGGGTAAGACAGAAAGACACATACCCGTATGAGTGAGGCTGTGTCTCTGCAGATGGTAACGGTGGAAAAAACGCATGTCACACATGGAACAAGCATACGGCTTCACCCCTAAATGACCAGAGCAAAATATTAACCATACGCATCATCTCAATAATACAACCTAACAAAGTCCAATTGAGAATCAAAGATAGTAGCCTAGTTTTACATGCTGACCCAGTTGTCATGTTAGTACGACTACATTGTGGTTTAATTCTCCAACAAAGTGTTGATGTTGGAAATGCATATTTTCAAATCTCCACCATCATTAAGTGACTGTAGGTGTACTTGACAGTGCAGAAGACTCTTCAATCTCTGAATTAACTGAAAATGTTTTTCCAAAATATTGCAGCAATAAAAAGTGATTCAATTAGCTATGATAAACCTTTTTGTTCTCCTATAAAGTACATAAATAAATGTGCATTTACACTAGATTAGTGTCTTCCAAATAAGTATTTTAAAAACAAAAAAAACTATATATATCCCCCTCATGAAATAACGGACCAACTACTGAGTCAAACATGAACCACTGCACAAAGTTTTGTAATTTATTGAAACTTGAAATGTGTCATTCTTTCTTTAGGTGAATTACCTTGACTGACACTATATAGGTGTACTTAAGGGAAACTTTTGAATAAATCTCAACAAGATAAAGCAGTTAATGGTAAAAGTTGATATTGTTGCTTTATTCTACATGCTGAAGAAAACCAGCAGTGTGAGAGGGGTACAAAGAGACGACATACCCGTATGGGTGATGGTGTGTCTCTGGAGATGGTAGCGTTGGAAAAACCTCATATCACACATTGTGCAAGCAAATGGCTTCACCCCTAAATACAGAGTACTAGTATTAGAATGGACTTTCGGATATCAGCTTCAACGTAACAACTTCATGATCAACGATAACAGAACATTCACAAGGAAACGTTTTTAGATGGATAATCCTCTACTAAAAATAAATAATAATAATATTAAAATAACTAGACAACTAAGGACCTCCATGCATATGGAGCATGGACCGAAAAAAAAGTGATCACAACAGTAGGCTCATTCTCAGGAAATGGTGCCATTTGTGCCCCATAAATAAAATACAAAAACTATTGGAAAAACACAGATATTGTAAAAACTAATAATTAATGGTCTAACAGATCCCTCATTTATTTAATATGAAATTGCTATTGCTATCAAAAAAATAGAATTTTTTGTAAATGGTGATGGTGTAGTTTTACGGCTGCTGCATGACACAAGCATTATTTCTTCTTGTTAGTTCGGTTTATAATGGTGGGGCGGTCTAACCATTTACGATATTTAAAACTGCTTTAAAATGTAGCATTCTGTGTAGATGTCTAATGGGTCAGATGTGTTTGGTTGTCTGTGCTGACTTGCACATATGATCTGATTTGTGCTATCTTGTCTTTGGAGTGGAGGCAAAGAGCGGTGGTTTGTGTGAAACTGACGCAAAGTCACAGATTTCATTCTCCATTTCTTTTACAGAGAATAGTAAATGTATAGACAAGGGACTGATTTCTTTAAGGCCCAAGTCTTTTTCTGCATTACGCATCATCTCGCGCACAGCTGTGTCCACGCAGGTTTCAAAATACACTCAACCGCAGATGAGCGTGGATGGATGACATCAACACACGTGCAATATACCTAAGACTCTTTCTGTCTCAACATTTAACTTGTGCCTGCGCTGTGGCATGGACCAACAAAATTGGCCTGCAATTTGTTTTGGAGGACACTATAGATAACCCTAAATTTGAAGTTATAATTATTTTTTCTTTACAGGAGTCTATTGTATAAAGTATTACACAAACACGATATACTTCAAGTGAGGATTGTTAGCACCAAAATCCACAAATGAATCCACAAACACACAGACAAACTGGTGTCTACATGACAGGACACGATGTCAGTCGAGACAAAAAAAAGTGTCAAGATAAATATGAATGCACTGGAGAGCTGCTGCATAGCAGAAATTGAAGTTATAATATTTTAGAGTCTATTGTATAAAGTATTACACACACATGTGATTTGACTGGGTTGGCTGACGGTGGGTGGAGTCCACACATTTGAGGATTGTTAGCGTCTTGACACTAGAAATGTTTGGATAAAAAATCTGATTAATGGAGGACTTGCAGAATCCATCCAATCGTAATCCATCCTTGCAACTTGCAGGATTTAAAGGATGTGCTGCTAATGACTTGGTGCCAGAGACCACAGGACACATTCAGAGGTCTTATGAAGTCCATGCCTTGATGTGCCAGAGCTGTTTTGGCAGCATAAGGGGACCTACACAACATTAGACAGGTGGTTTTAATGTTGTTGCTGATCAGTGTTTTTAGTTTTGGGCTTGAGTTTAAAGTTTAAGAATTAGCCACTGAAAAAAAAAACTTTATATTAGTGGTCTTTAACTATTATGTACTTACACTGCTGACCAGTGGTTGCATTAGATTTTCTCATTGTCTGTCATTTTGACAGACAGGGTTGTAAAAATGAAGCGAACAGCCGTCATTATGGCAACAAATAAGAGCTATCATGAAGTAGTGATGGGTCCTTGAACTTCATTTTAATTTTAATGAGACTCGAGAAGAACGAGTTTAATTAGTCGCGCATGCGCACCATCCTAAAGCTGTAGGAATTAGTTCTGTTTCTCTTCGGGTTTTTCGAGTCGTTCGTTCAAACGAGACTCAAAGTGGGGTTTCCCAATAGAATTTGCCGAGCGTACTGTCCAGAATGACCGTGCTTGTTCCACTTCTCAGATCAAAGATGAGACAATAATAGATAACAGCTAATTAATATGCACACCCACCACAAACTAGACAGGGGTGGAAATTACAGTTACAAGTTGCAATAGATTTCTCCTTCACCACTAAAAAGAAAATAAATCAATCAATGATGAAAAATATTTGATTAATGCAACCACTGCTGCTGACAATAGCCATACCCCTTTATTAAAGTTATTTCTGAGAAACGGTGTTAAAAATTAAAACAGTCAAACAAACTAATTTGTGAATATTTTCTAGGTGCCTTTACTGTGCGTGTTCAAACTATGTTTGTTTGTGTAATAGCGTGTTGCAGAAATGATTTTACCAAGTGCGACATGTTCCTGGGTCACAGATCATCTTACTGGAACAACATTGTTATTAAATCAATCAATGTCAGATTTGAAGAACAAAATTTTTGTAAATATGTAGGCTGTATCAGTGTTTTTGTTGCTTGTACATCAGTATTGTTTGTTGCATCTATCATTTCCTCTGATTTGAGGATTACTCATAGTTAAGCTTAGGTTTAGGTGTAGGGAAATGGTCAAGATTAAATTTTTGAATGAAAATGTTGTTCCAGGGTCAACAATATATGTTGACCCAGGAACACATGTAACTCAGCAAAATCAGGACGTGCATAGCGTGTTCATGAATTTGGGGGCAAAGCAATGAGGCAGTCGTTGGCCTAATGGATAGAGCATTGGACTTGAAACCTGAGGTAACCCAAGGTTGTGGGTTCGAATCCCGGCTCCGACAGGAAGTCCACGACTGCTCCCCGGGCGCTGCACAGTCGGCTGCCCACTGCTCCAAGTGTGTACACTTGGATGGGTTAAATGCAGAGAACACATTTCACTCGTCATTATACTCTGTATAATTGTGTATGTGACAAATAAAGCTCATCCGAGCTTAATAAAAAATGAAGGGAGGGACACGTTTCTTTTTGTTAGCGGTGGGTCTGTTTGGGTGTTAACTTTAAATATAAACAGTGTTTCTCATAAATCACTTACTGCACCTTTAAACCTAACCATATTACTTTAAAGTAAGCACATAGTAGTTAACAACTAATATAAAGTGTGCTCCATAAACATATATTGGTTAAGTAGTAAACTGAATATTGTGGGGGGATGTGCCCCCCAATGTCTATGAGTGTTATGGCCCTGCACTTTTGGGCTAAGGTGGGAAAATATTTATTGGATGCAGTAACTTTAAGCAGTAACATCTTTGAACAAACAAACAACCAACCAAATGATAATTTCTGTGCCGGGATATGGTACAGTTCTCTGAGAATGGGCCAGCCATGACTAGAGATGTGCAACAGCAATCAAGTACTCGAGTACTTAGCCGTGACAGCGATGATCGATCATGAAAACGAAGATCGTGAAAAAATAAAAACCTAATTGGTTATAGAAGCACTTTGAGCGGCACCCTGAGCTCTGATTGTTTAGCTTGCAACAGCATGCGTTCAGAGTATAGACGTGAGAAGAGAGAGAAGCTTGGCTTTGAAGTCACGTAGTGATGTCTGGATACTGTGATGAGCGTCCCGATCACTCATTAGCGTTGCCCTGGAGACGGACGCGAAACACCTGCACCCGCTCATCACGGCTGGATCGGCCACACCTGAGGCTCATTTGCCCGCGGCCAGATAAGCCGTGTGAGGCTGGGTTAGCGGGAGTCTGGTCTCCTCTATGGAGAGAACTAATGTGCCTACTCTGTTTGATTTCAGACGCCAGCGAGTGACTGTTACAGCTCTGCCACGAGCACAGCTCCGACTCACCGCACCAAGGAAATCACCCACGGAGAGCACCGCACCTCCTCAGCAAGCCACTCTTCACTCTGCCCCCTTCATATGTGAATAAATCCACCCTCTGGTGTATTTGTTTGAGCTCTCCTTGTCGTGTGATTCTTCCACCCCGTCACAATACATATCTGATTAACCTAATATAGGATGTGTTGGGATATTAACACATTCACATGCAGCTGAATGCGCTGCACATTACCAGTGTTTAGTTTCATGCTCAAATGCAATTTCCGATATTGACAGAGTTATTTGAAATGACCTTTTGCTTTTAGCGATTTCTTTTTCAAAAATACTTATCCTATAATAATACAGCAGTAATGTTTTTCATCATATTTGTTTAACAGTAGGGATACTTCAATTAACATTGTTTTCATACTTCGTATGGCTTCGAAAACATGCAGGCGATTTTAGGTATCACTTGATAATGTAGATGAAAATATAACACAAATCTGCCATAAACATTAATGACAAGCATCATAATGAGAACTTTATAGAATCCTGTCCTTGTTGAAAGTGCATGACGGTGGAAGCTCTCTCTCGCTATAGCGAGTAACTTAAAGTTCGCTGGAATTTCATAAACATAAGCATTATACTAAGAACTTTATAGGATGTGAAATCTATAGAAAATTCCATCCTGACCCGTGTTTCAGCGCATTGTTAAGCGCATCACGGCGGGAGCTCTCCCTTGCACGCGTGCGTGCGTCGTAAATCAAAGTTCACTGGCATATGCATCCTTTTGTGCAGATGTGCATTATGTATCTAAGTTATCTGATTATAGAACGGGTTTCAGTTTATTGGCATAAAGTCAGCGTCACCAAAAGCAGCTATTCTTTTTTAATAACATTGCTGAATCATAATCATAATCTAACATCTAATCATGTTTTAATTTCACATTTTTACCATTCATTATCATAACAGTCTTCAGATATTTTTATTATATCCATTATGACTATGACCATGCCCCCCCCCCCCCCCCTAGCCATGACACACATCCCATTGGCCTATGGCTGTGTCACTAGAGATGATGACGTTGACAAAATTAAATAAATAAATCCGGTGCAACTCAGGGGACACTGAAAAAAATATGTTTACCCCTTTGGGGTAGAAAAAGCCACAATGAATATTGAGAACCATGGAAAGTGTGATTGCCATGTGTTAAAGGCTGCAAACTAAAGTGTTTGATATGATTAAATGTGCATTGCCCCCTTGGACTCATACCCGCATGAGTGAGGCTGTGTCTCTGCAGATGGTAACGCTGAAAAAACCTCATGTCACACATGGAACAAGCATACGGCTTCACTCCTAAACACAGAGTACCGGAGTGTTATGCTTTGATGAATAAAAACTTTCAGTATGTCCAACACCCCATTGCATTGTCTGTAACTATGCCCAAACTCGAGTTTGTTGCAGTCAAACATATGTTTCCAAACTGTTTTGCTAACATGTTTTGTCATGAACTATAAAAAGCAATATGTACAAGGCATTAAAGCATTGCTGCCAACTGTTTATAGAAATATTTGGAGGTTTCCCCATGTTCTCAATCAGTTTCCTGTTTATAATCTTGTTAGTGTACACCCCCGCCCCCCAAAAAAGTGAATATAGTGACAAACACTGACAAGTTGGCAGCACTGCTAAGCTGTGCATTGGTGTAGTCAAGTCAAGAACAATGCAAAGGGTAAGGAGAGACGGCTCATACCCGTATGAGTGAGGCTGTGTCTCTGCAGATGGTAACGTTGGAAAAAACGCCTGTCACACATGGAGCAAGCATACGGCTTCACCCCTAGATGATCAGAGCAAATTATGCATAAGATTTAGACCATGTATATGCAACACGTTTATGTCAATGATTGTTGACAGATATTGCTGAAATCGCATGCTTCACAAGAACAGAGTGCAAGAGATGTTTGCAAGCAAGCACATAAAAGCAAATGAAATATGGTTGCACAGCTTAATAGGACACTGACTCGCAACACAAGTACTAATAATGGCTACCAGCTACTGACACTCATTTTGAAGGTTAGAATGAAACTATGTCTCAAGTCATTTTACTTCCATAATCTGACATATTTCCAAAGGAAATATAATATTCAACAAGTAAAAAGTTGTTTTATATATTTTAAACAATATGTCTAATAAAATAAATCGAGGATACGGATGACAGTCAGTGCTTTAAAGCGATAATTTAGCACAAACTACTCCTTTAAAGTCTCCTCTCGTTTTCAGTTGTACTTGTCAAGATGGCCATTTTAACCATTTTGTGTGAATTTAATTTTGTGCATGCTTGGTCATAAATTGTTATGCAGTCCTGCATTGTACAGATATACAGTTGTGCTCAAAATTATTCATACCCATGTTAAATATGATCAAAGGAGGATGTGAAAATAAATCTATATCACTATTCATTTTGATGTTTTATTTTTTACATTTACAAAAATCTAACCTTGCATTGGAGAATAAGGATTTAAAATGGGAGGGAAATCTTATAATTAAATAAATGTTTTTCTCTAACACACATTGGCCAATTAATTAATCAAACTCTTTTATTCAATACTTTTTACAACCTTTTGCCAAGATAACAGCTCGGAGTCTTCACCAATAATGTTAGATAAGTTTAGAGAACATCTGACAAGAGATCAGAGAGCATTCCTTCATCCAGAATCACTCCAGATGTCCAGCTCCATGTTGGTGCTTCTCTTCAGTTCACACTATTTATTCTCTATAGGGTTCACATCAGGAACTGGTTGTTGTTTTGTTCTCAGTGACCCATTTTTGTTTTGATTTTGATGTTTGTTTGTGGATAATTTTCCTGTTAGAAAGTTCCAACCAAGGCCCATTATAAGAGTTCTAGCACGGACAGTGAGTTTTTTTTTATCTGTTGGTATTTGCTAGAATTCATGATGCCATCTATCTGAACAAGATATCCAGGAAATCTGGCAGAAAAAAAGGCCCACAACATTTAAGATACAGCAGTATATTTAATTGTACACATGAAGTACTTTTTATCCCAGTGTTCACCAAACCCATCTTGAGTGTTTGCTGTTAATTAAAAAGCTATGATTTTTGTTTCATATGAAACAGTGTCACTTTTAAACACTTTTAAGCAGTGTCATTTGAAGCTCCAGCAGTGTCTAACAAATTAATATGCCTTTTGAGTTTGTTTCTGGATGAGAGTTTTCTTTTCTAGATTTTTCTTCAAACCCTCCCAAACAACATGAGGTGATGTAGGTGAAGTTTGATCATTTGTTTAGGCTTTCTGACCCCGAGAATCAACTATGTTCTGCACTTCTCCAGCTGTGGTCCTCGTAGAATCTTTGGGTACTCAAACTATCTTCCTCACCTTGTTTTAAGACATAATAGACCCACAACCTCTTCCAGGCAGATTTATAAGATTTTCTGTTGAATGGAAATGCTTAATTATTGCCCTGATGGTGGAAATGGGAATGTTCATTGCTTTAGCTCTTTTCTTACAGCCTCTTTCTAATTTGTGAAGTTCAACAATCTTTTGCTGCACATCAGAAATATTTGCTCGATTTCTTTGTGTAATTTATGTTCCTGTGAAAAAAATTTTGCATGGGCGTTCAGGGCCCATTACTAAATACAAATATTTAGAGCACTTTCATCTCCTGCTGCTGAATATGATTTTCCACTTTTTTTTTTACTTCAATTAAAGGTTGGAGAGATCGAATGGATAAACAATGCAAACTTATTTTCTCAGGCTTCTTTGATCATATATACCAGGGGTATGAATAATTTTGAGCACAACTGTATTTACCCTTCGCAATATAAACAATATAGCAAAATCTCTATTGACTGACACTTCTCATCATAGCATAACCTGTGTTTATCCTTCTCTCTCATGCAGGACTGCAGCACATAAAACTGAGTTAACCATGTCGACAAATATTTGAAGATCATGGTATACACTAGAGCTGCACGATTCTGGATAAACTCAGAATTATTTTTTCAAAATAGAGATCACGATTCTCCCATAATTCTAAAATAGTGTAATTTACTAGAGGCTGTGACAAAAAAATACCTCTGTAGTCTATTTAAAAATATTTAATTAATCTGAATGATTTAAAAAATATATTTGAATAAAAAATTAAATGACTCAAAATTACTTCACTTGTTTCATTACTGGATGAATGCAGTTTTGAAAGAATCATTAATTATCCCTTTATAAATAAATAAAAAAATCACTTGTTGTCACCTAGTGGCACAGCAATTTAATTGACAAACATTATTTGAAGGGACAATTACTTTCAAAAAGTGATTTGCTCTATTTTGATCAGTATATCATAGACATCAGTATTTTTTTTCAAAACTATATATACTTTAATCCCATTACTTCAGTGATAATATGAATGATTGTACGACTGAAATTAAACTGTGCGGTTAAAAAAAAGACAGTTCCATACCTAAACATGACACTGCTCTGTCTGTCAGCGGCAGCGCGAAAGCAGATTTGAATGTTGTGGCTGGATGCAGAAAAGGTTTAGTCTAGTCTTACAAGTATTTTTTTTTCTTCTTTAAGACTGGTCTTTTTTTAATTCAGTTACATAAAAGCATAGATGAGTCTAAGTTGAATCCAAAAATAAGACTGCTTACCCTTTGGATAACTGCTAGTTGATGAAACTCATACTTTGTCTTAACATAAAAGCTAAGTTTATGCAACTGGCCAAACTGATATGACTTTGCCAAAGGTGAATTTTAGAAACAGGAGAATTGTTGTCATTTGGAAATAAAATTGTGTGGTTGTTTGAACTGAGATTACCATCTTGTAAAGATTAATTGTGCAGCTCTAGCATACACACACAAAATAAAATCGGTTGCAATCGACATTTTATATTGGTGCAATGATACATATTTTACCATATCACCCAGCCCTACTTTGACAAATGTATAAAGTGGGGTCCAGAAAATATGACTTAATACTGACAACTGGCAGATAAACTGTTAGCCCCATTTCAAACATAAAACTATGAAATCTGTAAACGAGCTAATGAGATATCTGCATGAACTATGGACACTGAGATTTTGAATGCATGGTTTAAAAAAAGGCACAAACATCTCAAAATCAATAGAATTTGGGGAGGAAAACTAAGGAAGTTGTCATTCTTCAATAATAAATAGAAGAGTGCCATACTTTGCGTGCACCTTCAGAACTTAAGATCTTCTGCAGTACTGCACAAAAGCCAACCACAATGACATACATATGCTCATGGAAATTTGCTGTTAGAACAAAGATCAGCAGGGCTCCTTTCAAAGATCGAGGTGAAAGAGAAAAGCATGTTTTACGATTATTAAATATGAAGCTTCAACAGGGACTTGTGATTGCCTCACAGACAAAGCAAACATCATGCAGACGATATCTAGCATGCTAAAAAGGCAACAGAGGCAACAAGGGTCATGTGCATAACAATGTGCAGGAATGCTCGGCAAAGCAGAAAGGGAACTGCAGAGTGAGCGTAACACAGCATGGTTCAAAAATGTCAGTCAAATGAACAAAAGCAATGCAGAAAGCTGCAGCAGCGCACTGGGTAAGAGGTGACTTGTACCCGTATGAATGAGGCTGTGTCGTTGAAGGTGGTATCTTTGGAAAAATCTCATGTCACACATGGAGCAAGCATAAGGTTTGACCCCTAAACGCAGAACAAAATATCAATAAACGGTCTTCAAATAGTAGTTCTGCACAACATCATATGACAGCTTACTCAAAAGTACAGCGATACTGCTAACTAGTACTTCTAACTCGTACTGCTAACAGAAGCCTGTTTAAATGCATTTATATTTATAAATATATAAAAGTTATTCTGACATTTTAACATAAGTCTAAAAGCTTAGTACTGTATCCTTAGCATCATTTCAAATTATTATTTTTGTTTTAGAGCCTGTGTCAACGTTCTAATTGCTCAGATGCTTAAATGGAGGGGGGGGGGGGTGAGAGAGAGAGAGAGAGAGAGAGAGAGACGAGAGAGAGATGTTTAAAACATGGTGGGAATAGCTTTGGTGCAAAACATATTTGCAAATATTTTAGAATCGTCATTTTACTTGAAAAAATAAAAAAGGTTTTTGTTCTGTGTAGACGCACTATGATCTGTAACTCTGTTTATAAGTATCCATTCTTGGGTTAATATAATTAAAAAGACTAATGAAAGCACCTTACAGCATTTCTTTTTTACCATAAATCAAAAACAGCATTTAAAAAACAATGATGAAAAACAAAATCCAAATAGAACAATTGTGACTTTGATATTTTAGTTTATGTAAATAAAGATGATGCTTGTGTCAGAAAATTTTGCCATTACATTTTGTAAAAGTAAATATTGAAGAATTGTTTTATAAATGATGTCCAATGTAACGACACATACCAGTATGAGTGAGGCTGTGCCTCTCCAAGTGGTAACGTTGGAAAAACCGCATGTCACACATGGAACAAGCATACGGCTTCACCCCTGAATGCACAGAGTGGCAAATTCAATGATCGTCTACACAGAATCTAAACCTTGCTCAAATGTCCTCATAACAAATATAAAGCTTTATACATCTACAAGGGTTTAAGCTGATTCAAGATACAGTACATGATTTTTAACATGCAAACAGTTAGTTTGGATTCATTCAGTGTTCATGAAACTTTGTTTGATAAAATGTGTCTTATCACCACTGGGAAACAAGTCTGACAGCCTTAAATAGTCAAGGTGCAAACTAGGGATGCTCATTTTAACCGACTGTAAGAATTTTAACCGCTTATTAAAATGAGATAAACGGTTTAGAAAGTCATTTATTTTCAGTAGGCCTAATTCATCAAAATATTTTAAAAGGTTTGCTTCATGGTTAAAATAAAAAAAAAAGAAAAAAAAAAAAGAAAAAAAACCATAAGTCGCCTTTTATAATTTCATTCAGAAATAGATGTAATACCGACACGAAATGTTTACAAACATTATAATAAACATTGTAAACATAGCTAGGCTATTTTAGTTCCCCTCACTCCACAACAAATCCTTTCAATTTAACAGTATTTAGAAAAGAACAAGAATTAAAAGCATAAGAAGCTATAGCCTATAAACGACAAGCCAAAACGTATTCCTTTAGGATAAAATGTACCTAAAACCAATGTTGGGTCTCTCATCCGACAAAATCAAATGTTTCCATATTCGCAAAGTATTTGAATGCCACAATATTATTTATTATGTAGCCTACTTCACTGGCGTTCCAATATCCACGTGAAACAAAATGTTTTGCATAACTTCACGGCGGTACGGTGATCATTTTACTACATATTTAAACTGAGCAGTGTGTTTTTTTCCATATGTTTGACTGATTGTTTTTTATTATGATAATGAACAGGTTTGCATTATTGTCAAGGTAGCAAAGCATACTGTGTGTGTGTGCATGCGGCACCGGCGCAATCATTTGATTTGTTTCTTTCTAACAGTGGAAGCAACTCCTTTTAGTCATAAAGATAATTGGTATTGTTAAAGGTTTGTTTTTATTTGTGTACATTCACAACACAAACAAATCTTTGTGCTTTTGTAAAATAGGCCTAAAGAAAAATAGGATGCTGCATTCTGCCGTCTCCTTTTGCGCAGCACAAAAAATGAACCGAAACTCTGCATACTGGGCAACTTGTTGCACAGTTTTTCCTTTGTTTTCTTAATTTATTAAGTAAAGATATATTTCTCATATAGGCCTATTTATTCGTATATATATATATATATATATATATGGGTCACAGAAACTTATCCTTTCTAATTTAATTAAATTCTAATTTAAAATATTCTTGTCGGTTAACAGGTAATAATCGGTTAACGAGGGTCGGCTGTCGGCCGAATGAACGTTGAACATCCCTAGTGCAAACATTAAATGTACAGGGAGAAGACTTGACATTAAAACTGCACTACAGAACTTTGGCCTCTCTATTGTCATCTGTGGCTGCAACATAAAATTACACGTCAGTTGTGGAGTTATTGTCTCTTATTATCATCATATCAGAGCAGATCTAAAGCTTCACCTGACTCGACAGCTCAGTTTGAATTAATATTAAATGCTTATAGGAGTGAATCAGGCTAAGGCAAGGACATGAATGCCAAAACTTTTACATATTTGCTAAATATCAAAATGTAGTTAATTTTGAGAAACAAAACAAACAAACAAAGAAATAAATAAATTAACAAATAAAGTAAGTCTTCTATAGTGCAGCTTTAAGAAAACGTTTTTTTCTGTTCTGGTATTTGGACATTTGGATTTTAAATCATACAAGTCCAATCATTCATCACTCACATACAAATAAATGATCTAATCCAATTATCTTATCAAATGACAAATGTGAAGGTAACAGTTGCTATTTAAAATCAAAATGCACAAGAACAAGTCATACCAGTGTGAGTGAGGCTGTGTCGCTCCAAGTGGTAGCGCTGAATAAATCTCATGTCACACACGGCACAAGCAAACGGCTTTTCTCCTGTGATAAAGGCAGACATTTGAGAGCAAAACAGTGAAACACACTAATGTCACCTCAATCTAACATGTGTGAATAAAAAATGGATAATTCTTGTACCTAAATGTATAGAATTTTAGCACATATTAATGTGCTGTATAGTATATAAGAATATTAATAGCATATATACAATACAGCTGTATTATTCATACCAGTGTGAATGAGAATGTGTCTCTTCAGGTGGTATCCACTCCTGAAGGCCCCGTAACAGTGATCACAGATAAAGTTCTTCTGGACTTTTGAAAGTGGACAGTTTCCATTTTCATCCACAACCGCCTACCAGGAAAATGAATATTAGACATTTTAATGGCATTGATCACACTTTTCAATGGACTGGAATTTGCAATGTTCAAAAAGGAAACGGAAGAAACACAGAATTGTCTAAAAAAATTATCCATACACTATATTCCAGATCTTCTGAAGCTACTGAAGCTTGTACTCACTCACAATCTTAAACAGGTCACAACTTTGAACAATGTTCCTTTTTAAAAAAAAGGTAACCTTTTGCATCCCTACTACCATTGAATGATTATTACATAAGAATATATATCAATGAGAATTTATTTTCTATTTTCAGTTTTAAATACATCATACATTTCACATTAAAATGCATGAAACACTGATGAGGCATCACAAAACCATGTATTCCAGTTATATAATGGACAAATAATTGTGTAAAGTAGTAAAAGAAAATAAATGCAAAAAAATAATTTTTAGAGTTTTGATTCCCCCTCCCTTGCCTCACAGTGGTTTGGTCCACTGCCTGCTTACCTCCTACATATTCACGGCTAAGTTATCCTAAAGCCGAAATGTGATTGCTGGATGTCCAATGATATCCTATCAGTTAAGGTTTTGCTCTGTAACACGTCGAGTGTGTGCTGATGGCTGCGTTGTTGAGATCAGTGGGCTTGCTGCGGTTGAATATCTAAAGAAAAGTCCTCAATCCTAGACGAAACCTAAAATACTATGGAGGACGCAAAATAATAATTATAATATGACCACGTGGAGAATCATATTCAAAAGGTTGTACTTCGCCTCGCTCAGAGCGGGATTCGAAACTCCTATCTCTTGCATAGGAGGCGAGCGCTCATTTGAGGAGGCTAAAGGCCATCATCTCATATTGATTAACGTTACACGTAACAGATCTTACTCACCTAAATCAATTGCACATATGAACCGAACTCATATTTAAACACGGTCTCCATGATGTGTACACATATCTATCCTTACAAGTACAATTTGGCTGTATTATATGTGTCCCCTTCAAAAATTGCTCTTGAGAAACTTTATGTTTATTGTCCCCCCCTACTGTTAGATGAAATTTACGCCCCTGTCTGTAGGACGAAGCATCTACCACACATTCTACAGATAGATCGATGCAAGTTTTATGTGCAAAAATAAAAGCCTAACTTTTCTTTAAGCCAAGTTGCTGCTGTAGTTTTTCTTCCGGTGATCTCAACCCCGGCCTTGTTCTTTCATTGGCTGTAGCTTGTCAGGACACCTGACAACACGTGATGTCCAGTCGGCCGACCGGTTCATATATTTGGCATGCTAGATATTTGTTTGGCGTCGGCGAGGTGTCGGCGATGCGTCAGCGAGCCTCTTTGATGCATCGTTGTGTAGTTTACATATAAAGATTGCGGAGCGCCGATCACCCGATGATTTCCCCCCGATTACAGCCCGACCTGTCGGCGAGCTCGTTAACTTGCAAATCGGGCTTAAAATCCTGTAGTGTGAACTAGGCTTAAGCAGCGCTGTGAGATCCAGTCAGTGTGAAACGCTTGAACACAAGCCGAACAGGAGAAACACTGAGTGCAACGAGACGGTCAGAAGGCTTTTCGATCTGCACATCGACATTATTTACCATGGATTTACTGTAGTAACACTCACTGCACCATGGTATTGTGGCAGAAAATGTGGGATATTTACATTTAATTTTATTACAAGAGTAATGGTATAAATGTATAATACGTATGTGTGGTTAAGGCAGCTATAGCATGTGTCCTTTTATACTGAATGGTTTTAGACTTCTGTTTTTCATACAAATAGGCTACCTAAAAACCATATAGTTATATTTGTACCATGTTATTGAGGTGATATACGTGTGGTTTTAACTGTTTATCATGATTTAAATGTATGCTACTATGGGAGACCAATGCTAAATTAAAAAAAACCTTGGTCAGAATACATTTTACCATATAAAACTGAGGTTGCAACAATTTTTTACAGATGTTACTGATTTTGATAATGAACAAAAATGTACATCTGCATCCTAACTCAAGCTACTATCAAATGTGCATTTCTAAGAAACGAAAAAGTGATATTATATTGATATTATTATTATATAATATATTAAAGAAATGCATAGGTTTTGAACAACATGAAAGTGACAGGATTTGCCTTTCTGGGTGAACTATTATGTGAAATACACATAGTATAAAAAGACATGCATACACATGACTCACACTAGCAACACCTAAATATAAATGTCACACATAAAAGAACCAAAACTTAAACTAACTAGTCAAGTACCAAACTTCACAAAAGCAGATCTGATTCATTCCCAAAAATCAAAGCCCTTTAAATCACAGTAGATACTGGTGCTGTGAAAACACAATAACAGTTATTGTGCTACAGCGTTCCCCTCCCTTTACAGACCGCCCCACCCCCCCCGACCAAAACCAGTCATCTCCTCCCCCACAAGCACACAAACACCATTACCACACAGGAACAGCCCGTTTAAATGCTTGCAATGTCACTTCGGAAGAATTTATTTTTTTACAAAGCTCTCAGTAACCCTCTCATACGACCAAATAACACTAATGTATCACAGACAGCTCTGTATTCAAGCAAACTTTGCGTGATAAATGGCCGACTGGCAATCCATTCACAGGACTGTGACACTACACTACACCCCCACACACTGACCTTCCCCGCTTGCCCGTCCTGCTCTCTCACTTTTGAGGGTGTTTCCGACTTCCTGTTCTTTTTCTTCAGCTGCATGTCTTCGTTGGGTCTCATGTCCTTCTCATCCAGCAGGCGGGCAGCTGTAAAATCACCCTCCTTCCGCAGAAGCTACAGACACACAAACACATAAATCACAAATGTTTGTAAACCTGCAAAGCCACCTCTGCGTTTTAATACAACACTATAATAAACAGATTTCTGAAATTATCTTTTACATTTTACCAACAAAGTGAATGAATGCATCTAAGGTTTTATTTTTTGGCAATAATTACAGGCTTATATGTAGAGGTCAATGTTTTTTTTTTTTTATAAGGCAATATCAATAACTTGGTAGTTGATACAAAATGTTAGGTTTTGAACCTATATTGGTATCTTTGAACCTATATCCTATCTGAGTGCTTATCAGCATTTCTTTCACTTTATAACCTGATTTTTGCCTTTACCAGTTTATTTTAAATGGCCCTTCTGTGCAAGAAGAGTAAAATAAAGTACAATATTTAATGTAGTGTTTTAAACAATATGAGATTATTAAAAGACCCATGTGTAATTATTAACAAAATAAAGATAAAATGATTAGAAAAATGCTAGTTTCAGGTTAAATATAGAGTGTCACATTGTAGGACATGTCCAACACTGAATTTAAATGTATACTTATTTTACCAAAATCCCTGTTTAAAAACAGAAGATGCATTATACACTGCCAAATCTTAATCACTACACTACATTCACATTTAATCATTTAACAGATGCCTTCATCCGACGCAACCTACAAATGAGGACAATAAAAGAGGACAACAAGAGCAGTTTTGAAATATGTAAAGATGTGTCTTTGGCGTCTCTCGAAAATTAGTTGTTTATTAGTTTTTTTTTCAGATGGTATAAAATAACCAATTTAACCAAAATGACTAATTTGCAACTAATCACAAATATATTAGAGATGAACTGATTGCAATTTTCTAGGCTGATTCCAATTTCTGATTTGTTTTGTAAGTGTGACCTGCCGATACTGATTTATTTGTATTTATAATTATTTACATAAAATAAATGTAAACCATTACAACTCCCCCGGTCAAAAGTTACAGATGTTCTCTCAAAAAAAGTGCTCTGCGACTAGAAAGAGGTAGAAATAGCAATTAACTGAAAATATAACAAAGCGTGTAATTTTCCACTATGTTTATAAATGTAATTTTTTCCCTAACTTTATTGAATGTGTCATCTTTCACATCAAATTTGTTTCAAATAATTCAGTTCCGCGTTTGAAGAAGCATTAGATGTATTTACACAGACTGTTTGATGAAGCTGTGGTGCCATAAAAGCATTTACACCACAAAATTTAAAATGCATAAATCATTTTATTAGATTAATGTTTAAATGTAATGTTTTTTGAACATACAAATAAGAAATGTTGCGAAAAATCATTTAGAGTCATTTAGTCATTCATTGAACCGATTCGTTCAAAAGGCTGATTCATTCAGAAATGAGGAGAGTGACTGTCTTTATGAATGGGTTTCTGAATCATTGACTCACTCGATTTGTTAAAAAAACGTGGATTCATTCAGTAACGAAACACCGCTGCGTTGCTCTGAGACACAACAGTTCTGATGTGGCTTTGATTGGAACTATTTTCGTCAGTGAAATTGTGCAAAAACAGTCAATATTAAGTCTAAAAGGAATTTGAACTTCTTGTTTATTGAACTACTACTGGATAAAACCAGTGTTGCAAGCACGTTAATATTCAGGGAAACATCTCAGCTGTGTAATGTTACTTATCTATATCATATATTATAAGTCGATTTTTTATATTATAAGTCGATTTTTATAACTTTCTGTGTTATACAGAACACACGGCTGCTCTCATTTGTAATGATTTCTGCACAAGTCTCTCTCATGTCTCACACCAGACAGGCCAGTTTAAAAACAAAAGCTTCATATGGCAGGACATAAATACATGATCAGCCCCGGTTTACACAGGAATGCAATAAATTCAGAATCATTCTTGTGCAAAATTTTTGGTGGCCAAGTTTCAGTGAACTTTCATTCTCTCTCCCTTGCCCCTATAAAAAATCTACTTGTCCCAGACGAGTGTTAATCGAGCCTTGTGGTTGCCCCATGGTTTACTGTGGCCCTATACTTATTACAAATTGCGAACTTTGTGTCTTCTACATTCACATTAAAGAAATTCCTCAGCAATTTACTAGGGGTGTGAATCGGCACTGGTTTCACGATTTAATTCGATTATGATTATCATGTCAACGATTCGATTCAATATCACGATGCATCACGATTATATCAAATTTATTTTGTGCATTTTTATATAAGCAGGCTACTTTTTAAAATAATTATGTTAATTAATTAATAAGAAGAATTAAAAGTAAATATAGCTTCAAAACATACGAGCAAATCTAAAGTAATAAAGGGGGGAAAAGACAATTACAAGTTATAAACAAAAAGCACTTTCAGTATCTGGGAGTGCTTGAAGTATGAAAATTTACAGATAATCATAGTTATGGGTTTTTCTCTTTTCCTCAGCCTTGTTGCCATTTGATTATTAGCTACTGATGAGATAATAGACACTGGCAGCTTTAATAGACTGCGTCCACACTAATGCACAGATCTATTTTCACAAATTAGATGTTTTGTCCTGTTCTGAAAACACACTGACAGCGTTTACATCAATTTCGTATCATAAAAGTAGATGCAAGTGCATTTAACTGCAGCTTCAGAACAAACACAAAGTGCACGCGAAAGTCTGTCAGTACGTGAGTTTCGTGCATCTAATACATCCCATACACGGGAAAAAGCAAAGCTCAGATTTTAAAATAGAGAGTGCATTTTTAATACTCGCGGGACAAGTGTGTATGCGAATGACGTCATAGGCTATAATCGATTATGGTCTATTACTGCATCGATGCAGAATCGTCCAAGTCTGCATCACAATGCAACGATTAATTTCGACACCCCTACAATTTACGTGTGAAAGCGAGTATAACACCAAAATCGACAGGCTCGGAATCGGCGGACTGACCGGCTGATCACGCGGAAAAACAGCTAATTCCGGTCCCTGGTCGATTGGTGCATCTCTAAAATCTATAGCTTGAAGGTGTCTCCTAACCAGTGGAGGGCAGGTCATGCTCGTTGGTAAGATCATATGTCCTTGCATCCCACGATCCTGCGCATCCCTCTGGGCTGAACCGTGGCCTGAAGCCAGACCCAATGGAGACATCATTTTCTTAGGAGCAGCGATGGAACTGGCCTGCATCAGAGCCATGCTGGACAGCACCGCTTCACATCCCAACAGCCCTGCCTTAAAACACAACATCAAGACAATGAATGAGCTGCTGCTGCTGGACGTGTAAACTTTATGTGGTAATCAGTAAGCACTAATGGATTTGGGACTAGAATTAAAGTGAAAATCCAAAATCGAATAACCCAATAGAGGTAGATAACATACATGCCCTGAAGTGTGAAACATGTAGAAAACTAACCCATTTCATGTGGTCCCGGACCGAGCTGCCGGGTATGTGTGACATGGTGGTGGACAGCAGTTGAAGCACAGGCGAGTTGTGTAGATGAGACGTCAGTTTGGACCAAGTGTCACGCAAATCTCACCGAACTCTACCATGGGGCAGCAATGTCTTTTCTTTGCGGTGCCGAAAATGAATTAGAGTAGAAAAATGAGACATTCACAAAGCAAATACAGCAAGTGTTGTAAGACTGATCAGGTCGGGTAACACAACAACTACAGGCTTTCATCCACTGGAGGCAGCACTTAAACCTATAAATCGCTTTTTGAATACAAAGAATTTGCTAGGCCTAAAACTCAAACCGTGTGATGTAAATTTTAGATGACGTTGATTACATAAATGTCAATTTGTGTTAAACGTGCCAGTGTGTCTCACATTTACATTCACCCCAATTTGATAGCAGCTCTGGCTCCTGGGCATAGTGAAAATGAGACTTCATCCCAAAGATCTTGAGCCTGATCATCAAATCCGTGGGAGTTCTTTAAACAGATACGTAATAAAATGGTGCTCGGCATGCTTGGTAAAAGTGAAATGGCCACAGCTAACACAGCAGCATCTCAAAAGAAAACATCCTTGGGCTCTGACTTCAAAATGACAAAACAGACTTTTATTTGGACTATTTGGTCAGACTTTTGATTGGTAGCCAGGGCCTGAGATTCTTCATTGCCTCCTTATCTGTCATGTTTCACACAAAGACTCAACCAAGACTCCCCAGAGCAGACTCTAACGGCTAGTATGGCAATGCCGTTTTCCTGCTATTTGCAATTTAAAACATATTTATATGCATATAGACCTATGAAATTAAACAATGTAGAATTATACTAACCTTATGCTCAAAGCCGATGTTGGCAAAATTTTGCCAATAAATTAGTGCATTTGCAATTACAGAGAGCACTAGACACTGTAGTAAATCATCCTTACGGTTCACAGTAACAAATGGCTGAATATACAAGCACTGGAATACAGTCGTATGTGCTTAATACAGTGGTGTTCATACAGAATTGTTTTCTCTTTAATTAGTTTTTTTTCCTATAACCAAACTGACACTTTTGGGAAACCTGAGCTGTTTGAAGAGTTATTATTATTGAAGGGTAATTATTCATTGGTAAGTTTACCAAAAGATTAATTGACTAAAATAATCACAAGATTTTTAGGCGAAAAAAGATTGTAAGATTAACCGATCAGAAAAATAGATTGATTAATCGATTGACCACAGGCCACTGTTTCGGTCGAAGATGAGACTGAACAGTGACAACAACATTACTGAATAGCAACCATAGATGTTCACGTTTATGAGTGTCTGTTTTTGAGACACTGGACAAAGACAACACTTTTCTAGTTTGTGTGCATCGACTGTATGATTTTGTACATGTGAGGCTATGCATCTGCCCATACACATGCGCTAAATATTTAGATCAATACCAATGTATTTCGATAAATGACTATTAACATATGCATTTTTTTTACTTGCAATTTTAATTGGATGAAGCATTTTTGAAGCTCCTGCAAAATGCAAATGAACACACACCTGGACTGCAAAATCAATTTATGCACGAAACTCATGACTTCACAAATCGTGTCTTATATTGTTGTTGTTGTCACCATTTTATAAAAGCAACAGCGCTGTGTTACAGTGATTTCCCCAAATTCATGCTCAGTGCTGTCCTGGATCATTGTTTTAGCTTCTGTCTTCTACAATGTTAAATATCTGTTTTTAGCAGTATACGAAGTCCCATACGAATGTATTAAATAAATTCGAAACAAATTAAAGACATCTTTGTGGGATTTTAAATCAAAGCCTGTTTGACTAACGTTAGTGCATCAATCAACTAAAAATCCTTGTGGTCGCACAAATCATGATCCGCACTTCAAACAGAAAAGCATATGAATGAAGCATTCAGCTCTATTTCTCTCAAACTTGCTCATTTATCTGATGTATCCAAATCATGGCATGCTGTATGGAGTTGACTGAGGTGTGTTAGCTAACGGGAGACATCCAAAGTGTGGTCCTGTTGGACTCCAGGCTGAAAAGCGAGTACTGCCAGAGACAGATGACTTAAATTATGCGTTTAACAGCAAATACCGAATATATTCGTGCATGCATGTTGTAATAAATATAACGTTATACAGATGAAAGGAAACTCGTAACGTAACACACATCATCACGCATGAGAAAAGCATCTCCCTCGCGAAACAACAATCCTCAGCAAACACACCTAATCCTTTCATTCAGTCGAGCTTCATTTATTTAAAAACTCTAAACATGTCACTGCATGTCTCGCATCAGTCAGGAATGATTTTATCTGAGCTGGAGTTCATTTTAAACGCGATCGTGTGGGTTTCGTGCACAAATGACTGTTAGCTTTCTATAAACAAACCTCTATCTCTCGAGGCCTCTAAAAGCGCAAAAGACCACATCATTCCGAGCGATAAAAGAGCTGTAAGAATCATTTCTATTGAAGCTCGACGTGTAGTGCTCATTAACCTTACCTTAATACTGCTCAATTTCGCTCTTTTATTCCAGCTCAGGTCCGTTTACAAACACAGGAAACGCCACCGGAAACGCTCCACGAGAACGCGCTCACTAGCTACAACGTCACGAAGTGTTCACGAGCTGTAACAACACAGCAGCAAAAATATTCTCAAAGTAATGCTGTATTTCAGCAAGCAATACACAAAAACAGTGGCTTCTGGAATGAAAATGTACATTAATGTATATAATTTTGATAACAAAATAAGGAGATTAAGTAAATACAATTTGTTTCTCTGTAAATGCACTTTTTTTAAATGAACAAAACATTCCCAAAAGTTAAGAAAAATCTATATCAATATTCTCAATAACAAATAAGGAAAGGTTTTTCCAAAACAATTTAGGGTAATGGCAGCCAAGGGGTTTGGCAAAAGGAGGTTGGGACGGTGGCCACAAGCATGCGCTGTTTGCATTGACAAAGAAGACAGAGGTTGATACAGAAGAGTGCACGCATTTTGCACTGACAATCACTGAATGTGATTCATCTGCATGGATGAAAGAACATCACCTACAGCTCAACCTGGCATAGACTGAGCTTCTTGTCTTCCCTGCCACTCCAACTCTACAGCATGACTTCACGATTCAGTTAGGTTAATCAACAATTACCCCATCAACTTCGGTCAGAAATTTTGGTGTAATCTTTGATGATCAGCTGACCTTCAAAGAGCACATTGCGAAGACTGCTCGATCTTGCAGGTTTGCACTACACAACATCAGAAAGATCAGGCCCTTTCTGACAGAACATGCTGCACAACTTCTTGTCCAGGCCCTTGTCATTTCTAGGCTGGAATACTGCAATGCTCTTCTAGCTGGACTTCCATCAAACACAATCAAACCTCTACAAATGATTCAGAATGCAGCGGCACGACTGGTCTTCAACGAGCCCAAAAGAGCACATGTCACACCTCTCTTTGTCTCCTTGCATTGGCTACCAGTTGCAGCTCGCATCCAGTTCAAGACACTGATGATTGCATATAGAACAACCACAGGCTCAGCACACTCCTACTTCCACTCACTATTATGAATCTACATCCCCTCCAGAAGTCTGAGATCTGCTAGCGAGCGACGCCTCGTGGTACCATCACAGAGAGGCACAAAATCACTCTCCAGAACATTCTCGTTCACTATTCCTGACTGGTGGAATGATCTTTCCACCCCCATCAAGAATGCTAAATCCCTGCCAAACTTCAAGCAACAACTGAAAACTCTTTCAACACTACTTGACTTCATCATAAAAAAAAATATATATATATATTTTTTTTTTTATATCTTCATCTTTCTCTTTACCTTTCCCTTGCTAGCTTGTATTTATTTGAACAATGCCTGAGACTTGGTGTTAGGGGCACTTCCTCTGTCTGTTTGTCTCTACAAGATTAATCGCTTTATGTATTCCCCAATTCTAAGTCGCTTTGGATAAAAGCGTCTGCTAAATGACTAAATGTAAATGTAAATCTGCGATAATGAACGCGATATTGCCTAGCTTGTCAGTGAGCTACGGCAAGAGCTCACTATATACGCATATACTATAAAAGATATGCATTTTGCGTCCAGGGGATAATTTTCACAATGGCGCTATGCTGACGCAGAGGAGAAGTTACGGTGCCTAATTGTTGAATAAAGTCTTTATTTTTGTTTTATTCTTCTGATAGGTGATCTAAATATTTGCGGCTGGGAAACAGATGAAAAATTGACACACTTGTGCAGCAGTTCTGTGGATGTTTTGCCCTCCAAGTATTCGAGACGGTCACGTGACTGAAAGCTATTCATATAATAGTCAGTGCTGAGTCGCGTGCTCAGGACTGCGCATGCGCATTGACTGATCTAGCCTGAGAAATACGCTTTTTATAACGCTATTTGAGCAAAAGAAACAACATTTATGACACAGTTGTTGTCCGATATCATTGGTGAGTTCAAATTTGCAATTAAATCATAAGCTTAGTGAACAGTTTTGGAGAATTGTTGTTTCCCCATTCAAAGTGATAGGAGCAGCACTTGGATGATCGAAAGGCATTTTAAAGATGGCCGCCGAGTGACAGGACTTGTCTTAAAGGGGTCCCTGGTATTAAGACTTGCATTAAGACTTACATGGAGTCTAAACGGCTCTGATATGGAGTAAGATCCGTTCTGAGAATCTCCTCTCGCGGCCGCGGCATTTTCATCCTAACAGATGACATCTAACGTTTCTCGTCTCAGCCGTTTGTAAGCTCTTGCAGTAGCTGTGGTCTACTAAAAGACTCAAAGGCATCAGGGTTAAAGTGGAGAGAAAAAGAAGCGGGTCTTTAGGTAGTTTTATTCGTCCACAGGCATCTTCCCATTCTTTTCTCCTCTTCTTATCGCTAGGAAAGTCTTACATTGCTTCTTTTGTTGCCCTTCGACTGAAAATTACAACCAAAAGCCACACAATGTGGTTGTCACGGATCGGCCAGGCTCTCCCCTCCGTCAATCACAACGATCTGCATCACCTGAGTTCTAATCACGATCACCTGCACCTCATCACCACTGTCATCAAAACCAGTATAAGAACACACGCCACAGTTCACTCCCCGTCCGATCTCGTATACACTACATGGACTCTACTCCTGCTACAACTCTAGCTGAGTATCTATCTTGCTGTACTTACCCATTGATCCTTACCTCCTGTGTCTTCTCCTTGTGTTCTACTCTCCCGCCAGATTGTCTGTCTCCGTGGTCAGTGTGCTCCTGTGTACTCCCCCTTCGCATCTGCACGTCATATCTGTGAACAAGAGGATATTGACTCTTACTAGCCTATCCATCGGCAGTACAATCCTAAGAAGTCATCTACTCACCTCAAGTCTCCATTGCACATCCCAGTAAAGCCCATCCTGTTCAATAAACATCCTAGTGCTTTCTACTTACCTCTGTGTCCGGCTGCTTATGTTACAGTGGTATCATATCAGTATTTTATTTTCTGAGTTGTGTTTTGGAAAAAAGCCAAAGGCCATAGAAATAAGCGCCAGTAGCTCACAGAGTGCAACCATATGAGGTAATCGACGCAGAATGCCATGCGTCGGACCCCTCATAGTTAAAAAATGATGTCGATTTTTTTAAATAACGTATCTTTCATGGGGTTTCTACTATATATTTAAATAAGAGACATAATTTACGTTATATTAAGCTATACATGTCTTAATACCCGGGAATCCCTTTAAAGAGACTTTGCTAGAAGGCTTCAAGTGTTCAACAGTCTCTGCCAGGGTGGTAATAGAAACAGGCTCAAACAGATGAAAGACAGCAAAGACTGACATTGGAGGAGCCGATGGATCATGAAGCAACTGAATAGAAGATCTGGCAGCAGAAATCCTGTCAATAAAATGTTTAAGAAAACGTTTGCATGGAAACATTAATACAGTTAATGACAGGAGGATTAATAGCAGCACTCAATGTGCAAAATGAAACTCTGGGATTTAATACAATTGTTTTCAGTGGCTACCCAGGTAAGTACAAGCAGAGCCGATCCTCGCTATACGCAGAATACGCAAGCTGCGTAGGGCCCCCGAAACACCAGGGGGCCCCCTTGCTCCCAAATATGTTTTAATTTTAGTTTAGTTTTTGAGTTTTGAGTTGATCATTTATTTTAATGCGGTGTGCTGTCACCCTCTCTATGTAAAAATCTGTAAAATCATGTAACGTGAATGTCGTACAGTCTCTTGCTCAAGAAAAAAAAGGAGTTGAAAGCGTACGGAGCTGCAGAAGAGATGAGCGCTTTCTGTCAACCCCCCCCCCCCCCCCCCGTTCTGCATAGGGCCCCCAGAAGTGTATCGGCACTGAGTACAAATTTGAGCAGACACTAGTTTTTCAGGTTTGAGAAGATTGTTTGTTTTTTAAGCTTTATGAGTTCATTGCCATGGTAACTGCACTACTAAGATAGGGTTTCATTTTACGCAAGAGATTACAAACCAAAACTGGTCCAATCAGGGCAAAGTGATATGTCATTCCCCTTATCTTTTACTCCATATCAAAGCAGCTCACAGCGAAAGCATTTTAGAGACAAAATCTCTTTTTTAAAGCATATAACAAAAAGGTGAATTCATGTAAATTGGGACAGTTGTTTTTGACCCTATATAAACGAATTAAATTGAAGCTTGTGTGATGGCTTTTTTTGCTGCATATGTTACACTTTCAGGTGCACTCTCCAAAGTTAATCATAACCTTTTGAATGTGCTGCTAAATGACTAAATGTGACCCTCTCTGTGAAATACTGGTTAAAGTCTCACAATCTAATCATGAGATAACAAGCATCAAAGTTTGATTTCTACCATTAATTTCACTATAATTTCAATTTTTGACATGACCTTACTCAGTCAATATTAAAGATATAAAGGTACAATTTTCAGTGAATGTTCTTTACCATATGAAGGATGAATTTATTTGTATAAAACAGCAAATCACAAAAAACGACTTTAGCTGTGTTTTCACAGAGAGGGTCACAAATGTAAATGTAATCTTTGATAAAAGTCTGTTTTCATTTCTAATGCCAGGCAATAGTTTGTAAACTTTGGTGGGGGCGTTCATATACTGTAGGCAACTTCAGTTTATATTGTAAATTCACACTTAAACTGTAACTTACATGTTAATCACAAGCTTTAAACACTGATAATATTTAACTTCAAATGGTTATAGTAAATTTAGTGTTGCTGTACATGTCGTTGCTATGTCAACTGTCAAAGCAAAGCTTGTCAAACAGGAACTATGCTGAGAGGCATTTGACCTTTCGCAAAAGCCCGCCCTCTTTAGATACTGTTACTATATCCAAAAAGCCATGCTACTCTCTCACTACACATGCTCTCACACAGTAAAAAATCCATCGCGAAGCAAAGAGGAAACTGACAACACACCGACAGACAAGACTGAGTAGGTTACATCTGGTAAGAAACAAGGTCTCAACTTTAAAATTACTGTTGATATAATATATAATGTGTGTGTGTATGTGTATTGTGTGTGTGTGTGTGTGTGTGTGTGAGTGTGTGTGTGTGTGCTGCTGTGTGCCTGCCTGTGTGTGTGTCTGTCTGTGTGTGTAACATAGATTTATGATATATAGATTCATAAGCTATAGATCACACACAAGACCTAGATACCTTTTCGTTAAACGAAGTCGATCTCTGACCACCTGAAGGTATGAGAGATAACATGAATGTTTTACAGGATCTCCTGGAGACCACTCCTTAAACACGTCAGAGCTCCGGTTTAAAGCAGAGAGCCGAGGATCAAGGACTGTCAGAATACAGAATGAAATCTACAGTGAACTGTGTCTTGGTAAGTGTTACTTTTTTAAGTTTATTACCTTTTTCTTTCTCATTTTTAAACATGTAATTGTCAACTATTTTGTCAATTTAAAAATACTAAATTGTCAATCCAGTATAAATATATTTCTGAAGAAAGTAAACTTTCAGACAGTCTTTAGTTGTTGGATTAAAGAAAAAGTATTGGAACGATATGATTCAACTATTAACCGGTAGCAAGCATGTAAATACAATCTTTTCACACTGGAATGATTGAAAGGGATTTTTGTTGCTGTTTTTGGTTTTCAATATGTTTTTTTATTATCTTTTCTTGTACTGTTCCCAATCCCTGATGTGTAATTTGAGACTTACTCTGAAAGAAAAGTATTCTCATTAAATCTCCAGGCAATGTCTGTGGCTGCGTTCAGTAATCTATGTGTAGCAACATGCCCAGAGAACCATTTCCAAGTTCAAAAAACACTGTGCTGCTTGAACTGCCGAGAAGGTGTGTTCCACAGAGATAACCTGAATATTAAGGATTACACTGTGAATCAATAAATAATCATAAAATTCAAATCTACAGGTGAGTATGTTGCCTTCAACTGCTCTGAAGGACCCGGAGGCCTGCGCTATGGTGTGGTATGTAACCCATGCCGCAGATGTGAAGGTATGCTACAATTAATTTCATGAATGTTTACAAGATTGAAATAGGCTATATTGCTCTAACAACAATAAAACTATTTCCCCCCCAAACTATAGCCATTGGAGAGATAACTGTTTCCAATTGCATGCAGTTCTCAGACACACAGTGTGCCAGTAGTAGACACAGTAAGTAATACACTTACCTTGCAATTTTGTCAGTTTTTCAAACATTATATGACATGTATGCTTCTCTTGAAATGTTTCATTAGTACAAATTGTTATGTTATTGCGTCTGTTGGCACATTTGCTTTCATTTCATTTGTCACTATTGTGTTCCCCCAAGAAACTTTTAAATATCATTTTTCATAAAATAAGGTTTGCTCACTGCAAGCAACTAAAGTGAACATTATTACAGCAGGACTTTCAATCAACTTCTCTATTAAACTGCATAGGGGTGGGCTCATAAAATCATAAACCCTGATACACATCGTGTTTATCATGGAAGTGTTACACATCACCTATTACTAATTCTGGCTGAAATATGTTCGTCACTAGACCAAATCTTTAGAAACTGTATTTCATGATCCTTAACATCACTGCAGATGAGTTGACTTGACTTTTTGTCAAATTGCATGTATTCGTGTACCATTCTTGCTAATCAACACCCCCCTCCCCCCCCCCTTAGGACAAGTGCAACAGATCACCTTGTAAGTTTATCTTTTTCATTATCCTCTTTATTGAATCCATGGCAAGTTTCCTTTCTAATACAATCTTAAACAAATCCTCAGGTATGGTTGCTCGTCTGTGATAGCTGTTGTTGTCGTTCTGGCTGTGATTGTGGCAGCTTGCTGCTTTTGCAGAATCAGTAAATCTGAATCTGATGAAAGCTCTGCAGGTAAACAAATCATTTTCTCTTCATGCTGTACTTCTGCTTTTGAAACATTAAAACAAACACTCTTTAAACATTAATAAAATGTTGACTGAATGTGTGTCGATTGTCTTTTTTAAGGAGAACCATTCCATATTTCCATAAAAAAGATGCAGAGAGTCTGAAGAAATTCTTAACTCGGGGAAAAAGGACAGCATCAAATACTGTGTATTATCATTCAAAGGTTCATGAAAATTAGAAACACTGCAGTACATATTTTTAGATTATACAATATTTGTAATATTTTACAATATTTAATATAACATATTTGTTTTGTTTTTTTGTGAAAAGGTTTACAGTATTTTAAGGACCAATTCTAACTAACTATTCAAGTCAAATCACCTTTGTTTATATAGTGCTTTATACAATACAGATTGTGTCAAAGTAGCTTTTTTCAAAGTGACTTTTTTGTTTTTTTTTTTTTATAAATTTTTTTGCATTATTTCTTTGCCTAATTCGCTGCTAGTTAGTAAGGTAGTTATTATGTTTTGTATTGGGTAGAATTAAGGAATCTGAAATATGGACATGCAGAATAATGCATTAATATGCTTTAAGTAGTAATAAACATCTGCTATGCATGCTAATAACCAACTAGTTAATAGTGAGAATTGGTCCTTAAATATATACATATAGGTGTGTGCACATCTGTTTATATTGATGTCATATTTACAAATGCATCTATATTCAAACATGCCTGCTGCTGCTGCATAATGTTGCTTATCATTTTTATTATATATTATTTTTTAAGAAGAAAAGAAAAGAAAAAAATGGGAATGTTTCTATAGTATCTATAGTGTTTTTGTATCAGATATTTGTACTTTAACGAACTTATATCATCTTCTGCAAGCAGAAAAACTAACACAGGCCTATCACTCTAAATGTGAATTTTATTTGCACTAATTGGATGTTGGGAATTGCACCCAGTATTAATAATGTTGTCACGACATTGCTAAATGTTTTACCAGACTGTCGTATTCTTTATTTGAACTTTTAATACAAGTGACCGTGAATCTACAATGATTTAGCCCAATACCTTATGAACAAAATGTGTTCTGATGCAGTGTCATGTTTCTGACTAGAATACTTTACTTAAAATGCCTTTTAAATGTTGATGACTGCATTTGATGACTGCCAAGACAAACATAAAGTTTTCTATTTTAAGTCAGTCCTTGTGTGTTTGTGTGTCTCTATTTGTGTCGTGGAGTATACTGTAGTTAGCCTTGCTATAGGGGTCCTAAAATGCACAAAATATGTATGTATAGAAAGCATCTATACACACTATTTACACACATAAGCAGGAAATACTGGAGATACAGTTGTTTTCATGCCTGGTCTTGGAGCCACAGCACTGCACATTTTGTATGTCTCTCTCTGACTGTAATGACTGGTCAAAGTCGTGTGGATCCATGTGCAGTGAGATGTTTAATAGACAGAATCAAACAGGCAAAGGTCAGCAGGCAAAAACAGGAATATCAGAGGCAGGGCAGAGACGTAAACAATACCAGGCAGAAGTCGGGGTCACAGGCACAGGTTCAGAGTTCAGAGTTCCAAGGTCGGGCAGTCCGGGGTCAAACTCAGAGATAACAAATAGCAGGATGAATAACGCTCAGAAATGTCAGCCGGGGCAAGAACAAGACTTCGCGGTGAGTGCATATAAGAGTGCTGCTTAAATGTGTGTGTGTGAATGAGGTGCAGGTGTGGTGAGACAATCAAGGCTAATGAGTGATTGGTGACAGCTGTGTGATTGGTGTAATGGTGGATGGGAATGTGTGAGTGCAGTGAATGATGGGAGATGCAGTCCATAGGTGATGTGCAGCTGTAGTGTGGTGCAAGAGATGTAGTGAGTGGCAACCAGATTCATGACACTGACACACTTAGTTAAGTTCATGGAGTGCTCTGCTAATGTTAAACAAGTGTCAAGAATTGAAAAACACTGGTTTGTTGTAGACAGAGTCGGGTGGATGAGGAGGAATGCAAATCACTGGCAAAGGCATTTGACAAAAACAATAAGCAATGGCAATCATAATTTAATTAAAGACAAAGACGAAGTACTGACTAAGTATTCAACAGCCAACAGAGGTAGGTATTTTTCAGCAAATCAACCCATTGAAGGTTTGATTAAATGTTTACAGCCTTGAATGCGTTAATGCACTGCGAATTGCTTTGAATAAAAGTGTCAATATAAGTTGTTTACTTATTTATTTAACCCTAAACAAGTAAATTACAAATGCATTTTTAGGCTTTAATGAAATTAGAATGATCAACCATTTAATTGCAGCACTTCATGAACTGACAACTAAATAGCACGCAGGCCATCATGTCGAGCATGTTCGTACATGTTGAGAGCATTCCTAGTAAACAGAAAAGGAATGAATGCTTGTATATGTACTTTGCAAAGATCACGCTTAGGGGTCGTTGAATAGAATGTGTTATTTTTTTTAGACATACAACCCAAATTCCAAAAACGGTGGGGCGTTTGTTTTATTATTTTGAGACATGTAGCAGGCATCACATTTGAAATGAACTCATTTTGTGCATAACATTTAAAAATTTCTCAGTTTAAACATTTGTTATGTTATCTATGTTCTATTGTGAATAAAATATTGGCTCATGTGATTTGAAATTCTTTTAGTTTTCATTTTATAAACAAAAAAAAAGAAAAACAAAGAAACGACCCAACATTTCCAGAATTTAGTTGTATTTTATTGAAGAAGAAAAAAAGACATGGAAGATAGCATTAAAGTAAACAGAGAAAATACTTATATATATACAGTGGGGCAAAAAAGTATTTAGTCAGCCACCAATTGTGCAAGTTCTCCCACTTAAAAGATGTGAGAGAGGCCTTCATAGGTATACCTCAACCATGAGAGACAAAATAAGAAAAAAAAATCCAGAAAATCACATTGTAGGATTTTTTAAGAATTTATTTGCAAATTATGGTGGAAAATAAGTATTTGGTCACCTACAAACAAGCAAGATTGCTGGCTCTCACAGACCTGTAACTTCTTCTTTAAGAGGCTCCTCTGTCCTCCACTCGTTACCTGTATTAATGGCATCTGTTTGAACTGTTATCAGTATAAAAGACACCTGTCCACAACCTCAAACAGTCATCACACTCCAAACTCCACTATGGCCAAGACCAAAAAGCTGTCAAGGACACCAGAAACAAAATTGTAGACCTGCACCAGGCTGGGAAGACTGAATCTGCAATAGGTAAGCAGCTTGTGTGAAGAAATCAACTGTGGGAGCAATTATTAGAAAATGGAAGACATACAAGACCACTGATAATCTCCCTCGATCTGGGGCTCCACGCAAGATCTCACCCCGTGGGGTCAAAATGATCACAAGAACTGTGAGCAAACATCCCAGAACCACAAGGGGGACCTAGTGAATGACCTGCAGAGAGCTGGGACCAAAGTAACAAAGGCAACCATCAGTAACACACTGCGCCGCCAGGGACTCAAATCCTGCAGTGCCAGACGTGTCCCCCTGCTTAAGCCAGTACACGTCCAGGCCCGTCTGAAGTTTGCTAGAGAGCATTTGGATGATCCAGAAGAGGATTGGGAGAATGTCATATGGTCAGATGAAACCAAAATATAACTTTTTGGTAAAAACTCAACTTGTTGTGTTTGGAGGAGAAAGAATGCTGAGTTGCATCCAAAGAACACCATACCTACTGTGAAGCATGGGGGTGGAAACATCATGCTTTTGGGCTGTTTTTCTGCAAAGGGACCAGGACGACTGATCTGTGTAAAGGAAAGAATGAATGGGGCCATGTATCGTGAGATTTTGAGTGAAAACCTCCTTCTATCAGCAAGGGCATTGAAGATGAAACGTGGCTGGGTCTTTCAGCATGACATTGATCCCAAACACACCGCCCGGGCAACGAAGGAGTGGCTTCGTAAGAAGCATTTCAAGGTCCTGGAGTGGCCTAGTCAGTCTCCAGATCTCAACCCCATAGAAAATCTTTGGAGGGAGTTGAAAGTCCATGTTGCCCAGCGACAGCCCCAAAACATCACTGCTCTAGAGGAGATCTGCATGGAGGAATGGGCCAAAATACCAGCAACAGTGTGTGAAAACCTTGTGAAGACTTACAGAAAACGTTTGACCTCTGTCATTGCCAACAAAAGGAATATAACAAAGTATCGAGATTAAATTTTGTTATTGACCAAATACTTATTTTCCACCATAATTTGCAAATAAATTCTTTAAAAATCCTACAATGTGATTTTCTGGATTTTTTTTCTTATTTTGTCTCTCATAGTTGAGGTATACATATGATGAAAATTACAGGCCTCTCTCATCTTTTTAAGTGGGAGAACTTGCACAATTGGTGGCTGACTAAATACTTTTTTGCCCCACTGTATATATAAATTACACAGGTAAAGAAGTTATTATACAAAGGCTAAGACAGGCATATCCACATATTTTCAAATACAAAAGCGCAACAAATATTTACACATATCAGTTAGCAGAGTGAGAGGTATTTAACATTGCCTGTGCAATATTGAGTTATTTTACAGAAACTGTATTTAAACAGATGCCAAATTGTATGGCAGTCCTTCAGTTTACCCTTTATACTCCAGGTTATTTTTCCAGTGCAATTTAATGTGCCAGATCTTTCAACCAATGACCAATGGATGGAGAACAGAATGTATTCTACTATAAGTACTAATAAACAGCCACTATACTTGTAATATGCATGTTATAAGCAAATAGTTAATATTGAGAATTGGTCCCTAATCTAAACTTGTTATTTCTGTTATTATAGAATTAGTTAGTTGGTGATTTAGTAGAAATTAAATGAAATAAATGAATAAAAAAATAAATACTATTACTACTATTACTAATAATAAGACTTATTGAATTGGTGATTTAATAGTGAACTTTCCTAGCCATCAATTTGCCAATTGTTACATGTTAGTTAGGGACTGAAGAGGGAATTTGATTCAGATGTGACTGAAACTGGTGACGTCAGAGGGGGTACATTCTGTAATTATTACCACCAGATTCACCCATTCTGGCCAATATGACATAGTGAGAAAGAAAACATGACTTGGGAATTTTTGCCCTGATAATGTGTGGATCATAATGCTGTGGGGGCAATGCCTCCTTAATCAAATTTTTTAACATGCCTCTTATAAAACGCAGAACAATACAGGAGACTGAACACAAAAACAAACACGGAAAGTCTTGGTACGTAGCTAACATCAGGAGAATGCTAAATGCTAAACAATACTCGGCAGAGAGGAAGAGGAAGTCCATGGTTTAAGTAGGTTGTGTGATCAGTGCAATCAGCTGTGTGTTCAGAGCAATCAGCAGTGTGTTCAGTGCGTGTATCGTCAGTGCAATGGGTGATGGGAATTCTAGTCTGAGGTGGAGTTCAACAGTGAGTGTAGTGCAAGAGTCCATGTGGTGAGCGAGTGACCTCTGGTGGTGAGTTAAGGGAAGCCCATGAACCGGATTCGTGACACATTCTAATGAGAATATTATTATAATAAAACGTTGTGAATTATTTGGGTTTAGTTGCCGTGTTTCAGCTCGTTTTTACGGGAAGCCAAGTGCGCGTCCACGAGTTGCAAATCTGACAAGCGCATAACTTAAAAAAAAGTTCAAAATAACTTGGGCATTCCCATAAGTTGTAATATTATATTTATGTTTTATAAATATCTGATTTTCATGTAGTCTAATTAACCTGCTATAACAAGCGCTTCAGTTTACCGTGTTAATTCAGCTTCATACAGTGCACGCAGCTGCTATTTAAAACAGTGGTAGCCTATTCATTTGTTACTTTTTCAAAATCACTGAAGCATTATTAATAATAACCACCAGTTTTATTTTCTCTTATTTTCATCAACAATATGGTTTAGTAATTAATATAATTTCAGTATTGTCTATGCAGATGGCTCTTCCGTTTTATTCATCCATGGCACATGCATTTTGATTCTTTACACATGTAATGATAACCAATGACTTGTTTGCATTATTTATGCATTATTTTATTTTATTTGTATGACTTTTTATGGTGAAATTTAAAAATGGGAGAGTAAAATATATATTTTTAAACTTACACTGTTCAAACTAGGCTGCTTATGTTGAAGTGTTTAGGATGTGGCTTTTAATGATGAGACCTTTTTTTTAATCAGGGTCTCAAAAAGTATATACAAATTTGGATATATATTTTTTGGCCAACATATCAGTTATCGGCTTTCAAATATAAAGAATTATCGGTTATCGGTATCGGCCAAGATTTTCATATCGGTGCATCCCTAAATTATTCTCTTCCACGTCACCCTGGCGCCATTTTGAGAGTAAAATGACGTATGCGTGTGCTTTGATCGGAACGTAAACAACGTATGCAGTTCTGTGTCAGCAGCACCACATGGATTCGTTGTTAATGCTTTGATCTGAATGAAAACAATGTATCCGCATGGTGCGGCTGACACAGCACAGAAATAGACTATCCTAATTCCAAGAATATGTTCTTAACTACTAATATGAATAGATATGGAATACTCAAAATGAGTCACTGCATGCCCAAAGTTAGTCATTTGCATAAAACATATTTCCAGAAAATGGATTTCCATATATTTCTTTTACAGCCTTTCATCACTCTCAGCAAAAATGACATTCTCTAAAGACAGCAATGCTGAATTTGCATCCTCTGCTGATGAAGTAAAAAATATTCAATATTAAAATATTAAGCATGTGTTTTTTTAAGCTTTAAGAGTTCATTGCCATGGTAACTTGCCCCACTAAGATAGGGTTTCATTCTAAGCAAGAGATTACAAACCAAAACTGGTCCAATCGGCCAATCAGGGCAAAGTGAAATATCATTCCCCCATATCGTTTACTCCATATGAAAGCGGCTCACAGCAAAAGCATTTTAGAGACAAAATCACTTTTTTTTAAGCATATCACAACAAGGTGAATTCATGTAAATTGGGACAACTTCTCCAAAGTTAATCATACATTTTTGAATGTGCTGCTAAATGACTAGATGTAAATGTAATCTTTGATAAAAGTCTGTTTTGATTTCTAATGCCAGACAATAGTTTGTAAACTTTGGTGTGGGTGTTCATGCAACTTCAGTTTATATTGTAAATTCACACTTAAACTGTATCTTACATTTTAATCACAAGCTTTAAAGACTCTGATAATATTTAACTTCAAATGGTTATTGTAACTTTAGTGTTGCTGTACATGTAGTTGCTATGTCAACTGTCAAAGCAAAGCTTGTCAAACAGGAACTATGCTGAGAGGCATTTGACCATTCGCAAAAGCCCGCCCTCTTTAGATACTGTTAATATATCCAAACAGCCATGCTACTCTCTCACTACACATGCTCTCACACAGTAAAAAATTCATCGCGGAGCAAAGAGGAAACTGACAACACACAGACAGACAAGACCGAGTAGGTTACATTTGGTAAGAAACAAGATCTCAACTTTAAAATTACTGTTGTATATATATATATAATGTATGTGTGTATCTGTGTGTGTAACATAGATTTATGACATATATATATATATATATATTCATAAGCTATAGATCACACACAATACCTAGCAGAGAGTCGAGGATCAAGGACTGTCAGAATACAGAATGACATCTACAATGAACTGTGTCTTGGTAAGTGTTACTTTAAGTTTATTACCTTTTTCTTTCTCATTATTTAAACATGTAATTGTCAACTATTTTTCAATTTACAAATACTAAATTGTCAATCCAGTATAAATATATTTCTGAAGAAAGTAAACTTTCAGACAGTCTTTAGTTGTTGGATTAAAGAAAAAGTATTGTGATACAACTATCAAGCATGTAAATACAATCTTTTCACACTGGAATGATTGAAAGGGATTTTTGTTGCTGTTTTTGGTTTTCAATATGTTTTTTTATTATCTTTTCTTGTACTGTTCCCAATGCCTGATGTGTAATTTGAGACTTACTCTGAAAGAAAAGTATTCTCATTAAATCTCCAGGCAATATCTGTGGCTGCGTTCAGTAATCTATGTGTAGCAACATGCCCAGAGAACCATTTCCAAGTTCAAAAAACACTGTGCTGCTTGAACTGCAGAGAAGGTGTGTTCCACAGAGATAACCTGAATATTAAAGATTACACTGTGAATCAATAAATAATCATACAATTCAAATCTACAGGTGAGTATGTTTCCCTCAACTGCTCTGAAGAACCCGGAGGCCTGTACAAAGGTGGGGTATGTAACCCATGCCGCAGATGTGAAGGTATGCTACAATTAATTTCATGAACGTATACAAGATTGAAATAGGCTATATTGCTCTAACAACAATAAAACTATCCCCCCCCCAAACTATAGCCATTGGAGAGATAACTGTTTCCAATTGCATGCAGTTCTCAGACACACAGTGTGCCAGTAGTAGACACAGTAAGTATTACACTTACCTTGCAATTTTGTCAGTTTTTCAAACATTATATGACATGTATGCTTCTCTTGAAATGGTTCATTAATACAAATTGTTATGTTATTGCGTCCGCTCGCACCTTTGCTTTCATTTCATTTGTCACTATTGTGTTCCCCCAAGAAACTTTTAAATATAATTTGTCATAAAATAAGGTTTGCCCACTGCAAGCAACTAAAGTGAACATTATTACAGCAGGACTTTCAATCAACTTCTCTATTAAACTGCATAGGGGTGGGCTCATAAAATCATAAACCCTGATACACATCATGTTTATCATGGAAGTGTTACACATTACATTTATGCATTTAGCAGACGCTTTTATCCAAAGCAACTTACAATTGCAGTTAGGTTATACATTTTCATTAGTATGTGTGTTCCCTGGGAATCGAACCCACAACCTTTTGCGCTGCTGACGCAATGTTCTACCACTGAGCCACGCAGGAACTAATTCTGAAATATGTTCCTCACTAGACCAAATCTTTAGAAACTGTATTTCATGATCCTTAACATCACTGCAGATGAGTTGACTTGACTTTTTGTCAAATTGCATGTATTCGTGTACCATTCTTGCTAATCGACCCCCCTCCCCTTCCCCCCTTAGGACAAGTGCAACAGATCACCTTGTAAGTTTATCTTTTTAATTATCCTCTTTACTGAATCCATGGCAAGTTTCATTTCTAATACAATCTTAAACACATCCTCAGGTATGGTTGCTCATCTGTGATAGCTGTTGTTGTCGTTCTGGCTGTGATTGTGGCAGCTTGCTTCTTTTGCAGAATCAGTAAATCTGAATCTGATGGAAGCTCTGCAGGTAAACTAATCATTTTCTGTTCATTCTGTACTTCTGCTTTTGAAATATTAAAACAAACACTCTTTAAACATTAATAAAATGTTGACTGAATGTGTGTCGATTGTCTTTTTTAAGGAGAACCATTCCATATTTCCATAAAAAAGATGCAGAGAGTCTGAAGAAATCCTTAACTCTGGGAAAAAGGACAGCATCAAATACTGTATATTATCATTCAAAGGTTCATGAAAACTAGAAACACTGCAGTACATATTTTTAGATTATACAATATTTGTAATATTTTAAAATATTTAATATAATATATTTGTTTTGTTTTTTTGGGGAAAAAGTTTACACTATTTTAAGGACCAATTCTAACAAACCTTTCAAGTCAAATCACCTTTGTTTATATAGTGCTTTATACAATACAGATTGTGTCAAAGTAGCTTTTTCAAAGTTACATTTTTCTTTTATTATTTACAATTTTTTTGCATCATTGTTTTGCCTAATTTGCTGCTAGTTAGTAAGGTAGTTGTTAAGTTTTTTTATTGGGTAGAATTAAGGAATCTAAAATATGGACATGCAGAATAATGCATTAATATGCTTTAAGTAGTAATAAACATCTGATATGCTTGCTAATAAACAAATAGTTAATAGTGAGAATTGGTCCTTAAATATATATATAGGTGTGTGCACATCTGTTTATATTGATGTCATATTTACAAATACGTCTATATTCAAACATGCCTGCTGCTGCTGCATGATGTTGCTTATCATTTTTATTATATATTATTTTTTAAGAAGAAAAGAAAAGAAAAAAATGGGAATGTTTCTATAGTATCTATAGTGTTTTTGTATCAGATATTTGTACTTTAACGAACTTATATCATCTTCTGCAAGCAGAAAAACTAACACAGGCCTATCACTCTAAATGTGAATTTTATTTGCACTAATTGGATGTTGGGAATTGCACCCAGTATTAATAATGTTGTCACGACATTGCTAAATGTTTTACCAGACTGTCGTTTCTTTATTTGAACTTTTAATACAAGTGACCGTGAATCTACAATGATTTAGCCCAATACCTTATGAACAAAAATTTGTTCTGATGCAGTGTCATGTTTCTGACTAGAATACTTTACTTAAAATGCCTTTTAATGTTGATGACTGCATTTGATGACTGCCAAGACAAACATAAAAGTTTTCTATTTTAGTCAGTCCTTGTGTGTTTGTGTGTCTCTATTTGTGTCGTGGAGTATACTGTAGTTAGCTTGCTATAGGGGTCCTAAAATGCACAAATTATGTATGTATAGAAAGCATCTATACACACTATTTACACACATAAGCAGGAAATACTGGAGATGCAGTTGTTTTCATGCCTGGTCTTGGAGCCACAGCACTGCACATTTTGTATGTCTCTCTCTGACACACTTAGTTAAGTTCATGGAGTGCTCTGCTAATGTTAAACAAGTGACAAGAATTGAAAAACACTGGTTTATTGTAGAAAGAGTCGGGTGGATGAGGAGGAATGCAAATCACTGGCAAAGGCATTTGACAAAAACAATAAGCAATGGTAATAAAAATTTAATTAAAGACGATGATGAAGTACTGACTAAGTATTCAACAGCCAACTGAGGTAGGTATTTTTTCAGCAAATCAAGGCATTGAAGGTTTGATTAAATGTTTACAGCCTTGAATGCGTTAATGCACTGCAAATTCCTTTGAATAAAAGTGTCAATATAAGTTGTTTACTTATTTATTTAACCCTAAACAAGTAAATTACAAATGCATTTTTAGGCTTTAATGAAATTAGAATGATCAACCATTTAATTGCAGCACTTCATGAACTGACAACTTGTCACAAATCTGGTTGCCTCTCACCACACTACAACTGCACATCACCCATGGACTACAACTCCCATCATTCACTGCACTACAACACACACATTCCCATCCAACATTGCACCAATCACACAGCTGTCACCAATCACTCATTAACCCTGATTGTTTCACCACACCTGCACCTCATTTCACACACACACATATAAGCAGCACACTTCCTTGCACTCATCGCGAAGTCTTGTTTTGCCCTGGCTGACATTCTGAGCGGTTCCCCTGTATTCTGTTTCCTTGGACTGCCTACACGACTCTGACCATTTGCTGCCTGCCTTCTTGACCCTGCATGCCTTGTGATATCCTCTCTGTCTGCTGCCTGCCCCGACCTTTGCATTGTCCCTGTTGCTGATTATGCCTAGCCTTCATTACTCCTGTTACTGCCTTTGACCATTGCCTGTCTGACCTCCTCTTGTCTGTATTAAAGCTGCAATTGGATCTAACCTCACTGCCTCTTCGTTACACAACTAAATAGCATGCAGGCCATCATGTCGAGCATGTTCGTACATGTTGAGAGCATTCTTAGTAAACAGAAAAGGAATGAATGTTTGTATATGTACTTTGCAAAGATCACGCTTAGGGGTCGTTGAATAGAATGTGTTATTTTTTTTAGACATACAACCTAAATTCCAAAAACGGTGGGGCGTTTTTTTTATTATTATTTTGAGACCTGTAGCAGGCATCACATTTGAAATGAGCTCATTTTGTGCATAAAATTTTAAAATTTCTCAGTTTAAACATTTGTTATGTTATCTATGTTCTATTGTGAATAAACTATTGGTTCATATGATTTGAAATTCTTTTAGTTTTCATTTTATATAAAAAAAGAACAAAAAAGAAACGTCCCAACATCTCCAGATTTGAGTTGTATTTTATTGAAGAAAAAAAAGACATGGAAGATAGCATTAAAGTAAACAGAGAAAATACTTGTATATATATATGTATATGTATTTAACTCCCCTATTCCCTCCCCCACCCCAAAAGCATCCACAAATTCAATTACACAGGTAAAGAAGTTATTATACAACGGCAAAGACAGGCATATCCACATATTTTCAAATACAAAAGCGCCACATATATTTACACAGATCAGTTAGCAGAGTGAGAGGTATTTAACATTGCCTGTGCAATATTGAGTTCTATTTCATCTCAGTCAACATGCCACAGTATGGGTCAGCCTTGCTAAGGATGAGCTGCCAGGAGATGGTATATCAAATTAGCCACGCCCCGCTTGCAATCACGGTCTATTTATACAGGTGCGAAGCAGCCGCCCGGCGCTTTCACTTTTTGCCTCCTACCTATTGATGAAATCTGGTTGACGGTAAGATTTCGCTGCGCTTTCTTGTGTTATATTTTGCTGACCGGAGTCTCTTTACCTGCGAGGGTTTAAACTGCCGTGTTGGCACGTGCTTTTTGTAAACAAGCTCGTTGTGAGATTAAAGTACCTATTTTACCCGCGAGGGTGAATGCTACAGTGATTGTTTGTGTCTTTCATGTTTAAAACATAAGGTGAGTATATTTATTTGTATATATTTATATACGTATATATATATATATATATACATTACACAGTGCTCAGCATAAATGAGTACACCCCCTTTGAAAAGTACAATTTTAAACAATATCTCAATGAACACAAAAACCATTTCCAAAATGATGACAAGTTTAATATAACATCTGTTTAACTTATAACATGAAAGTAAGGTTAATAATATATAACTTAGATTACACATTTTTCAGTTTTACTTAGGGTGATGCAAAAATTAGTACACCCCACAACAAAAACTACAAAATCTAGTACTTTGTATGGCCTCCATGATTTTAATGACACAGCACAAGTCTTCTAGGCATGGAATGAACAAGTTGGTGACATTTTGCCAGATCTTTTCCATTCTTCAAGAATTACCTATTTTAGAGATTGGATGCTGGATGGAGAGTGATCAACTTGTCTCTTCAGAATTCCCATAGGTGTTCGATTGGGTTCAGATCAGGAGACATACTTGGCCACTGAATCACTTTCACCCTGTTCTTCTTCAGAAATCCAACAGTGGCCTTAGATGTGGTTTAGGATCATTGTCATGTTGGAAAAGTGCACGACGACCATGGGCACGGAGTGTTGGTAGCATCTTCTCTTTCAGTAAGAGCAGTACATTTGTGAATTCATGATGCCATCAATGAAATGCAGCTCCCCGACACCAGCAGAATCATGTATGTAGCCCACATAAGGACACTGCCACCACCATGTTTCACTGTAGGCACCATGCATTTTTCTTTGTTTTCCTCACCTTTGCGACGCCATACAGTTTTGAAGCCATTAGTTCCAAAAACATTTATCTTGTTCTCATCACTCCAGAGTATAGAGTCCCAGTAGTCTTCATCTTTGTCAGCATGGGCCCTGGCAAACTCTAGGCGGGCTTTTTTTTTGCCTGGGCTTTAGGAGAGGCTTCTTTCGTGGATGGCACCCATGGATGCCATTCCTCTGCAGAGTACGCCGTATTGTGTCACGGGAAATAGTCACCCCAGTTTGGCTTTCTACTTTAGATAACTGCAGTGAACTTGCATGTCGATTTTCTTCAACCCTTCTCATCAGAAGACGCTCCTGACGAGGTGTTAACTTCCATAGACGACCTGGACATCTCTGTGAGATGGTTGCAGTTCCATCTTTTTTAAATGTTTGTACCACTTTTGCTACAGTATTCTGACTGATAAGTAAAGCTTTGCTGATCTTCTTGTAGCCTTCACCTTTCTTGTGTAAAGAAATTATTTTCTTTCTCAGGTCTTGTGACATTTCTCTTCCATGTGGTGCCATTGCCGACAGCATGAAATGGGAAGGGGTTTTCTTTAAGTAACACCCTTTATAGTCAACTGTCACCTGTGTAATGAATAATTAGACTCACCTGTGGTTGAATTCTTGTAAAATTAGACATTTGTAGTCTAAAATTTAGCTTTGCTCCAGAGACTTTCAGTGGGGTGTACTCATTTTTGCATCACCCTAATTTGAGTTAAACTGAAAATATTGTTCTCGGAGTTATATTATTAACCTTACTTTCAGGTATAGTTAAACAGATGTTATATAAAAACTTAGTCTTGTCAACATTTTGGAAAATGTTTTTTGTTCATTGAGATATTGTTTAAAATGTTACTTTTCAAAGGGGTGTTATTATTTACGCGCTGAGCACTGTATATTTATATTTATATATATATGAAAATACATATAATACCATTAATTATATATAAGTATTTCATAACAAATGGTCAAAGAGGGGCCTCTTCACTGGTAAGGGTGAAAGCTACCGAGTAGAAGAGAGCTGTTTGTGATTATAGTGTGGGAGTCTTATTGTAATTCAGACGAAGAGGCCTCTTTGTCTCTGGAGACGAAAGCCATCTAACTGATTCAAGTTTCCTAGTTTTAGGATGCAAGAGGAGAACACCACTGGTTTACCCTCTGAGATGTCTGCAGGCAGAGAGCCACTTCGGTCTGAACGTGATCCTCAGGAAGAAGGGGTCAGACGTAAACAAGCTCGTAAACGCAAGCATGTAGAAGGGGACATGGGTCAGCTTCAGAAGCAAATGCAAGGTATGCAGGAGACCCTGAATACTTTGTTAGAGGCTCAGCAATTGGCAGTAGAACCTCAAGACTTGGGGCTGCCATTATCAAAACGGCCATGCCGCCACCCTGATGAGCTTTCAGTGGCAGCGTCTGGAGTGTTTGG
>CM049795.1:22332773-22342773 GCA_027422405.1 Ptychobarbus kaznakovi
CCTGCTGGAAGGAATATGACCGTTACGCTCCGCTCCACTCCGCTCACATGCTCTGATCGCAAACAATTTGATTCAGATCAGGACTTCAGAGCGTGGATAGCAAATCATTTGATTCAGATCGGGACTTCAGAGCGAGGATTGCAATTAATTTGATTCAGATCAGGACTTTGGAGCGCGTATTGAAGACACACAGACACTCACGAACACACACGGGCACACAGACACTCGCGCACCACACATACACACACACACACACACACACACACACACACACACACATCTAATAAATACAATCTAATGTGCATTACTGTAATGAGGCTTTATACTGTACACGCACACACACCCGCGCACACACGCACACACAGACACACACACACTCGCGCGCACACACAGACACACAGAGACTCGCGCACACACAGACACTCGCGCACACACAACACACACACACACCAGATCAGAATTACACACATCAGACACACACACACTCGCACAGGCTATACACACACACAGAACAAACACACACACACAAGGCGCTCATACACACATTACACACAACACCACACACACACACACACACACACACAACACACACAACAATGTTCATTACTGTAATGAGGCAATATACTGTACACAACACACAGCACACACACTCACACAGAGACTCGCACAACACGAAAAAATCGCGCACACACACACACACAGATCAGACACTAGACATTACACACATGCAGGCACACACGCGCGCACTCGCAGTTGCTCACCCACACAACACAACCCCACACGGCACACACACACACACACACAACAACACAACACACACACACAACACAACACACAACACACAACACACACACACCACACAACACACACACACACAACACCACACACACATGCCAAATAAATAAAATATTATGTTCATTACTGTAATGAGGCAATATAAGTGAAGTGATGTGATGCTCAGCTCAATATGCCGCATTGTGTGCGTGCGCTCCTCGCAGTCGATCACAGCCAAAGCAAACGCTCCGTTAATATTCCACTCACGCTCACCGGTAAACCAAATGCCGCTCAGATCACGCTCTGACATTACATTTCTCCAGTATGCCTATTTATTTAGTTTTGTTTATAAATACATTTTTGAATAAATGTCTCAATTAAAGCAGTAGTCCGATTAGTAACATTTATGTTTCAGTGCGACGTTCAGCTTGAATAATTGTATTACTTTAAATGTATTAAATTAAAATTATGAATTTGTTATTAATTATTAATGAAAACGCAGCTTCGGTTATTGCGCAACAGAACATTCAAAACACGCACACAAGATGAAATACACATCGAATTTCTCAAAATACTCCTTGCTTATCGGGCCCATGAAAGCACACACAAGATGAAATGCACCTACCTAACAAATCATTATTTTGTTGCTTTAATAAAATATTTTTTTTTTTGAAAATTTAAATAGACCAAAAGTGTGGGAAAATGCGGTTTATTAAAATGTCGGTCAATCTTTACTTGATTTTAGAATATGCTTTTAGAAACATTAGCTTAAACAAACTATTGCTTATCCTATTTCACAGATTCACGAACAAGCAAATAACCAAAGGGCATTTGGGTTGAGAGGAGGGCGCTGAGCGTATTGAGTGAGCGGAGCGGAATCTTCAGAAATGCGCTCTCTGCCGTGAAGGAATATGACCGTTACGCTCCCGCTCCACTCCGCTCACATGCTCTGATCACAAATAATTTGATTCAGATCAGGACTTCAGAGCGTGGATTGCAAATCATTTGATTCAGATCGGGACTTCAGAGCGAGGATTGCAATTAATTTGATTCAGATCAGAACTTTGGAGCGCGTATTGTAGACACAAAGACACTCACGAACACACAGGCGCACACAGACACTCGCGCACCACACACACACACACACACACGTCTAATAAATACAATCTAATGTGCATTACTGTAATGAGGCAATATACTGTACATGCACACACACCCGTGCACATACACACACAAACACACACTCGCACACACACAGACACACAAGACACACACAGAGACTCGCGCACACACAGATACTCGCGCGACAACAACACACACAGACTCAGACACGCGCGCACACACAACAACACAACACACCACACACACACACACACACACACACACACACAGACTCAGACACTTACACACACTCAGACACACACACACGCGCACATACACGCGCTCATACACACACGCACACTCTCAACACACACACAATCTCACACACACACACTTACACACACACACACAGACTCAGACACTCACACTCACGCAGACACACTCAGACGAACGCGCGAAACACACACGTGGCACACGCACACACACACACACACACACACACAGACAATATCAAACACACACACACGCACATACTACGACACACTCACATTCACGCAGACACACTCAGACACACACACGCGTGCGCACACACACACACAATCTAATGTTCATTACTGTAATGAGGCAATATACTGTACACACACACACTCACACAGAGACTCGCACACACACAGAAACTCGCGCGCGACCCAACACACACACACACACACACACACAGACACACACACTGCAGACAACACACACATCTCGTTGCACAACACACACACACACGCAAACATCTCCTCACATACACACCACACACACAACACACACACACACACACATGCCAAAAAAATAAAATATTATGTTCATTACTGTAATGAGGCAATATAAGTGAAGTGATGTGATGCTCAGCTCAATATGCCGCATTGTGTGCGTGCGCTCCTCGCAGTCGATCACAGCCAAAGCAAACGCTCCGTTAATATTCCACTCACGCTCACCGGTAAACCAAATCCCGCTCAGATCACGCTCTGACATTACATTTCTCCAGTATGCCTATTTATTTATGTGGCCGGGATAATGTACTTGCTCAGGAGTAAATCAAATATCATCGGACATCTATAACAAAAGGGGTTCTTTATTTGTGACCACAAAATGCAAAGACTGTGGCATTAATGACAGAGATTTCCACTTGTAGGCAAGATCAAGAAATGAAATATATACTGAGGAAAACAAAAGAAACCCAATTTTCCTACAGGGAGTTTGCTGGGTTTTTCCCCTCTTTTATACAGTAGAGAGTTCAAAGTTAACAATATATACAATATCAAATCAAAATAAATGATACAGGCCACTCAAATATGGTCCCCTTTCCAGTCACTCTCCCTCTTACAGGAATTTAGTCAGGATCACTTTTGTGACAGTCTCCCTTGACAATTCAAATGACAGTAAATAAATGTAAATGAAAAACACAAGTACAACTTTTCTTGTTAATACCCTGATAAGCAAACGGTAGTGGCTTATGATACTTTTCTGAATAGATAACAAAAACACAAGAACAATTTGTGATATACATAAGCATAAGCCAGACACAATTCTACGTCCCAAGTAAATCAATGTTACATTTTCACATTCTTCTTAACATTACTGTCAATGTTTTAATGTCTTAACACAGATTATTGGAGTACCCAGATTAACACTAGGCTCACACAGAAAAAGTACACAGCTCATTAACATTTCCCTGAGTGAAAATAAATATTTGGATTAAATACAGAAATAAATGTCACTCACTTTGAGCGTTGAACCGCACTAAGAGATCCACGGAGTCATCGCTCACGTGTGTCTACACGTGTACTCGTTCTCCCCTCTGATATTATGTCGTTAAAATAGAAAGAGGTACATTAAACTTTCTTCTCAATATCGTAACGATAATATACGATAATCAACCAGTAAATTAACAGAATAAATAAACACATAAGGTCTCACCGTATGAACATTCCTCGCACACGGAGAAACGCGAAATACAACCAATCACCAGCCAATCCAACAGCTGAACAGCGACGCTCTGAAACTGCAATGGGGAATTCCCTTTTTTCCTATGAGTATCGTAACGTTTCTCAACTCGCGCGTGCTCAACGCGGATCAGCAAGGCTACACTCTGAGGGAAACACCGCTTGCTTCTTCTCTCACTACAACACTGCACACAGCACACATGGACATCCCAAGTGGCAGGGAGGTGATATTACACACACTTTTTCCCTGGTCACACTCTCCACTGCCATAAGTCAACGTCCTCGTGGACTTCCCTTTTAACTGTCCACAGCACTTTTTAGTTTTTCAGACGTATACATTACCATGCCGGCCAAAACTTGAGACAAAACTTCTGGGGTGAAGGAAACTGCATTGCAAACTGACTTGGGCAGGCTATACAGGTTACTGTGTTTACCCGCTGTCTGCCTTTGAGACCAACGCGGCACCGGGACTGGTATTCTTGGCTCAACTGGGGCAGCCAACTTACTCCTCGAGGCAGGGACTGGACGCTCCCTAACAGCATCGGGAACCAAGTCCGTAGGTATCACTTCCACGACATCCCCTTCTTCGTCTACACTCCTCTCCACCGCCGTTATGGTTTCATCAGCACTCTCTTGTTCTTCAACCTCAGGTACATCCAAAACATCTACCGGTGTACTGGAGCATTCTACCCATTCATCTCCTGAAGGTATGGATTGCCCCTCCACCGTACGCCATGTCTCTTCCACCACTACACACTCGACATCCGGAGACACTGATATTTTTTCATCCGATGGACTGACAACTTCTTTTGTAAAGCGTACTTTGCTACGCGGTGCTGGCACCGGGGTTGGTTGTGGACAAGGTTGAAGATGCGATCGATGGACTCTTCTTTGCACACCACCTCCGTCTGGCTCCACCACATATGTAGTTCCTAGAACATCCTTCACTACGTAGACCTGTGGCGCCCATGCATCCTGAATCTTATTCCTCCCTGCTGGACGGTGCCTCAAGTACACTTGCTGTCCAATAGCAATCTCTGGGCAATAAACCTCACTCTCATGCTTGGCAGTCCGTTCCGCGGCTTTTTTCCCTGCATATTCTCTCGCTCTAGCATGAGCATCCTGGAGACGCTCCTTGTGAACAGACAACCAGTTGGTTTCTATTCCCTCCTCAGACTCCCGTCCCAACAACGCATCAACCGGAAGGTGCGGTTGTGTACCAAACAACATGTAATATGGGGAGTATCCCGTGGAGGAGTGAGGTGTCACGTTATAAGCATACACCAATTCCGGTAAGTGTTCAGGCCATCTCTTCTTCTTGTCAGGGGGTAGCGAGCGCAGCAGGTCATGTAGAGTGCGGTTAAACCGCTCACAGTGGGGATTCCCTTGTGGATGATATGGGGTTGTCCTTGACTTCCGCACCCCATACAACCTGCAAAGTTCCGCAATGACTGCGCTCTCAAAGTTTCTCCCCTGGTCGGAGTGCAGTCTCTGTGGCACTCCATACTTGAGAAACCACTCTTTCAGGAGTACCTTAGCGGTGGTATCCGCCTTCTGATCACGTGTGGGGAATGCCTGACAAAACTTAGTGAAGACGTCCGTCACCACCAGGACGTTTTCTCGGCCGTCAGAGGCAGGCTCCAGAGTGGTAAAATCAACAGCTACCACTTCCAGTGGTTGGGAAGCCAAAAAAGGGGTCCAGGACGCCCAAATTTTTGGCTGCGGCAACTTAGCAAGCACACCGCGATGACAATTCTTCACCCAGGTGTCTACAGCCTCATACATCCCTGCCCAATAGCACCTTGGCTTGAGCAAGCTCAGGGTTCTCTCAATTCCCTGGTGTCCCATTTGATCATGGACACTCCGCAGCACCGGCTCAACTAAGCAAGTGGGAAGTAACAGCTGTTGACACTCGCCTAGGAATACATCATCCACCACACGATAAAATAATCCTTCCTCTTCCTTAATCTTACCCCACTGTTTAAGCAATGACCGCACTTGCCGGGGCAGTCCCCTTCTCTCACGGGCTGAGGGCTTCCTTCTGGTATGCCAAAACTGCTTCAGTAGTTTCAGGAAAGGATCTGCATCTTGAAGACGACAGAGCTCCTCCTTAGTGTATCCAGGTAAGGTCGGAGTGTTTCCAAGGGCAGAGTCTGGGCTAACTTTTCCCCCTGCAAGCTCCCCTAGCGCTGGTCCCAACACGGTGAGATCTGGGTCTATGGCTGTTCCCCCATGTAGCTCACTACAAATGGCCACACAGCCATCATACTCGGTATCTTCAACCACTACCTCCACCTCTTCCAGCCCCGGCCTTCGGGAGAGAGCGTCAGCAGCTGTATTACAACGACCTGGTCGGTAGCAGATCTCGAAATTAAATACAGCTAGTTGTGCCGCCCACCGCTGCTCCACTGCTCCCAGCTTCGCAGTGTTAAGGTGACAGAGCGGATTGTTGTCGGTGAGAACAGTGAACCGAGACCCCAGCAGATAACCCCTGTACTTCTCTACTACAGCCCACTTTAAGGCCAGGAGTTCCAGTTTCATGCTGCTGTAGTTGCGGTCGTTACGTTCAGCGCCTCTCAGCCTCCTACTTGCATAGGCAATTACTTTCTTCCTTCCATCCTGAAGCTGGTAAAGGACCGCACCCAGGCCCAAATTACTGGCATCTGTCTCTAACACGAATGGAAGTGAGAAGTCTGCATATCCCAGCACTGGAGCGCAGGTCAGCTCCTTTTTAAGATGCTCAAATGCCTGCTGGCATTCAGATGTCCAAGAGTCTTGAAACAACTTGTCACATTGGGACCCACTGCCCTTTTTGGTGCACAAATTCACAACATCGTGCAAAGGTCCTGCCACCCTGGAGAAGCCCGCGATAAATCGGCGGTAATAACTGCAAAACCCCAAAAAGGATCGCAGTTGCTTCACTGTGCTCGGCACTGGCCACTGCACTACTGCACTAAGCTTGTCGGGGTCAGGGCCTACCCCTTGGGCCGAAATTTGGTGTCCCAGAAACCTCACCTCCGGTTGGAGAAAGTGGCATTTTTCCGCTTTGATCTTCAATCCTGCTTCTCTTAGGCGGCAGAGCACTGTTTCAAGTCTAGACAGGTGAGCCTCGAACGAACTCGAATAGACCAAAAGATCATCCAAGTAAACAAGCACCATCTGGAACACTAAATCACCCATTACGGCCTGCATGAGTCTCTGAAACGTTGCCGGTGCGTTACAGAGACCGAACGGCATCCGCACATATTCATACAGTCCGAATGGCGTGACAAAGGCAGTTTTATACTGATCTTTCTCATGCATTGCTACTTGGTGATAGCCACTCGCCAGATCTATGGTTGAAAACACTTGGGCATTACACAGTGCGTCTAGACTCTCATCTATTCTCGGCAGGGGAAATGCATCCCGCTGGGTCTTCGAGTTCAGTTTCCGGTAATCTACGCACAGCCGCAGACTCCCGTCAGTTTTCCTTACTAGGACCACCGGAGACGCATATGGGCTTGAGCTCTCCTTAATAATCCCCTTCTTCAACAATCCGGTAATATGCTCCCTTACCTCCTCAAACTGGTTGGGAGGTATACGTCTGTATGCTTGAGCAACAGGCACATCATCGGTCACAGGAACCTCGTGTTTCACCCGATCAGTGTACCCAAGATCCTCATCACGCACTGCGAACACGTCCGCATACTCCCTCAACAATGCTCGCAATTCTGCCTGCTGAACCGGAGTCCCACCTATTTGTACCCTGTCCAAGGGACACTGCCAGTCACCTTTGATCTCCGTCATCGACCTCACATTGACAGTGACTTTCTCATGATCTCTGGAAATCCGTCGGAATGCTACATCACAGGCCTCACTTTCCACTTGATGACCTCGGAACAGAACCCCAAGCCTGGCTTTCGGGGGAAGCCACACATCTTCCAGTGCCAGATTCAGAACCCGTACAGGGAACACCCGTCTATCAGCCGACACCACCGTGGGCACAATAACCAAACCCCCTGGCAATGCCACTGCCCCAGGTTCAAGCATGATCACACCCTTAGTCATGGGTAACTTCTTACTTGCTCGTGCTTGAACCGTGGCCACTGAGGCTGCAGGCACACGTGTTCTATATCTCCCTGCTATTCGAACTGTCGAGTTTGCTCCGGTCAGGGCCTCCCCATTCACCATACTAAAAGCATCCCGCCAATCTGAGTCTAGTGATCCCGCTAGTGCACTATCAAACTCGGCCAAGATCAGCTGTTTGCAGCGCTGAGCAATATTCATGCCGAGAATGCCTGGAGGTGAATTATCAGGTTCTTCATCCTTCTGGTCCCGGACTATCAAGAATCCGCAGCCAGGTATCGTTACTCCCATCACCTGAATATCCAACTCAACATATCCCAAATATGGGAGGGGCAATTTATTAGCAGCTGTAATCCGCAACCACTTCGAGGTGCTGTGCATATCCCTATCCTCCCCATGTAAGTGTTCTCTAAAAAAGCTTTCTGCCAATGTGCTCACATTGCTGCCCGTGTCTAAAAGACACTTGACACTTTTTCCCCCTATGCTGATTTCAACCTCAGGGCATTGGCCCACTGCCCGTTCCAAGAACCGCTCCTTAGTCAGTGGGCTGCTGCTTGAGCCATGGACCCCCCCTCTCATTGCTCGGCTCTGCGCAATGGAGGGACCCTGTTTCCCGGTACCATCGTTTCTGCTGCGGCCGACCCCTGGCCTTCTTGATTGTGCTGTGTTGTGCACTGGCGGGCTATATGTCCCACACCCTCACACCTCAAGCAGATAGGCTGACCATCCCGAGTGTATCTGGGCCTAACCTGAGCCCTTTGGGGCCTTTCAGAGCCTACACTTGTTCTTTGGGTTGTTAGGTTACGGACCGCACTAGTTAACTCGCTAATCGCTTTTCCCTGTTGTGCAACGGCTTTCACAACATCTTGCAAAACAGCATTCAAATCACCTGAAGGGGATGATGCACCCTCCCTTGTGGATCTTACGCCCTCCTCACCGCCCAAGCCCAGCAGGTAACGACTTTTAGTGACACTCGTCCCACGTGGGCGCTCTTCCGTGCACCACAAGAGAGCTTCTTCCCTCACTTCGAACAGCGTCACACGAGGCCGGTCCCTCACTAGCTTACGCAGTTCTCGCCGGAGTATGGAGTCCCTGATCCCTTCCACAAACTGATCCCTTAACGCTAGCTGTGCATCAGGCACCGCATTTGCCGCCTGCCTGAGAGCTGCATTTAACATTGTCGCCAAGGTATGCGAATACTCCCTAAGATCCTCCCCCTCTAACTGTCTTCGGGCATAGAATGCATGTAACAGCTGAGGTGTAGTCCGCTTCTCCCGGAATGCATTCCTCAAGTACGCAAACAGCTCCCGAGACCGTGCATCCTCCTCCCCCACACACAATTTAACCTCATCCAGAGCCGATCCCCTCAAGTGTGACAAAATAAAATCTACTTGATCCTCTTCACTTAGTCCTCTTACCCGTATAACTCGTTCGAGTTCCTCAATAAACTCATCTACGGTCTGGCAATCTTTACTAGCGTCACCACAATAAGGAACAATTTGCTTTTCTCTGGGAATATAGACATAAGACCTGGTATTAACAGTGCTCAGCCCAGCGAGTGTCGACATCACCTGATCGTGTCTCCTCCCCAGCTCCTGTATTTGTGACCGCAGTTGTAAGAATGCATTATCTCCCTCACCATCGTCAGCCCTACATGCGGCGCCAGCCCCTGGGCGATCCTCCTCCCAGGTGGCTCCCTCCTTAGAACCACCCGCCTCCATAATCCTATGCCTCAGTTATAAAGGGTCTCAGTCTCTGTAAAGTTCACACACAAACAAAGTCTGATGCGGCTCCCTTGTTCCAACAGGTCCTGGCACACTGGCTCCTGGTTGTCCTGCAGTCCTTCCTTGTGCCGCACACAGCTCTCTCTGCAGCCTCCGGAACGTGACCCTCCTTCGCCACTACCGTTGCTTATACTTCCACTTAACTAACAGGGTATTATTTGTTTTACTTTGTTTAAAATAAAACAAATTGCACTCACCACAAATGGAAACCTACTGAGACAATTAACCCCACTCCTGGTACCAAAAAGATGTGGCCGGGATAATGTACTTGCTCAGGAGTAAATCAAA